>BSBK01013525.1:1845000-2370000 GCA_027943335.1 Chamaecyparis obtusa | reverse complement strand
TGTCATATTTTGGAAATTCAACCTTACGAGGAAAAGGAGACACATATAAATCTTTGTCAAAAGGAAATGAACATATAGCCTCAAGTGAAAAGGATGTCATTGCTTGTTCCTTCTCCTTTGCCAAGCATAGCATTGCTTTTTGGATCTCTTCCATTTGTTTCTTCATAACCTCTAATTCAGATGGTTCCTCTTTTTTATCAAGTTTTCAACATCAAAGTTGTGAGGTAACTTAACTCCTTGTAAGGCTAAGTGCAAGAATTATTTATCTTTTTCTTGATTCAAGGTCAATTTCATGAGTTTTTGCAAATGTTTATCTTGTTGGAATTGTAGGATGTCTTCTTCATTTATCTCACCTTCTAAATCATCACTCTATGAACCATGTGAAACATGTCTAGTGTATTGAGAGGCATGTTGTGAGCCATGTCTAGAGGTGTGATGATCAAAATCTTGGTCCAAATATTCTTGATTTCCTTGTCCAAAATGTTTGTTTCCCAATTGTTTCAAAAAGTTGTCAATCCTTTGATTTCGATCTTCCATGGTTGGAGTGTAAGAAACACTATTTTCTGACCTAGGTGAGGATAGTGTGGACTCACTAAAGGTACTATCAAAGGGATTAAAACCCCAAGGTTCAGGTTCTCCTCTAGGTGATTTTTCAAAGTTTTCTTCAGTTGCTTTCCTTGGTGGATCTGATATCTAGTTGTAACCAGCATGAAAGAATATTGTCAAGTGCCAAATAGGATGACTTAGAATGACTTGATTTTAAAACTAGGTAAGCAAAGCATCCACTTGTCCAAAGTGAAAAAGCATAAAAAGAGAGAAAAGATAACTTGCCACAAGATGTGCAAGATGCAGGTAGATGCCCTATGTATGACACTTGTGAACAAGAAAAGATAAGATAAAAGCATCCAAAAGAGATTATAAGAAAAGAATGGAAAAGTGAACAATCTGCTAACCAAGAGTGTAGTTAAGAGATCCAAGTAATCTTTTTTTTAGCTAAAGGAAATTCCTAACTTGTTGGAATGTACCAAATAACAAGAAGGGCTAAGGATAACAATGGAGAGTTTATGTTGACAATGTTTGAGCTTAGTTTGAAAGTTTGACCTCAAAGGATTGTGATAGTTGACTAACAAGTTTAGAGTATGTTCTAGACCAAGTTTTATTGTTTATGTTTAAATAAAATGATGTGAACAAGCAATAGTATCCAAACAATCAAACAAGAGACAAAACAACCTTGCAGATACAAGGACTTGTGAAGTCTAGAAAAGTATAGAAATGTGTTAAATGTATCAAGTGAATGTTCAAAATAGTCTTCATGGGTCTTAGCACATCAAAGCACACTCTACCTTTAAGGTCAAAAGGGAAGTGTTTAAACCTTTGTGCACAAATTGATTCTCTTGGCCCCACAATTAAGTGGTTGAATGGCCTTTTTTAGGACTATGCAAGTTATGGATCAATTGGAAGAGAACAATGCTCGCAACACATGTCTTTCCATATTTCCACATTCAAGCTTTAGCATCTAAGTGAACACATATGGTGAACATCTTGGGGTAATCTGGGTAAGTCCAATTAGATCAATCCTTGCACAAAGGAAGTCACGTGGCTAAAATGGTTGGCCTCTAAGTCCTAAGGTGTTTAGTAAGGGTCTCCATTCATGACTACCCCTTGTAGTTCCACAAGCGGAATTAAGGCCTATAACCCTACAAAAATCCAAAATTTATAGTCTTACAGACAAGATTGAGACCTCTCAGCCCTATACAAGTTGAATGTACTCCCCTTATAGTCTTGTAAACAATATTGAGACCATGAAGGTCCTACAAGCACCTAGTCAAGTGTAGTCTTGCTTAGAAAGATTGAGGCAACTAGACCCTACACATGAAGAAGCATTGGAAGTAGAAAATAGCCAAGTCTTCCATCTCTTTAGATTGAAGGAATCTTTTGATTATAGTGGGATGGATTGAGCCGGGTTCACTTGTTCCCCACTTGGGTTGTTCCCAAAAGATTGCTCTCTTGGCAGACCCTCTAAAGGTAAATGCAAGAAAGTAAAGATGGGTAGCTAGTGGAGGTCAAGATTTATGATTTTCCATAAGGAAAAGAGCATACTCTCCCACTCCATAGTTTCTCCTAGACACATCAAGCACATGTCCATTTACCCAAGATTCCTTTTACAAGTAACCAATCGAGTAGGTCAAGATTTCCCATTCATCCTCTAAGGAGGTGAAGAGCATACTCTCCTACTATTCAACTAATCACAAGAAGATAAATCTCCTAATTAAGTTAGGTGCCTAGAAAACCAAACTTATGAAAACACAATGTTGATTTGTATCTCCAAGGCAACCTACAAAACCACAATGTTAGTAATCTTAGAAATGCAATTCTTTTGGCAATTGAATCCTACAAAACCACAAGTTAGGGCACAAAAGTATGCTAATGAAACCAATAACCTTGCAAAACCACTTTTTAGGTGCTGTTAGGAAATTAGAAAACTCAAAATGTAAGAAAAGTGCAAGCAAACTAGGCTAAATGACTCGGACTGTGCAAGCAATCAAATCTGGGCGACACTTCATAGTCTATCATAAAATCGTATGATACACCTCCAAAAGTCAGGTGATATTTCAAGCCTAGGTGGTAGAGTGTGCTAAACATAGATGATATTCTACCATAAGGCAAACGATAGACCACAAAGAACAAAGGTGTTTTTACAAAAAATGGCAAAGATCATCTGGAAGTATTATGAAGTGTTGTCTCGCTATACTGTGTAATATCATACGATAATCCTGGCTTGTAAAATAGAGATATGAATTTGTGACAACTAAATGATGAAAATGCAAGAAATGAAGATAAACCCTAGAATCCAACCCCACGATGAGTGTAAAAAATGTGTGGTCTAAAATTGGTAATCAAATTAAAGAAAAACCAACACTCAATAAACCATTCACTCAAGAATTTAGCTATAGGAGGCCATATTCAAATGAGCTAAATTAAATTCTCAAAAGTGGCTTATTGCTTCCTAGTTGAAGTGAGTTTAATCATTCTCATGATGATCATCAAATTAGCATAGAGGATTAGTGACTTGACTACTCCAAAATGAAAGATTCAAATGCAAATGCAAATCTAGAAATAAACTAGAATGCAAGATTTAAGCTAGAATGAGATATTTAAGCTAGAATGTACGCAAACAACTAGTGTTCTAGAATGAGGATGCAAGAGATTATTCTATGAAACAATGCAAGAAATCAAACTAGATTAACAAATGCAAGATTAAGCTAAGAAATGAAGTAAACTAAGAATGTAAGAGAGCTATGAGCATGTAAATGAAAGCAACTAAGAGCTAGGAATTCAAATAACAAGATTACTCTAAGAAAGAAAGAAAGTAAGAATGCAAATGATCAAGATTGGGACCCTTGAGCCAAGGAAGAGCTTCTTTTTAAAGGAATTTTCTCAAGAATGGAGGGTGGAAATTAAGAGGCAAAAGAATGTGTGATTGAGATGAAGAGACAAAATGAGAATGAAGGAGATGCAAGGTTAGGTAGAGATGAGTGGTGAGGATTAAGAGGTAAAAGGGATGTTAGGTAAGATAACACAAAATAACAATTTTGAGAGCACAAATCCCCTTTAGTTGCTAATTAATCAGGATTAAGTATGTGTACACATGTGAATGTGTTCTTTTAATAAAAGTGTAGAACTTTATATTAAAAGTGAGGTTATAGCAATTAAATAAATGTACAAGCTCTAGAAATTAGACCATAGTATAAGTTTGATATAAGATTTTGATTTTTGATTTAATTATGCAAAGGGGGATTTTCAAGGTTACTTTGCACAATTATGCCTAGTAAATATGTCTTTGAGATTTAGGATTTAATTTGAGGCAATTTGATCGAAACTAGGGACTTAGGTTTTACTAGACAAATTTTAGGTGATTACAGTTCCAAGAAACTGAGGTCACTTTCCTTGTATAACAGTAAGGCAAAGAACCACAATTGTTGAGGGTAGGTTGGGGGAATAGTAAATTTGAATTAATTACAAAGGGGGCAGGTATGGAGGATGGACTAATTTTGGACCATTCAATGAATGGGGTATTTGGAATGTGTATATTTTGGCCAGTAAGGCGAATCTTCAACTATAATTTTGAAATCAATAGTTTTTGATCAATAAATTTTTACACCTTTTCTTAAAAGAAAATATTTTAGTTGATTTCATCTCTAGGAAATTCATGGTAAATGTCACCCCAATATTTTTAAAGATGTATTTTACAACCTAAAAGATCATTAAACCTTATATTTTCTGAAAGGAATTTGTAGTGTAATCTCACAGGAGTCATGACAAGTTGATAAGATTTAGTGCTAAACCATTCATTTTTCTACACCGCAGCAATGAATCTTCTATAAAAAAAACCCAGATATCAGCTTATCGATATAATAGGAGGATCAACTTTTAACTCTTGATTTCAGGGTATGCTCAGAGTATGTACATGATTTACAACATGGTAAGCTCAGAGTATGGTTACTTTTAACTCTTGATTGCAGGGTATGCTCAGAGTGGGAATGTTGAAGATTTACAACATGGTTATTAGATTCGGGTCAGATATTTCCCTTCAAATGGGCTTCCATAATTGCAGCTCTCCACTTCACCAAAAGCCCTGGTTGAGGAAGTAGGCTGCTAATTTTGTACCTCTTCTCCGATATGTATTTTTGTTTGGATAAATTATGGTACATCAACCGGTACATTTGTAAAAATTAATGATCCTTTGAGCTAAGAGTAGCATCAACCAATGCACTAGTCATAAATTCTTTTGGCTGAGAGTTGCTTTATAAAGGGTTCTCTTAGTTTGTGTTTATATTGGATTAGATCATGGCTTTTTAAAATTTTGTTTATGGTTATACATTCTAGATATGAGTAAATGGACTAATTGAAGACCCTCAGCATTTGACTTCTCAATTTCATTTAGAATTGTGCACATTTTTAAGTATCTCTACATGCATTTCCATCTAATATCCCTATTAAATTTTTCTCCACAGTTACAAAATTTCTGAATAAGCATTTGTCCTTTTTAATAACAGATATCATTTCTTGGATGATCTTCCCCACAAAAATTATATGCCCATTGTCATTATCCCCGTTGAGCCTGCCAAATTTCACTTCCAAAATTCTCACAAGAGAGCACTTTCCAAATTTGGGATTTCTCAATGCTCCAACAAACTGCTTCCAGGTATTGCATGCATTTTTTGATACACACTTCAGCCAACGTTTTAGTAGCACTAGATAGAATCACCAAGCATTCCTCATTTTCTCCATATGTTTAGTGCTTCTTTAATAACATTGAAATATTGTTTAGAAGTTTCTATTTTATTTTCTTTGAAGTTAATTTAGCATTTAAGAAAACAATGAACAAATTTTAGATATTTAATTATCTAGAAAAAAAGGTCAAATTCTTGATATTTGTTTGTTTTGAAATAAGAATAATTTTTAATAAATAAATGTCATGAAAAATTTATTTAATAATCATTGGAATAATTGCATAGAATAAAAAATGTATTGAAATCATCATATAATTTCATAAATGAAATAGTGAATATCTACGTAGGTTAATTTTTCATAATCTTAAATTATTACATTAATAATAAAAATTAGTATAATATAATACTTATATAAAAGAATAATAATATAATGGATCTTTGTTAATTTGGAAAAAAATAATATAAATATTAGGCTAAAATTAATTGCAGCCTTCTTAATACAAACTATTGATTTCAAAAAAAATTGTTCACCCCTAAATTATGTATCATAGTTACATTTCAATTATTCTATTCTTCTTTTAATTTCTATCTGTCAATCACCATACAGCATATGTTACTATTGACATAACCCTTGTACCTTGTTGATGCAAATACTAATTTTAATAAAAATTAACCATACAATAATAATGTGATATCTACTATGAAAAATACATATTCTGCATTTCACTACCCTGACTCCCACAACCTCACTTATGAAGTCTTAATAATGAGGTTGGGGTTACTGGCTTTCATTTTATTTCGTAATTCCCTGCCCTCCTCGAACAAATGAGTCACTCCAGTTAATTCAAAATTGCAATATTTCAAACTTTTCAGGAGCTCCAATCCAATTGGAACTCTCTTTAGACTGGGACAGGAACATACTTCTAGTGTCTCAAGGCGCGGCATTGCTCCTTCCTCTATTTCTGACAACTCTTCTAACTGGTAAAAGTCTGAAATTCTGAAAAAACACAGCTGGGGGAATCCCTTGGGCTTCCAAAACCCTTCTGGCAATGCCTTGCAATTTTTATTTTCCACCAATTCCAAACTTATTAAGTTGGGCATTATTTCTAGTGCTGGATATTCAACACAATGGATTCTTCGTAAATACAATTTCATCAAATTTGAGAAGGCACATATCCAGTTTGGCAATGCAAAGTTGACTAAGCACAGGACTTCAAGATCTTTCATAGCTATCATCTTGTCTGATAGAGGTGGTGGATTCCCACATTTAACTTTGTTGTGCAGTGTTAGAATACGCATCTTCACCAACATGGCAAGGATCCCATCTTCTGTACTTTTCAATTCAGCCTCATGATCAATATCTATGTGCACTTCACGTAGGTTGACCAAATTGACCAAATGTTCTAGCTTTAAGAATTCATCATCTTCAACCGATAGTTTGTAGCTATTTCGTGCCATGAATGTTGGTTCCTGAAAAGATGATCTCAGTACCCGTAAAGATAGAAGTTTTGATATTCCCTTGGGAATGAAACCCCTGAAACCCCTTATATCCAGATGTTCTAGACAATTCAGTTCTCCAATCCAGTCAGGCAATTGTTTTAGACTAGGGCAGCTGGAAATGTCAAGAAAGCGAAGATTCTTGTTGCTTCTTACACATTCTGGGACCTTAGTGATGTTTGTCAACCTTAAATTCAAAAATCTAAGGAGCTTCAGATTTTCAACACAAGCAGGTAATGACGAGATGCTTGTATAACTCAAGTCAAGAATGCGCAGTACTTTGGCACAGGTAAGCGAGGTTGCTGGAATATTTTTAATGTCTTCATTTCGAGAGAGAGATAAAGTGCGAAGACGTGATGCAGAATATGCCCTATTACTTGCCATTTTATCTACATCATCATTGCCTATTTTTTTCTTGACCATTATAACCCTACTTGGACCTTTCTTGATGGCTTCGTCTACACTAAATGCACATTTACTTTCTTTTGATATACTAATCGCCAAATCAAGCACTAAATCATGCAATTTGTACCTTGTATCCAGCTTACCACAATAATTGTTTAGATCACCATGATGGAAGGGTTGTATCTCGAGCAAACATAGACTGTGGAGATGACTTATATAATCCCATCCAATATCTAGCTGCTCATCTCCTTGAGGAATATATCCTTCTGCTGCCCACAGATTTATGAGATATCCGGAATGTATTTGTTCATCCTCGGGAAAGAAAGAAAGAAATGTAAAACAAGGCTTGAGATGAGCAGGCAGAGAATCGTAACTCAACTTGAGAATCTGCATAACTGGATCCTCGGCATGAGATACTGCTTTTAGTTGTCCCAGTTTGGATTCCCACTCCGTTGACAATTTCTTGCCTGCTAGAGATGCTCCCACTATTTTAACAGCCAAGGGCAATCTGCCACATTCCCCTTCAACTTGACGAGCTATCCCTTCAAGTTGATTTGGCAGTTGATTTTGTGGACAGTCAGGGAACGCATGAGCACAAAAGAGCTCCCAACTCTCTTCCTGTGACAAAAGTTGCATCTCATAAACACAGGCATTCCAGTCGCGGCACACAAATCTGCTTCGTGTGGTGACCACAATTTTGCAGTGGGTGTCATTCCCCATTGGAAGGCCGAGTGCATATATCAAGTCATCTTCACCAGTTGCTCTCCACACATCATCCAGCACAACAAGACACCTTGTGCATGCTAAACTATCATGTATCAACTTTGCTGCTTGCACTTCACTCACATTTCCACTAACAACATGGTTCAGTCCTATTTCTGAGGCCAAGTCAGCTTGCAACCTTCTAAGGGAATAAGACTGAGAAACAGAAAGCCAGACTGATTTCTCAAACTTATCCTTAATTCTGTTGAAAACATTTTGCATTAGAAATGTCTTCCCGGCACCGCCCATTCCAACGGCGGCAATGACAGGAGAGGCAGGGTCATCCAGAAGATGGAGAACTTCTTGGACCTTGGACTCTATAGCCACTGGTCGTGAACCTCTCTCTATTAGACTTGCTCCCCTCCGATATACTTTCCCAGATGTACTTGTGGAGGGTTGCTCTGAATGAGTCAGATCCCTAACAAGCTTCAGCTCCGCTGCATCTTCCATAATGGACCTCATTCTATGTTTCATGTCCCTCATCCGACGTGTCATTTTATGGCGAAAGAGTAATTGAGAACAACTGAAAGCACAGACACAAGAGGATTGGGGGCTTTCATTATCAGTACCTTTTAATTGAATGGCACATTCATCCAGTATGTCCTCTGAATCCCAAGCAAGCTCTGCAACTTCCCGCAGCCAGCTTTTCACAGACTCATTGTGTGCACTCTGTGCATCTGCATAGCTGAGGTAGCCTCTTATGCTTGTGAGCTTCTTGCTCAGCCATTCAAAGTCGTTTCTGAAGTTATAGATAAGTGAAATCTCGTTGCTTATCTCTTCTATCAACATCCCGCCAAGCTTTTCAAGAACAACATCAACCAAGGCAAATGCCATTTTTTATTGAATCCTTTAAACAAGTACTTAAGAAATTGAAGCACCCTTGAATGCGAGATAAAATCAAAAGTGCTCTCAGATAAAAACACTATCATGAACAATGAAAATTCTGTGTCTCTTAACAACTGAGAAACTCAAACTTAGAACTCGCTAATTGACTATCTTGAACCCAAGAAAACCGATTGAATTGCAGATTACGGGAGGGAAAAATGTAAATTTATAACAGTGCACACAAAACTGTTTAGGAAGGATTCCAAGACTTCCGAGGGCCAAATTCTATTCTTATCGCTTTTAGATTAATGATTAGCTTTTTCTTTGTACAGTGATTTCAATAATTCACAACTTTAGCTTTACAACACATTGTAGGGCCATCTCCTTCGATTTGTCCGATTGCCGGAACTGCAGGAATGTATGACAAAGAAGTTCACTTCACTCTTCTTACTTACCCTGAAATGTAGTTCAAATGCTTATGTTTCTACTTCTCTGCCAACTTAAACATATTATAACTATTTTTTAATTGTATGAAGTTGGGCTAAATTTAAATTGTTACAGTCCACAGAAATTTGTGGCTTTGCAATTCAGGATAATTATTTATATTTTTTATTATTTTTAATTTAATTTTATTATTAAATATATTTTACATTATTTATTATTTATTATTTTTTATCATTGTTTTGAATATTTTTTTATTTTTTGACATATCTATGTAGATATCTTAAATACATATATCAAAAGAAATGTTTAGAGATATCAATTGAAGATATATTGTTAAGGGTAAGTTTTTAACTATTTATTAGCTGTGTAAGTATGAATTTTCCACAATCCATATACATTTGAGTGATCACTTTTAGATATAACTCTATGAATTTTTATTCATATTTATTAGTTAAAAAAATATTTAGCAAATCAAAATTGAAATTTTTTTATATGATATTTTAATTTTTAAATATTAAGAAAATCAACTATCTTTAATTTGATTGGTTGTTTAAGTTTGAGGCAGTAACTTTTTATTTTAATTTTTCTTTAAAAACTCACAAATCTTTTATAGAAAGTACTCTATTAGAAATAAATAAATATTAGATATATTTAACTTGTTTCAATGAATATACATCTCTTCATTTTCTATAGGCTTGATTCAAATATCTTGTAGACATATATTAGATTAATGTGATGAAAAACCTTTTTAAACCCAAATTAAAATTGAAATTTTTTTATATGATATTTTGATTTTTAAATATTAAGAAAATCAATTATCTTTAATTTGATTGGTTGTTTAAGTTTGAGACAGTAACTTTTTATTTTAAATTCTCTTTAAAAGCTCACAAATCTTTTATAGAAAGTACTCTATTAGAAATAAATAAATATTAGATATATTTAACTTGTTTCAATGAATGTACATCTCTTCATTTTCTATAGGCTTGATTCAATATCTTCTAGACATATATTAGATTAATGTGATGAAAAACTTTTTTACCCTCTTTACTATCACGATAGCCATAATATAACAATTTTCCATCTTTCTACTATCATGCATTTTAGCAACGTATTATTTGATATCCTATACTATTATAACAAAATAACTAACATTCCAAGAAATCATATTTACTACAATTAAATTTGTGATTTTTACATTGTGTATTTTTTTCTTATATAATTATTTTAAAATAATTTTTAAGAATTGAATCAAATTAATTATAATTATCTACATACATTTTTAAGGATTGAATCAAATTATCAAGACATTTTTTATATTTAACTTTTAAGTAAAAAATTTATTGACTTGTGTTAAAGTATTCTATTTAAAAACAAACTCTAATTCATTTCAAATATAAACCATAACTTATCATTAATTATCCACCATTTTATATTTAGAATTTGGAAACAATATTGAGCTATTATAATATTCAATACAAATATTTTAACTATATCTTATTTTTGTATAATGAAAATTGAGTTTATATAATTTCTTTGCTGGCTGAGAAGCGAACGTCTTCAAAACGCCTCCGGTGTTAAGCCCTAGTTTTGAATAATCCCTGGATACACATCGATATTATAGAAAGCACAGTCAAGTCTATAGTCAGTATTTTTAAGTCATTTCTTACAGCAAATCTCCACTGCTACTGACCGAAATCTATTTTCTTTCTTTTTCCTCCTTTCTTCTTTCGTCTATGTTTGATTTGAAGTGATTTTCCACTATGTTTTGTTTTATATATCAAGGAACATGTTTTGCTGTTCGTTCCTTACCTCTTTTGATTTTTTTTTGTAATGGTGAAAACTACATTCATATGACCGACACATTATATCAATATCATTATTTACTAATTTTTCTTTTCCTCCCTATTATATACGTGTCTACAGTCATTCTTGCAATACGTTTTGTTATTTATGTCACCAGCATTTTTTACTATTTGTTTCTTATTTTTACATTTATTTTCTTAATGACAAACAACATAATTATATATTTTGTGGGGGTGTTATGTTTATTTTGGTAAGAATGTTGAGTATTACAATAGACTTAAATTTAGCATTCAAAGGAGCATGAGCTCATAAGACAGCGGTTGCTGTGAGCTCTTGTAATAGGGAGGCGCGAAGTTTGAATTTCAGGAATTGCACAATGGTGTGTGGTTTGAATTTTAGATTTGTGGTCTCAGTGGTTCATAGTTCCAATGCTTTTAAATTGAATAAAATTTGAGATGATTGATAATATAGTTCATAAAATACTTATTTTAATAGAAAAATAATTTCTTTTTATTTCTTTTAAATAAATAATATTAAAACTATTTTATTAAAATTAGTTTAATATTTTATAAAGAAAAGTATCCACTTAATTATCATACTATATGATGAATCAATAGAAATTTAAAATTTACCGATCAAAAAAATAATAATTATCATACTATGTAATGAACCCCTTTTAAAAAAGTATAAATACATACAGTATCTATTATTAATTTATATCTTTTTCTCTTTAATCTATTGTGTCATGTCATTTTTGTTTATAAAATATTTTATAAACAAAAATGTTAATTTAAATTGATAAAAGAGATGTTCATTATCCATGTGATGGTCATCTTTTTAAAGTTATTTTTACTTTATATCAATATCATTGAGTCATTCATTTACTTTTCCCCCTTTACTCTGTGTTTTATGTCAAATCATCTTTATATGATGCTTTATTCTTTCATGTGACGAGCATCTTCTTTTGATAATTTTCCCCTTTCTTTTTTATAAATTTATAAAAATAAAACATTGTAATGGTATAAAATTGCATTGTATGTTTTAGGCCCACTTTGATTATAATATGTTTTTATTAATGGTTACAATATATTTCAGAATTAGTATTTAATTAATTTATTTATTGATATTTTCATTAAAGTAAAAATATAGTTGATGTTGATTACATGATTTAGAGTAATGGGTAATATAGTTCATACTAAACTAGCAATTGAATTTTTGGTGCGCAATAGGTATGCCGAAGAGGTTTGTAAGCTTAATTAGGAAAATTTTGGTCTATTTTTGTATACACGTGTGCAATACATGAGGTCAATTGGTAGGCCCTTTAGCAAATGATGATGTTTGAACAATAAAAATATAAATAGAGAAGTCATAGCTTCAAATCAACTCTGCATCTACTTATATAGGCATCCATACATTATTGAAAGGGTAATGATGCCCATTATTAACAAGCTCATGTTATGTTTGTAATAGAGAAAGAAATGGAGAGAGAGATGGAGAAATAGAGTTGGGAAGAGTGACATTTGGAGATTTAAGTGATTTATTAAGATTTTAGTAATTTCTTTAGATGTTCTCAAGTTGCATGAAGGTAAATTAGAAAGTTTTGAGATTTTAGCAATTTATTGAGATGTTCTTAAGTTGCATGTAAGTAGATTAGAAAGTTTTGAGATATTAGTAATTCCTTGAGATGTTCACAAATTGCATGTAGTTAGTTTAGAAAGTTAATAATTAGAAAATGGTAAGTTTGTATTAAGGTTGATTTTGAAGGAATTCTAGAGGAGATATAATGTTTCTTATTTTCAATTGTAAGGAGGGCAAGAGAGAAGAATGATGAAAAAATACATTACTATAGTTTCTAGACTTTTCTTATATTTGTTCCTTTTATTTAAAAAATTGTAAGGAGGGCGGGAGAGAAGAATAATGAAAAAATACATTACTATCATTTCTAGACTTTTCTTATATTTGTTCCTTTTATTTAAAAAATATTTTTGTTTAAAGGCAAAATTAGGTTTTGAAGGGATCTGAAACCCTTTACAACATCAAAACAAAAATATTTTCAAAGCAGACCCCAAGATGAACAACATCAAAGAATCAACAGACACCCAAAACCAAGAAAACTCAAAAAACTAGTAGATATGAAATGACCAACAACAACAAACAAAAGGAAAAAATCAGGAACACTAGGCAAGGTCCTTGAGGGTACCCGCCACCTTCTCTTCAAGCTCAAACATCTTCTAAGATGTTGCCCTAAGATCCAGAATATCCTTAGGGGGTAAAAGCACAATCAGGTGTCACCTTTTAGGCTAACTTATCAACACAATTGAATTTTATTATTTCTAACTAAAAATTAATTTTGGTCAAACATATGGTCTAGCTAGATTCATTCTAGCTAAGTTAGATAATTTCTTTAACTTTTCCAATTGAAAATATCTATTAAATGCATGTTTTATACCACTTTGGGTCCAATTACCATAAAAATAAAATTATTTCAGAAAAGTGGCGTTTCAATAACTCCTAATCTTTTTAATGATATTTTTTTAAAAATAAAAAAATGCCCTTTTGTAGAGATCAGAGTCAAGAATATCCTCATATAGATTTTACAGTGTTTTGATTAGACATAGTTTATTGTAATTAAAAAATATTGCAAGTAGGTATTTTAACAGTCAAGGAGATGTTGATTCGAAGAAAGAAAAAAATAGTAAATCGTATTAAATAAATTTGAAAGACGTATGATGCACTAAAGGAGAGAGTTCTCTTCAAGAATATATATATTTCTTTTTTTGATTGGGATAGGTTTGTTATGAAAAATATGTTGCAAGATGAAAACTGCCAATTTCAGTGAGTTGGAATTTGAATTGTTATAAAAGAGAAAATATAGGTCAAACCAATTTTTATTTTTTCATGCACCAGCTATATATGTCATCTATGACATATTTTGAAATTAGGGGAAAACATGTTTATTTACATATAATTTTTTGGTGGGAAATAGACTCCTAATTTTTAGCATTTTTCAGCAACTGAAAAATCATCTTTAAAAATTAAAAAAATATATCAAATCTTATTCAAAAAAATTATTAAAAATATTAATCATAAACTTCATCCATTTTATCACATTTAATTAGTTTACATCATCTTTAAATTCCAAATATAAATGTCATTTTTATACTATTGAAGTTGAACAACTTTGATTTTGTTAGCCTTTTCCTTTGTAAAAGGGTGACAACTTATTGTGCTTTTACCCTAGAAACAATATAAGCCTTCTTTTTCATACTTTCTCTAGTCCTTTTCCTAGGGCCAACACTTTCCCAAGGTCAACATTCCGACCAACTGCATCACCAGGATCAGAATCTAGATTCACAATCGTATTCTTACAGAAAGAGTCATCAAGCTCACCCACCAAAGTATTGAGATTATCTACGGAAGCTTTTAAGAAATCATAGTTGTGCTATCAGACCTTCTTCAGAGTATTTCCCATTTTCTCCACCTTGGTGCACAACCCCTCCAACTTCTCCTCAAGCAAGCTAATAGACTTATTCTCAGCCATGGATTATCCCCTTGAAGACCCAACTCAGTATTCTCAAATTTAACTGAAAGGGCCCTAAACTTGAAGTTAAGGATCTTGTTCTCATGAAAATTCCATCCATCCAGGTGGAAAGAGTACATGGACATAGCTTTGGCCATATGTAGAAACCCCAAGGTAGGTTCTCTCTTATCGCGCAATTCCTCCAAAAGAAGCTTCACATTAGCCTCATTGGGGTCCATATCTTGCATAGGGTCTTGCTCACCTTTGGAAGCTTTGGTAGACTCCTTAAACTCTTTTGGAGAAATAGGTATGTCATGATCCACCGAGCTGGCATAGTCAACTAGAACAGGAACCTTCTCCTCTACATAACTCTTCTTCTTCTTAGAATCCACATAATGATGGATTTTCTCTTTCATAGGCATAAAGGGATCAATCATCTGCTCCTTAACAGTCTCTTGCAGAACATCAACCTTAACAAGGAGGACAACATCTGACCCACATAGGTCAGGGGGTTTCTCCTTACCTAAGACCATACTACCAACATTTCTAGGAATACCCATATCCCTTTTATCATCAGAATGCTCTTCCTACTCCTCATCTTCTTCATCATCTTCTGTCTCCAAATCACCCCCCCCCCTCACCATCCTTTTTCTTAACATGGGTATTTGAAGGCTCTTCCTCTACATCATCATCATCATCTTCTTTGGTATCCATATCTTACTCCTCATCATACATTTTCATCTCTGGGATAGACTTGGGCTTTTAAATAAGGACAAAAGGAGACTTCAAATTAGAGTACTCACTACCCATATCCTCCATTTTCCTTTTACCTTTCTCTCTCTTAATATCCATAGACTTCTGGACCATGTCAGGAACTTTATCATGCACATGTTCATAGATGAGATAGATGAGCCCTTCATGAAGCATCAGCTTATGGGCTTTCTTCTTATGGTCCCTAATGTTGTGAGTAAGAAAAAAAAGAAGATGATGTAGAAAAGAAACACACATCTTGTACCTAAAATGGTTCATTTACATTGAAATATTTGAGGAAAAAGTGTTTTAAAAATCTTTCAAGTGGTTTTATATGCCAGCATATTCGTGTTGTAGTTTTTTAGAGGCATTCATGCCAAGTTTTCTAGCAGTTCTTGTGCATTTTAAAGATGTTTTTCTATATTTTTTTATGCTTGAGTTTATAAATTACTTCCCTTTGATAATGTTTCTCGTGAATGGGTTATGGTTTTTCATATTTGCTAAACATATTCCAAGTTTCTCTTATTTTATCATTTCTTTCTACTTTGTATTTCTGAGAAACTCTAAATAGGTTCAAACAGATTTTGTGGTCTTTGAAAATGTGTGCATTCGCTACATTCATGAGTCTTGTATAGGGTTGTGTTTATTCTTCTCATAGTCTTTTTCACATATATCTTCCAAGAAGTATTCATATGCTAAATTACTAGGGATATATGGTTGAATATTTCTCATAAAATGTTTGTACATGTGCTTTCAGGTGAGGAAAATTCTTTTACAATTACAAAGTGTGTTACAAGTGTTTAGAGCCATCAAACAAATATATACTTGTAATTGCACTTGTGAGCCACTTGTGTATCACACATTACTTCCCCAATGTATTTTCGGGTCTCAAAATTTACTTTACAAGTAACCATTTTATGAACTTGCAAGTATGTTCCTTGCATTTGACATTTAAAGACCCGAACGTTCCACTATATTAATAATTTTAGGTTTTGAAAGATTCATTACAAGCTTCTATTACACATGCAAAATACAAGTATGATCACTGGCAATATGGCTCCTAAAACTTGAAATGCAACTTTGTGATGCATATTTTACACTTGTAAAATATCACATTCTTCCCTCCACTTGCAATTGACCTTTCAAAACTTGAATGTAACCCAAAACACACTCTAAATCACTTGAAATCGAGTCTCTTAGACCTTCTTACAAGTGCAAATTCATTCATTTATATTATACATACAAAGTGTATTTTCATTTTTCCTCATTGCAAGTAAAATGTCCATGTTTTTTCCCAATTGGCACTATGCTTTCGAAGACCCAAAATTCACTTGTAACCCCACTTTTTCATCCTATTCAATCTACCTTTATGTCATGCCCAAAAAATCAAACAAAACACACCAATAAAAAATTATCTAAACTAACATCAAGCTGACTAGGGTATCTAAACATTTGCAGTTTTCGGTTTAAGGAAGTGCATAATCGAATGTGATTGAGGGGTATCATGACCATGTTGACTTGGTCAACCTCCCTCAAGTTATCAATTTACTAAAATGAGTTTTAATTACTAAAGTCAACAAAAACCCTAATAGGAAGAGTTGACTAGGTTTGACTTTCTAAACCCTTAGAAAAGACTAGATTTAATTATAGTGTCGATTATGCTATGCTTAAAAATCTGTACAAGGGTGCAAAATTTATTGCACTATAGTCTCAACTTTTTAATTTAATAATTTATCCAAATGATTAAATAATAAAGGGAAACATAATAGTCTAACAATAATAGGGGTTGCTAAAAGAAGAAGGGTGTTATTAATATCCCTAAATTAATTACCCAATCTTAACTTGATTGGATAGTTAATTGACTATACATATTATATACTTGATCCAATTATTAAATTATACTTAATAGATATCCAGATAATGGATTGAGAATTTAATGCTCAACCTATTTAATATAAATTAAAAATAAGCATCTAAGTGCAAATAATTTACATAGGTTGAAATTACTATACCATTTTATTTAAATGAGCCAACCTAAAAAAGGTCACATAATTTTAAATAACCTAATAAATGAAAAGATTTAATTGTGAAATTCAATTCACCCCTTAAGGTCAACTTAAAGAAACTTCTAAATTTAATGAGGAGTTATCCTTGTCTCCCAAATCAGATTTAGCAAGTACCCATATTAATTAGGGGGGTCATATTTCCCTTAATAGTCAATTGTTGCAACTCAAAAATATTTATGAACTAAAAACCAATCTATTAAGTCGATATAGGAAACTATGTTATTTAATTAAAATTTGGAGTCCATATGATTACCTTTTCTATAAATGTCCAAAATGCAATTTCCATAATTTCATTTGGAATGCACTAACATTTTTATTTTATTGTTTTGTGTAGCTTCAGGAAACCAGGTTGCTATAGGACGTTCGAAGGTTTCCATTCATGGCTTCTGCAATTATTTTTAGGTTGAATCTTCAGGAATTATGGTTGCTTCAGGAGGACGGGAAGACTCCATTCATGGCTTCTATATCTTTATTATTAATATATATATATATATATATATATATATATATATATATATATATATATATATATATATATATATATATATATATATATATATATATATATATATATATATATATATATATATATATATATATATATATATATATATATATATATATATATATATATATATATATATATATATATATATATATATATTTTGAAGCTTCAGGAGGGTAGGTTGCTACAGGAGGACAAAGAGTCTCCATTAATGGAGTTAGTTTGAATCACTCCAAAATATATATATGTAAATATATATTTGCAAGCCTCATCTCTTGGCTTTTTATTTCTCTGTTATTACTTCATTCTTAGCATCTCCAGATTTAAGATTTTTTGTTAAAAATTTATTGTTTTATTAATGATTCACTGTTTTGTTTTGTTTTTCAAAATACAGTAATAGTAATTTTCATTTTACTATCATTGCATATATTCTGGGTATGTGCAGGATCATGGTATACCAAACTATGGCCTTAAGTGGCAATGAAAAATAAAAAAATCAGGGTTAGTCAACTTGACGTAAAAAGTTGAACATCTTATGAACCTTATGTGAAAAAGTTGTAAGAATAAAATCTGTAGGAAATTGAATGTAGTTTCTAAATTACTAGCCCTTGTCTGAATTTTTTTTTTATCTAATTGTTCAAAATTTTAGATTTCAATGTAGTAGTACTAAAATTTCAAGGAAAAGATAAAAAGTACATGTATGTCTGACCACCTTAATCACAATCAAATGATAATATATTTTCCCAAGATTCTAGATATAAGTAGTAGACTCATTCATGGATGTGACGCATTTTTTTTTGTAATTTTTTGCCAAATAAATAATTAATTATGAATTTTCTGCTACAACTTTTTCAGAATAAAAAAACTCTCATGTCTGACCACCTTAACTAATTCTAAACTTTACAAACTTGAATTTGGATTTCAAAAAGGTTAAACGGTTTGAAAGTTATAGTTGTTTTTCAATCAATTTGTCAATTAAAACTTTAAAGATAACTCAATTGAAAAACAAGTAATAATTACTTACTGAACTTGAAATTTGACAATAATTATATTGATGGAAAGCTAATAATATCTTTAAGAAACCCTTTTCGTTTCATCAATTTCAAGTGAAAAAATAGTCGTTAGCTACATGGTCGAAGTCTCAATATCAAAAACAATCTCCTAAACACGCCTAAAGGGTTGACCATCCACGACTGGTATTGCCGAAGCAAATACCAAGCCTAATCGGATATCTGATAAAATCAGATATCCGAAACTTCCCACCTAATTCAAAATTTCATTTGGACTAGTTTTTTCAATTTCAAGTTACATATTAAATTGTATTTTTTTTAAATTTCAAATTACATATTAAATTGTATTTTTTTAATGTTAATATTAATTGAGTTGAGTATTTTTTTCAATTTTAAGTTATATATTACAAATTGTTATTTTTAATATTACTATTAAATAATAATAGCATAGCGTTTAGAAATGGGAACTCAAAACTAGAATATTTACCTTTCTTAATGACCTCCTTAAAAGATTTTGGTTGAAGCTTACCCTTTTTCATCATCTTCAATCCCACAATCTTCCTTCATTCAACACAAAAACTCTCTTGACAAATGGAAACTGTTGGAGAAATCCTTCTTCACACATCCAGCGACATCATCTTTAAGGTTTAATTGTAGAGCATTAGTATTATAATATAAATTTTTACAATAGCATGTATTATATTAGTCTTATTTATTTCTCTATTGTATAATAGTACAATATTAACTTATTAAATATTTATATTATATGTTCAATATTATACCTAAGGGAGAGAGAGAGAGAGAGAGAGAGAGATGTTGATGCATAGCATCAGTCAAAGTGTTTTCGGGGCTCTTGAATATTTTTATCTGGGGCTCTTGATTATACTTGTTACTACCGCCAATTGAAATCAAACTAATTATAATTGTTATATACCGATTAGTTATTAGTTATGCCCATGTAGGGACATGACCCTACGTGGCCTTTGGCCACGTAGAGTCATGTCTCTACGGGGACATAACTCTTTGCATATATAACATAGAGCAATCGTGGAGGACTGATATCAATCACAAGGCATATATAGTCCCACCGATCACTCTCTCTTCAGCAAAACAAAGACAGTCAAACTGTTATATCAATAAGTAAATCTGAATCTACATAGCTTGCAATAATAGTTTATATCTCTATCAAAGATCCTGCATTTACATGGTATCAGAGCCATCCTAATAGAAAATTCTATTATTCAGAATTAAAATTTAAAATCTCAGATTTATCAATATTAGAATTTTATTCAAAATGGTTAATCATGTAAGATTAGAAGATAGACTTGAGGGAGCATCAAACTTTTCATCATGGAAAATTCGAGTCATGATTGTACTAAGAGAAATGGAGTTAGAAGAGTACATAGAATCAAACAAACATATTCCTGAAAATGATCTTGATAAAATGACATGGAAAAGACACAACAACAAGGCCATGAGAATTATTATAGACTCTGTGAAGGATCATATTCTTCCATCTATATCCAGTCTTAAAACTGCATTTGAAATGTTCTCTACTATTAGGAACACTTTTGAAATCAATAATATTAGTAGACTGCTAACTTTAAAGCAAGATATTCTATACATAAAAATGAATAATGGGGAATCAATTACGTCATATTTTCTAAGAATCTCTGAGTTAAAAGATCAACTTGCGACAATTGGAAATCAAGTTGATGACAAAGAACTTAGCATCATAGCATTAAAAGGACTTCCACTATCTTGGGAAACCTTTATTCGTGGTCTAAGCTCACATCCTGATCTTCCTAAATTTGAATTACTCAAAAATGAATGCACTCAAGAAGAATCAAGATTAGTTTCCAGAGGATTAAGCATAAATCAAGAGGGAGATATTCAAGCTCTTCATGTTAATTCAAACAATAAAGAAAAGAAAGGAAAATTCAAACATAATAAGAAGGAATTCAACAAACCATATAAGAAATGAGATTGGTCAAAAGTAAAATGTTTCAAATGTGACAAATTTGGTGACACTCACAACTTCTTCCCTGAATGAAAAAGAATTCAAGCAACCCTAGCATAAATCAAAGAAGAGAAAGAGGAAGGAAACTTTGCATTTTATCTAGCTCTCTCAAGTGAATTAAACTCAAACAAAAATACATGGATTATAGGCAGTGGAGCATCTCGTCATATTACAGGTTTTAGAGACAAATTTGAAAGCTTCTCAAATTACTCCTCAGAAGAAGTAACCATTGGAGATAACTCTACTCATCTGATCAAAGGTATTGGGTCTTGCTCAATTCATCTAAATTTAGGTATCACTCTCCAACTTAAAAATGTTTTATTCGTACCTGGTATAAAAAGAAATTTGGTCTCTATCTCCAGTCTTGCTGATCAAGGATACAAAATCACCTTTCAAGAGGATAGAGTTCTATCTTGGCCAAAGAACTCCAACATCAAGAAAGCTATATCTATTGGATTTAGAGATGGAAGTTTATATAAACTTTGCAATCAACAAAACAACATTTATATCTTTAGCTTAGAGATGGAAGTTTATATAAAGCTATATCTATTGGATTTATTAGATAGCTTAGGAAGTTTATAAAGCTTAGGAAGTTTATATAGATATAGCTTTATATAAACTTTGCAATAAAGTTCATCAAATGGATGTTAAAACAACATTCTTAAATGGTGAAATTGAAGAAGAAGTTTATATTGAGCAACCAAAAGGGTTCATCACTCATGATAGAAATTCCCACATGTGTAAGCTAAAGAAAGTACTATATGGTCTTAAATAGGCTCCTAGAACATTGTATGAAAGAATCGACAACTATCTAACAAAGTTAGGGTATTCTAAAAATGAAGATGATCCTAACTTATACTTCAAAATAGATGGTGATGACATGATTATTCTTGTATTATATGTTGATGATTTGTTGATAACAGGTGAAGAACATCTTATAAAAAAATGCAAACAAGAACTAACAATAGAGTTTGATATTTGAAAAGATCTAGGTCTTCTCCACTATCCTAGGACTAGAAGTCTGGCAAAAGGGGAACTACATTTTCCTAAATTAGGGAAAATATACTATTGATATTTTGACAAAATTTGGAATGATGGATTGTAAACCAATTACTACTCCTATGGAAGTCAACCTACATAAGCTGAAGGATGATATGATTGAATTTGAATCTACTGATCCTCCTTACTATAGGCAGATCATTGGATCTTTAATGTATTTGGTGAATACTCGTCCTGATATATGTTATGCTACTAATACCATAAGTCAGTTCATGTATACACCAAAGAAGATACATCTAGTGGCAGCCAAACATATCTTAAGATATCTAAGAAGTATAGTTGGTTTGGGACTCAGATATGATCAAGTCAAAATCAATCTTCATGGATATTAAGATTCTGATTGGGCAGGTAACTCTACTAAACGTAAAAGTACTATTGGATGTTGCTTCAGTTTTGGATCTGGGATGATTTCTCGGTTTAGCAGAAAACAATCCTTGGTTGCATTAAGCTCTACTGAAGAAGAATATATAACATCCTCCATGCGAGCCAAAGAAGTTGTATGGTTATGAAAATTACTAGTTGATTTGTTTAAGAAGCCTCTAAAGCCAACTATCATTCACTGTGATAATCAGAGTTGTATCAAGCTTTCAACTAATCCAATTTTTCACAATCGATCTAAGCATATTGAAATACCTTATCATTACATTAGAGATATGGTAGATCGAGGTGTTATCAAACTGGAGTACAAATGTACAAATGAGCAAACAACGGATGTTTTTACCAAGCCTCTTGCCAAAGTGAAATTGGAATACTTCAGAGGAAAACTTGGTATGATTAAATTGCAATATTGAATATTGCAATTTAAATTTAAATTTATATGTGTTTATGCTTCTATGGTTGTTTAGTTGCATCAGATATGTAATGAAGGGTGATGATCTTTCATGGACATATATATTCAAAAGGTAATCTTTGTAAGGTGACGATCTTGCAAATGATAGGCCTATTATTATGACAGTTTTGTTCCAGATATGCTGGAAGTCATTGATAACGAATGCATTATGATTACTCTAGATATTGTTTTGGACAATTAGAGATCATAATATATGTTATGATAGTGTTCATAACATGGTGATTGTAGTTATTTGACAAGTCACTATTTCTGAGTGTTAAAGTCAGATAATGTGTTGTGTGTAGATGTCCTCAATACTGGTCTCATAAAGTTTTGTCACTTCTCCCTTGCTAAGAGGGACTGTTGATGTATAGTATCAGTCAAAGTGTTATCGAGGCTCTTGAATATTGTTATTGGGGGCTCTTGATTATACTTGTTACTACCGCCGATTGAAATCAAACTAATTATAATTGTTATGTACTGATTAGTTATTAGTTATGCCCACATAGGGACATGACCCTACATGGCCTTTGGCCATGTAGATTCATGTCTCTACGGGGACATAACTCTTTGCATATATAACATAGAGAAATCGTGGAGGACTAATATCAATCACAAGGCATATACAGTCCCAGCGACCGCTCTCTCTTCAGCAAAACAAAGACAGTCAAACTGTTATATCAGTAAGTAAATCTGAATCTACACAGCCTACAATAATAGTTTATATCTATATCAGAGATCCAACATTTACAAGAGAGAGAGAGAGAGAGAGAGAGTCAAAAACATTGCAAATATCACAAAGAGCTTTTGAAGCCTTGAAGCCTTTTTTGGTGTGCCTCTTAAGATTCAAAATACTTGTTGTTGCAAATATCATGTGGAGTTTTCAATGCACCATGAATTGTTACGATCCATTCAATCTACTTTGCATACTAGTGAAATGTTGGAGGAGTGTGGTGCAAGTGCTCTTCCAAAATCATCAGGAGACTTGCTAGATCATTTTTTATGTCCTAGAGATGATGGATGTTTCATTTATAGAAAAAATTGCTTAAACGACAAGTTCTTAGAGTGTGGTGGGCTAGTGAAGTTTGTTGAATGTTTTCATGAGGGCTGTGAACATGATTTTGGAAAGACAATTGTCCATAAAAAGGTATATGAAACCATTAAATATACATTAAAAAGTGGAGGTGAAGGGTCTAGATGTGAGTTGGTTACAAAAGAATGCAATGTAGTTGATTTTATTTTAGATTTCAGGAAGAATCTTTTTTACAAGTATGCAAGGCATAGTCATAGGTCTCAGTGGTTGGCTCAATAATTCAAGATGTGTAAGGACACTTTCCCAATTGACACTTGTTGAGCGTCATTTTTACATGAATACAATGGCTAAGAATTTGCGCGAGCAACTTCCCCTCTTGGAAGATTGATGGAATCAATCTCAAGGTTCCTATTGGTTGGGTCTCAACCGCTTGGATAGCTCAATGGAAGACAAATGTGAATTTTTTAACAAGGAGGCCTTTGCTAGTTCTTCTCTCAAGGGAAACTACAAAAAAAACTTTAGAAAACCAAGGTAGCTCTTTTTTTTCCATGATTTTTAGATTTAAGAACAAAAGCAATGCTTATTTAATTAATCTATTGAAAGTAACTTGCAAAGAGGGTTACGAAATGTAAGGTAACAAGAAATTTTAATGAAATTGCTGAAAGAAACCTAATGGACATATGCTAGCATCACACCAAACTAAAAGATCACAGACTTAAAATCATTAAACAACCAATTGGCTCTTTGAAATGAAGAATGAGCAAATCACACATTCACAAATTTCGCATAGATAGTAGAAAAATCACACCATGAATGAAGCACCAACTGTATTCGCTATATTAATGATTAAGTCGACCCTCATTACATCATTTTATTACAATTTATAGAGTTGGGCTCTTATTTTCACAGCTAGGGTTTCGCTGCCACTAAAACTTGAAAGTAAATCTAAACTAAAGCTTGCATTAAAGAAACTATTTCTAGAGCTTAGCTAAGCTATCCTAGCATGAAATTAATCCTCGTGCATTACAAAGATTTGAATAAATTAGGCATTAAACAACTCAAAAAGGGATCTGAAACTCATGCATGCTCTTGATAATCTGTTGTTTATGCCCTTGATCTTTGGCTCTGGCTTCTCCACGTAGACCTAACTGAAAGAGATCCCAAAATCATGCACAAATGATCCCAAAAAGGAAGCCTAGATGACTAGGAAATGGACTCTAAGATAACTGAAGTCATCTTTCAGACGTGCCAAAAAATGCCCAAATCCTGATAGTTGGTCCGAAAAACTCATGACCCAAAATTGACTAAGTACCAAGTCCTTTATCCCCAAAATTTTGGACTTGTCAGACTTGTAGGTGGCTGAAAAACTCCTTATGGCCGAAATGCCAAAAATCAGGCACTGCAAAATTGGGTAAGTGTCAAAACTAAATTTCCTATACACAAAATTTGGTAGAACTTGGACCGAAGGCTCACTGGCTGGGAGGCACTTCTGGATGTGCCTTTGACTTGTGGTTCACTAGAAGTTTGAGGTGGTGATAGGTCTTTGGTGTTTGGGGCATTAGATGTACCTTCATCAGGGAATTCCCTTCTTGAAAGAGGGACCCATTTCATCTTTTTCTTTGCCTGGGCCTCGCACCAAACTTCATCACACAGGGGTAGGCAACCATCATCAGAGGAACTCCATTCTTCTTGTATAAAATCCTTAGTTGTAGGAATCCCAAGTTGTTCATGGAGAGAGGGCCCATCCTCATTTGAGCCCATTGTCACATCCCTTGTATGTTGGGGCATGTTAGACATTTGGCTTACCACGTGAACAACTGCCTGCTAACAGTCTTGGCATGTAAATTCTGAATGGTTGGTCTGATGGAGATGACAATAACCTAGTAACATCAATATATTTGGGTCACCGTCTCTGCCAAGGTGCCTCATGTTCCTTGTCATGCCAACTATGAATTCTGTGAAAACTTCATCTGTGATCTGGGAATCTACCAATCCTTGAACCAGACTATTATCAGAGTCCTCTTCCTCTTTGAGGTGGAATGTGAAGGCTTTATCAAAATGGTACACTCCCAAATTAGTCTATGAGAACAAAACTTCATTTAGGGTGTTATACTTAGTTATCATCTATTTGAGCTTAGGTTCTACATCAATCTTGATTTGATTGTTGAGCCCTTTCCATGGCAGCCAAAGTTGAGTAAAATTAGTGGAGAACCAACCCCTCAAAGATCAAGTCCATTCTCAGCTAAGTAGCATGCCATAGGTCTCTAGGATGTCCACTACATGAACATCGATGCAATCCTAGATCCTAGGGTCAGCCATCAATTGAATGTGTGTCCTTCAAGACCCCAATGAATTTGACTTCCATTTTATCAAGCTGGATCACCACACGGTTAGCTGCCTAAGGGTTCATTCCTAACTTCCGGCATATAGACAATGACATCACATTACATGAAGCACTAGAGTCAATTAAACAATTATGCAGGTTCTTTCCGAAGATCTTAATGATGAGCAGGAATGGGGGTACCTCTACCCTGTCTTTGAACATGGTTGGCATTGCTTCTGCTGCATTGATGTTGGATACACCCCTAGTGTCAGTGTTAGGAGAGGCCGGTTTGGAATGATCCAATGATTTTAGGAGGGCTTCTCTCTAAGTGGGACAACTCCAACATATCATACATCGACATATTTGTTCTAACTTTCTTCAGTTCTTCTACTGCACTATATTTTTTCATTAGCCCATACTAGGTTTTTTAATATAGTAGGTTGATATTGTGTTGTTTGAACGATAGTGGGACCGGACCCCCTCAGGGGCGTAGGATTATTGTTAGCCTTTAGGTCAGGTAGAGTGGGCTGCATTCCTAGGGGAATGCCATCTATCAGAGGCTCCCTTTTGCTTCTCAAATTATGGGTATTCCTATTATTGTTTTGGAAAGCATGGACCTCGAAATACTCAGGCTGACTTTCTTGATTGAATGGGAAGATGAATTCTTCCTCTATAGTGTTATTGACTAGGGTTTCCCCTAAACTTGGGTCATATGATTCAAAAACCATGGCACTGAAGTGGCCTCAAGAACTATCAGGATCTTGAGCTTGTTGATTGTCAAACTCCCCCCTATATTCATAGTTTGGTTGTGCATGCTAGGACCCTAGGCATAGTTGACTTCTGATGAAATGAAGAAATTTGCATTATCCATGGGAATACGACCATTATTTGGACGTCTGTTCAATGTCCTATTTGTCCTTTGTTGTCTAAATGGCTTATCTTGAGAGCCATTCCCGTAACCCCCACCATTGTTATTATTGTTGTTGTTTTGGTTGCCATAATTACGGTTCTGATTTTGAGAGTGAGTATTTGGGGTAGAAGCTAGGCATTGGTAGTTTCCCTAATTTGGAGTTGGGTTGAGTTTCATTCAGGTAATCTCTCCGGTTAGTTGAGATAATGTCTTATTCATGGCATCTAATTCGCTGACTAGGGCCTGATCTGGTTCATTTGAGACAATGACCTTTTGTTTGCAAAAGGCAGCCCTATGCGTATCATATCCTAGGTATGTGATGGCTAATGGTGGGGCAAAAACATATGGAACTGGCATTGGGTTGATCTTTGGGGCTTGTTGTACTGGAAGATGATTATTTGTTGCAAAGGGACCCATCACAATGGTGCTCCCTAGTGTTGATGGGACACCATAATTTCCACCTGCTTGTGGGTCCATATGTTGGGTAAATAAGATAGCTTCATTACACACTTTTTCCAAAGTGTCAATTTCTCCCAGAGGTAGCCTCTTCAAAAATATAGTCCTTAGGGGGTCTAGGGCGCACAAGTATACTTGTATGGCAGCACCAACGGGCACGGTGTATGGAACCTCAAGTTTATGGTACATCTTGTGAAAATTATGATTGAACATAGCGACTGATTCATTGAGGTATTTTCTCACCAAGATGAACTGGTGATGGAGGGTTGCTGAATCCAAATACAACTTGAATTGGTTAAGGAAATTTGTTTCAAATTCTCCCTAGGTAGTAATGGATCCCCATGGTAGATTTAGATAACAATTATATGCAAATTCTCTCAGTGTGTAGGGGAAAAGGTGACACATGATGTCTTGGTGAGCAATCTCTTTCCAATTGCATAATTCTTTGAATGCATGGATATGTTCTTTCGATGTCCTGGATTCCCCATAAATGAAATGTGGGTAGAATTTCTCACGATTTTTGGGCAGCTAATGGAGTTGTCCTTGTAAGTTCAATGGTGAACTTTGGGCATTTGCAAAAAATTCCATTGGAGCTGGTGGCAGAGGAGCAGCAGGCGGGGCATCAATGGTTGGAGAAGAAGGGGAAGTCATAGAATCTGAAGTACCTTCCCCATGCTTTGTTTTGCTGCTGCGAGGTCTGTGAAACTCCATAAGTTCAAGGAACTCCCCTTTGTTGGGTGAAGATCTAAGGACTCATTGAAACCTCTTGGGAGAGAATGATCTAATATTTTGGGGTGTCACTTTTGAGGGCCCTCCTTCTAGCACCACTTCTGTTGAGCGTCATTTTTACACGAAGACAACGGCTAGGAATTTACTCAAGAAACTTCCCCTCTTGGAAGATTGATGGAATCAATCTCAAGGTTCCTACTGGCTGGGTCTCAACCACTTGGATAGTTCAACGGAAGACAAATGTAAATTTGTTAACAAGGAGGCCTTTGCTAGTTCTTCTCTCAAGGGAAACTACAAAACAAACTTTAGGAAACCAAGGTAGCTCTTTTTTTGCCATGATTTTCAGATTTAAGAATGAAAGCAATGCTAATTTAATTAATCTATTGAAAGTAACTTGCAAAGAGGGTTACAAAATGTAAGGTAACAAGAAATTTTAATGAAATTGCTGAAAGAAACCTAATGGACATATGCTAGCATCACACCAAACTAAAAGATCGCAGACTTAAAATCATTAAACAATCAATTGGCTCTTTGAAATGAAGAATGAGCAAATCACACATTCACAAATTTTGCATAGATAGCAAAAAAATCACACCATGAATGAAGCACCAATTGTATTCGCTATATTAATGATTAAGTCGACCCTCATTACATCATTTTATTACAATTTATAGAGTTGTGCTCTTATTTTTGCAGCTAGGGTTTCACTGCCACTAAAACTTAAAAGTAAATCTAAACTAAAACTTGCATTAAAGAAACTACTTCTAGAGCTTAGCTAAGCTATCCTAGCACATAATTAATCCTCGTGCATTACAAAGATTTGAATAAATCAAGCATTAAACAACTCAAAAAGGGATCTGAAACTCGTGCATGCTCTTGATAATCTATTGTTTCTGCCCTTGATCTTTGGCTCCGGCTTCTCCATGTAGACCTAATTGAAAGAGATCCCAAAATCATGCACAAACAATCCCAAAAAGGAAGCCTAGATGATTGGGAAATGGACTCTGAGATAACTAAAGTCATCTTTCAAACGTGCCAAAAAATGCCCAAATCTTAACAGTTGGTCCAAAAAAATCATGACCCAAAATTGACTAAGTACCAAGTCCTTTATCCCCAAAATTTCAGACTTGTCAGACTTGTAGGTGGCTGAAAAACTCCTTATGGCCAAAATGCTAAAAATCAGGCACTGCAAAATTGGCCAAGTGTCAAAACTGAATTTCCTGTACATAAAATTTGGTAGAAACTGGGCCGGAGGCTCACTGGCTGGGAGGCACTTTTGGATGTTCCTTTTTGAACCTATCCACTATCTCCAATACCTCATCAAATTCCAACATCTTGATTCCTTGAAGGATCTCCTTCTGCCTATCTTTGAATTCCATCAATTCTTTTGCAAAGGCCTTTATTTCTTCCTCTTGAGATAGCATTTTCTGAATTTCCTCCTTTTGATAGAACATCTGTTGGAGGTCTTCTTTGGATTTCACCCCTCATAATATGCCTAGGTACTGATCGATGATGTCATTTACTAAATGCATAGTCTTATCATCATCTTCATTAAATAAATCTAAATCCAAGCCTTCAAAGAACTCCTACAACTCCTTTGCAAAAAGTGTGTTGTCATCCCTCCTCTTGTTCAATCTCTTGAGAACATTTTCAAATACGGCCAATGCCGCGGCTATCTCTTGGATCCACTCTTCAAAATTATCCAATTCCTCCCCTTCATAGATTTTCATCAAAACCTGGAAGCACTGCTTCTTTATCATTGTTAGCTCATCCAAAACCTTTTTCCAATTAAGGATTGTTTCTTCTACACCATTCTCTTCACTCATGATCTCCACCAAAGAAGTTATTCCCACCAAAATGTTTTGGAAGGGCCTTAAGATCCTCCTGAGAGATAAGCTAGCGAACTGCTCAAAATCCAGCTTCCACTCAGCACAAGCCTGTACAAAAGAATGTGGAACATCTATATCTATATCCCCCTTCTTCTCCAAAATTTCTTGTAATGAGGCTTTGGGGTTATTAGGGTCAATTGGACCCGCTGTCTTTAGAATGAATTTCTTCATAGCTTCATTTTGTTCTTCCAGAGCTTTTATCATTTCTTCATCTTTATCCATAAAGCCTAAAGCGTGCTTCAACCCCAAAGTAGCCAAGGTTTTTCTACCTTCCTAGTGGGCTCCCCTAAGTCTACCTCCTCTAACACATAGTCATCCAGAGTGATCTCATTTGCACTGACATCCATTATCAGGACAACCACTTGTGATTTCCACCTACCCATCTGGTCTTGAGTGACATAAGACATCATTCTTGCTTGGGGAACTAGTGTTGTTTGATGGAAAGCATGCCCTAACATGGTCATGTCAAACTCATCATCTATATACACTCTAACTCTTAGTTGTACCTCTTTAGTGAACCAAGTGGGTTTTGAGAACACATTCAATGGCTCATAGGGAGCAGCCAATGCAGAAGAGGTTGCTAAGTGTTCTATCCTTATTTCCTCTTGAGTTTCTTCTTCTTCTTCCATTTCCTACTCATTCCTAGCATCCTATTCATGTTCTCCCTCATCAGCAATTTGTTGCTCATCAGCCATTTGTTCTTCAGTATCCATTTGTTGTTTCTCTTCTTTAGTATGTGGTTCCTCTTCTGCCCGTGACTCTCCTCTGATGTCTAGCTCCTCAGATCCTACATGAACTTCTTCCATTTTCTCTCCTCCAGTGACTTTTGTTTCTTTCTCTAGCTCCTATGAGCTTTGGGGCACTGAATCACTATGGACCTGTGGTAAGGGAACATGAACCCGGGGAGGAATATTGAGTGGGGAAGGTGTAGGAGATACAAGGGGAGTGGCTGAATGGACTAGTGGAGTTGGAGTTGGGAAGGGAACATGGGATGAAATGGGTAGTTGATGCAATGGAGTGGTTTGTACCGGAGTAGAAAGTGGAGTGGTAGGGGGTGTTTGAAGTGGAAATGAAGGTGGAGTCGGAAGGTTTTGAGGTGGAGGTGGAGGTGAAAAAGATGAAACCTTTGGTACTGTTGGAGGCATATCTTCTTTTGAGGTGATCCCAATAGAAGTGTCCTTCTCTGGCTCTACAGTTTCCTTTTGAGTCTCAACCATCTCAACATCATTCTATTCTTGGGGCTCCTATTTTAGATCCTCTCCCATGACACCAAAAAGACTTGTGAACTGTACTGGAGCCTATTGCTCAGACTCCTTGAAACCATGCAAACCTACAAAATCTATGATGTCAAATTCATCATCACCAAGGGCATCTAGATTTACTAGTTCTTCCTATGTAGCCCCTTCAGAATCCTTAGGGCCATCATCCATTATCCTTATTTTCTTCAAAAATCCCACAGACTGGGTCCTCCTACTGAGGGGAACATCATCCAATTCATCTTCACCATCTTCCACTAGGGTATCTGTTTGTGTAGGCATTGAGCCTTTCTTCCTTTTGTACACATTTCCCTTGGTGGTCTTAGCTGGCTTGGGTCCTATGATCTTAAATTTTGTCCTCTTTTCCAAACCTGGTGAATCAAGATCACTGGATGGTGGCACCTTCAGCAGTGCAATACTTCCAGTCATCCTGGTTTTTACTTTCTTAGAATGAGTGGCCGAACCGTATGTAGTAGGACGTTCATGCCGATACACTATTTCTAGCTTCAGTGGAGTAGCCTCTTAAAACTATGGTCTTAGTACCTTCTCTCCCTTCTTTCTTGAGAGGGCTTCTTTGGGAGTTGTTTCATCAAAAGTGGTTGCATTGGAAAAGGATGAGAAATCCAAGACTTCATCAACTTAATCATATGTCAGGCTCTGAAATCCATGTTGTCATTCTTATCTTGATCTACCTCCACATTCAGGATGGACCTTGTGAACACCTTGTCTGTATTGTATATGGAATCCAAAACTTTGTCTGAATCAGCATCTACCACCTTCTGCAGAATCCTCAACAACAGTGCACCCTGTGCCAACTCTAGACTCATCTGGCAATAGTCATGGACTCTTACCTCATAATCATCCACACAATTGGCCCAATGGTCTTCAATATGCAACTCATGAACATAGTGTCTTCCCATTATGTGGCTATAGGTACCAATGGGGTCAAAGTGAGGCCTTGCCAGATTGTAGGTTTCCAATGGGAATTCATCCCATTCTCTAGTCAATGACTTGCAAAATTTCATGTTTGGTACATAGTGGGGACCAATGGAAATAGGAAAGTCCCAACAATATTTCTTCTTGTGCTTGATATGCTCATGGGCATCAGAAAACTTCCTTGCTATCTCCAGTAGAATTACCCTGTCAAAAGGGTACCTTGGGAGCTTCTTGGGTGCTAAGGTGCTTCCTACCATCCGAATGTATGTTAATGTCTGGAATTGTATATAAAAAGCCCCAATGGCCTTTACTTTAGCTGCTACTTATGTCAATAACCTTTTAGCATAGTCACCCTCAATGGAGCGTATGATTGCAAAGATGAAGGCATCATTAACTATTCTAAACTCTAGGCTATTGTGTGTGAAGAAGTCTTTCCTCACCAATTGAGGGTACAAAGTGAATGGCCATGTGTTTTGTTCTCCGATGTTTCCAACTTTGGTCAATCCTGGATATACTGTCCTGGCAGCTAGTAAGTACATGACATAGGATGTCATGTAGAAGTGGGGGTCTATCTTCACCCAAATTAGTTGTTCATCCAGCTGGTCACTTAGAATGGAGGCCCAATCGAACCTCGCTTGTCTTTCTTTTATCTTCTAGATTAGGAAGATCATCCAAGGCTCTAGTTGATGGGACTTAGGCAGCCCATACACCCTACTTATCATTGTTATAGCTGCCTAGATATCCTCTTTCATATAGCCTCTCCTCATGTCAATTCTATCCAATCTATTCTTGGGCAATGGATGCATCAGGTACTCATTGTTAATGATGTTGTGAGCCCTCTGTGTGTCCTTGTTGTAAAAATCCATCCCCTTGTTGATATGAAATTAAAGAACTTATCTACCCCTTTGGGTAGATGAAAAACATCTTCAATGTTGTCGAGCCTCAAGTCCAGGACCACCTCTCCAATGCTATTCTTGATCATGCACTCATCTGGCACATAGTTACCGGCCAGTGTGTTGATCAGTTCCACTGACTAGATGGAGACTAGGTGCACTACTGCATTCACCAAAGAGCAATGGACTAATGAAGTGCAGTCCTCTGAGCATCCCACTGGATGAGCACACTTATTCAGGTACTCATTCCAATTCACATTCCCGATATCTATATCAATTATCCCTGCGTGCAAGTCAATCACCTTGGATGGTGGATGGTATCCTTTGAACTAATACTTCATTGCTGGTGATGCCACTACCTTCTCAACCATACTTGTAGATAGGATGAAACATAGATCAATAACCTGGCAGGAGGAATAAAAATTTAGAAAGCAAAGTACATTATTGGAAATTTGAGCTAAAAAGGGGCCATAGAATTGATTTTAGCCTTTCAGACTTTCAGAGGTACCCAACCTCTAAAATGCCAAAAAGGATGAAAAGGCCATAAAAGGCTATGCGGATAGCCCTCGACCCTTTCTGAGGATTCAGGGGTGAAGGCCGACAAGGCCAAAATGTGCGCAAAGGATGAAAGGCTGAGAGAGGCTTTTGACAAAAGGCTTAGTGGTCCAGGGACATTATTATTATCAGTGTGCGAAAATGTCGACAACGTTGAAAAGTCTGAAAATGTTGAAAACAAAGAATCATAGGGCGTCTACTTTGGTGTTTCGAAGGTGAGAATTCTTTCAGTGTGTGAGAGCACTGAAACGCCAAAAGGTGAGTCCTTAGAGTATTCTGACGATGCACAAGTTGCTAAAAGTTTCAGACTCAGAAGGTCTGAAACTAAGGCTTCTTGGTCAGACTCAAAAATGAGTTCAACAATGAATTTGACCACAAACTTGTTAAGGGAATGCAAGGTGACTACCTTGACAATCTCCAAGGCCAAAAAAGGCCGACTCTAAGCAACCTAGACCTAAGGACAAGGTCGAAAAGGCCAAAAAGATGCAAACTCTAAACCTAGGACAAACTAAGAAGGCCAAAAGCAAAGAGACCCTAATCTAAGACCAAAAAAGAGGGGAGAAAAACCACCTACCTAGGAGATGAAGAACTCAATGATGACCAACAAGGAGACAAGACCTAAGTGACGAAGAGATGACAAGGGGCTAAAAAGCAAGCAGGAGGCGAAGGAGCAAGTGCAAAGTGAGGGTTCAAAAACCCTCACACACCTTTTATAGGCTATCGGGGTTGTTGATGTAAGCATCCCTCATATTGGCCTTTCGGCCTTTTCGGGGGTGTCAGACCTCCAAATGGCTAAAAATCAGAAAGGCTAACTCCCTTGCAAGGGTCGGACTTCCAGGGTTGATGACGTCCGAAAGGTCCAAAAAAGAGTCAGAGCCAAAAGATTCCAAAATGGTGGTGCAACTTGCTCCACTGGCATTTTCACACTTTCAGACACCTGAAAGTGCAAAATGGCGACAAGGCCAAAAAGGCCAAAAACTAAAAAAACTAAGGACAAAAACCCTAAAAACAACAAAAAATGAGACAAGCATAAAGTGGGAGGGGGGCCCCTTGAGGCCACAAGGGCCATTAGGGGAGCGTGGTTGTGGGACCACAACAACACTATTATATTGGTTGTTGACTTTGCAGAGAACTATACATTGCAGCCCCAAAATGAGTTGCAAGCTCAATATTACAATTCTATTCAGGTTGCTATTTTTGTGCACATAACATATAGACATTCCCCTGATAATACAGAAGATGACCGAAAGATAATTAGAGAGTACCATTTTTATATGAGAAATGATAGATCGCACTCATCTGAGTTTGTCCAACATTGCTTTGAGAATTATTTTGAGTGGGTGCGGGAAAATAATATTGCTATGGATAGACATCTCATTTGGTCAGATAATTGCACAGGTAAATTAAAAAATGCTCGTATATTTTTTTGGTTATGTAGAATGCATGTAGAGAGAGGTGTACCGCATATTTGGAGTTTTTTTTAGGCCGGTCAGGGAAAAGGGGAGCATGATGGAGTAGGTGCATGCATAAAGAGATCTCTAGTTAAGGAGCAACAGAGGATTTCAGGTGCAAAAATCATTTATGATCAATCTATTGTTGATTGGTGTACTTCAAAATTGTCACAGGGGGGACTATTCATTCAACGGTGCACAGACTCTTTTGGTTGGTTGAGTTGGGCACAATAGGAGATAGGTTGGATTGTTAAACTATGAAAGATTCTTCAAAATGTATTAATTTCAAAGCTCAAATACTAGTACATGGACCATTTGGACACAAGAGTTGGCTTGTTATTGTTTGAGTTGTCTTTAGTGTGATTGGGATTAGTGTGAGTCAAGTGAGTGGGTTGATACTTGGGTTCCACATTATCTTACTCCTTTATCTCTCACAGTCTCTATAATAAATGATGACATGGATTGTTTACTTGACTACAACCATCTTTCAGATCTTCTACAGCCAGGACATGTTTTTGCATTGGTTGTACCATAAGGGAATGATGAGAGATTGAATTACTAGTTAGCACGTTGTGTACGAGGAAAGAAAAAACTTGCACAACCGACAACAGATGATGATATGTTCACATATCCAATAGGATCACATGTTGCGGGAACATGGTTGAGCACATATATGATTAGCAATAATGACATTCATGTGTTTGAAGACTATGAGAAGCACAAAACCATTCTCATGTATTCACACCTTGTTATAGCAACCAATGTTAATTTGTTGAAACATCAAGAAAAACCAAAGACAAAGGAACTTTGGACTATTAGTACTGCTGATCATGAAGCAATATTGAATACCCTCAAACAAAGAGATGACCCTTCAGGCACACTTCAGTAGGTAAGCTCAACTCAAGTTGCAATGTTTTCCATGTTTATTACGATTACGCTCAATAAATTTATTTTAGTTTTTTGGTTTATTTGTTTGAGCTAATAAACTTGGTTTTGTATGTGGATTGTAAATGTAGTTGGATACATATATGATAGATATAGAAGATCGAGGTGTGCATTTGATTAGCCCATCTTTTATGATGGTAAACTTCATTATGCATTGTCTAGTCATATTCTTTGGTTCATTTAGTTACTTATACATGTTCATAATCTTTTTCTCAACCTATATAAACTTCTTATATTCTCTATTAACTTTTCTTTTGCCTTCCGAATGCAGGGATTGGAGTGAAAAGGACACTTATTTTTTATATAAAGTTGTGTAATTTGCATATTTAGATGCCAAATTTTGTATATAAAAACAACAATCGAATGTAATGTGCATAGTTAGATGCCAAATTTTGTATATAAAAATAAAAATAAAATGTAATGTGCATATTTAGATGCCAAATTTTGTATATAAAAAATTTGATGCAAAATTTGAAATATAAAAGAGTCCATGGGGTTGATTTGCAAATATTAAGAGCCCACATTTGTATCGTCTTAATGCCATGTAAAGTGCAAAAAATGTGTTTCCTTACTATGAATGTTGTATCCTTATATAATTTGTATCATCTTAATTTTGTATCCTTACATTTGTATTGTCTTAATTTCATGTACATTTGTATCATCAAATGATGTAATAGTTAGAATCATTGAGTCAAAATTGGTCAAATGTGTCCAAAGTAGAATGATACAACCCCAGTTAGGTAGGTAAATGCTAGGGACAACCCCATTTCAACCACTGAGTCACTAGAACATTCAGGACCATGCCAAACCAAAGTGTCCCCAAGGTGCACTAAGCATGATTGGGCAGCGATCTTTCGAGGTTCGTATCTTGGACCCTGTGAGAGGTATCAATGATCCGTGAGATTCTACAGGTTGCATTTATGACGCCTACAATAACCTCTCTCCATTTTGGGAGATTCAAATTTGTTTGAATTTAGCACGCCAGTCTCACTTGATGCCAAAACTTGTAGTGAGGGTCAGTTGAAAGTTGCACCAGTGAGTTTCTTCCAAACCGTTCATCCTAACACTGAATGGACTAAACCATTAGCTCTGATTGGGCTAGTAAATGTTAGTGACAACCCTTTTTTGACCACTGAGTCACTAGAACATTCTGAACTATGCTGAACCAAAGTGTCCCCAAGGTGCACTAAGCACAATTGGGCAATGAACTTTTGAGGCTTGTATCTTGAACCTCGTGAGAGGTATTAGTGATTCGTGAGTTGCTACAGGACTGCATTTATGAGGCCTACAATAACCTCTCTCCATTCTGGGAGATTTAAATTTGTTTGAATTTGGCACGCCAGTCTCACTTGATGCCAAAACTTGTTGTGAGGGTTAGTTGAAAGTTGCACCAATGATTTTCTTCCAAACCGTTCATTCCGGTACCAAATGGACTATGCCATTAGCTCTGGTTGGGAGGGTAAACATTAGTGACAACCCCATTTCAATCACTGAGTCACTAGAACGTTCCAGACCATGCCGGACCAAAGTGTCCCCAAGGTGCACTAAGCACGATTGGGTAGTGAACTTTTGAGGCTCGTATCTCAGACCCCGTGAGAGGTATCAGAAATCTATGAGATGCTACAAGACTACTTTTATGAGGCCTAAAATAACCTCTCTCCATTTTGGGTGGGAGATTCAAATTTGTTTGAATTTGGCATGCCAGTCTCGCTTGATGCCAAAGCTTGCATTGAGGGTCAGTTGAAAGTTGTACCACTGGGTTTCTTCCAACCATACGTCCTGACAACAAATGGACTAGGCTATTAGCTTTGGTTGGGTGAGTAAATTCTAGGGACAACCCCATTTCAACCACTGAGTCACTGGAATGTTCTAGACTATGCCGGACCAAAGTGTCCCCAAGGTGCATTAAGCATGATTGGGCAAAAAAATTTCAAGGCTCGTATCTCAGACCCCATGAGAGGTATCAATAATATGTGAGATTCTATAGGACCATGTTTATGAGGCCTATAATAACCTCTCTTTTTTTTGGGAGATTTGAATTTGTTTGAATTTGGCACACCATTCTCGCTTGATGCTAAAACTTGTTTTGAGGGTCAGTTGAAAGTTGCACCATAGGGTTTCTTCCAAACCATTTGTCATGGCACCAAATGGACTACACCATTAGCTCTAGTTGGGTGGGTAAACACTAGCAACAACCCTATTTTGACCACTGAGTCACTAGAACATTCTGGACCATGCCGAACCAAAGTGTCCCCAAGGTGCACTAAGCATTATTGGGCAATGAACTTTTGAGGCTTGTATCTCAGACCCCGTGAGAGGTATTGGTGATCTATGAGATGCTATAGGACCACATTTTAGAGGCCTTCAATAACCTATCTCCATTTTGGGAGATTTGAATTTGTTTGAATTTTGCACTCCAGTCTCGCTTGATGCCAAAACTTGTAGTGAGGATCAGTTGAAAGTTGCACTATTGGGTTTCTTCCAAACCGTTCATCCCAACACCAAATGGACTACACCATTAGCTCTGGTTGGGAGAGTAAACACTAGCAAAAACCCCATTTTGACCACTGAGTCACTAGAAAGTTCCAGACCATGCCAAACCAAAGTGTCCCCAAGGTGCACTAAGCCTGGTAAACATACAACGAAAGGGTGCATTTGAAAGCACTAGTATTGGTTGTGGAATACCCAATGAAGGGAGAGGGAATATGATGATTGAAGGTGTCTATATGGATTTATTGGAAGGTTTTAGGACCTTTATAGGGCTTGAGAGTTGCAGGTAAGGGTAGTTTCCCTAAAACCCTAGACTATTGACCCTAGAAACAAGGATTTATTAATTTGGGAGCTTGCTGAATGGTGGGACTTTAAGAGTTTGAAAATCTTGTGTTTTGGAAGGTCTAGGAAGACTATTTGAAGTCTTTATGTCCTGGAGATAAGCGGGGATAGGAGTTTCTTCTTTGAGAAAGGGCTAATTAGGCCTAGATGGAGAGCTAGAGGGTGGAGAAAGTCTTCACTAGTCAAATGATGAAGGACTAAGATTGAGATGAATTTAGTAACTCTAAAAAGGGTATTAGAAAATGTAAATACCTTGTCAAGTTGTTTGGAGATTTCGAGAGTAATTTGTTGATTTCAATGTTTGTAGGGCTACTAGACAAGCCTAGAAAGGCTATATAAGAGAAATGGTTTAAGTTGAGGTGATTGGAGTGAATGGAAAGTTGGAACATGGTAAATAGACCATGATAAGATGATATATGGTTTTGGGATCAAGGTGAGAGGTCTAGTTGGAGTTTTGGTATGGTGGAGGCACTAGGTGCACTAGGTAACACTCTATTTGACCCTTGAGTTGAGACTAACTCCTTGAGTAGATTCCAAGATGCTTGTAGAATCCTCAAGTTGATTTGAGTTCCATGAGGGGATAGTAGAGGGATCTGCATCATATTTTCTTGGTTGAGAGCATCAGATACACATGAATACAATGTAGCACATAAATTTTGAATTCACTTAAATGATGAATTACACAGGTGAACACACGTAGCACATAAAGCGTACACATAAATTTGATTAAGTCATGAAGCATACATGTAGCACATAGATTATAAAGAATACCACATGAATTCACTTAAGTCATGCACGTAGCCCATACACATGAATTTAGGTTATGAAGAATGTACTTGAATATACATGAATATACTTAAGGCATAAATCGTACAAATGAGTACATACACACAAGCATATTTACATACTAACAATGAATAAATGAACACACAATTAACAAATTGGATCGAATATCAAGTTTCATATATATCAAAATGGACAATAATTCTGTACATATTTACATGTCAACATATCTAGATATAATGTAGCACACGCCATCTCAAAATGTGTCATATGACATCTCAAAATAAGAAGTTCAACTACAAAAGTTTCTAGGACATCCTATTCTACTGGTGGATCATCAAAATGTAGCCTCTTTGAAGTACTCTTTGGCTCTGATGGATCCTGCATTCAAACACAAAAGTGAAACCCAAAGTTAGATTAAAATTCAGAATCATAGTCAACAATAATAAATAAAATTTAAACTAAAATTGAACTCTCATATACCTCGCCTCTCTATCTCCTCCCGTGGACATGAGACCTAATATATGTCCTTGGTAGCGCAGGAACAATGCCACCAATGTCGCGTCTGACTTGTATATGTTTTCGAACATGAGATTGATCTATGAGTTATACTATTTAATGTTAAATACTTCCGGTAGAAAATATATGTTTACAAAATAACTGAATTAACATTAAAACTTACTTGTGTTGAATTTTCTTCAGGAAATGTTGGCTGAGTCATCAATGATACAAACCCTTGGCATTCTACCTCCCTCAAACTAGGGGTGACCTACAAAAGTCAAACAAATACTTCATACTATCATAACTTGATCATATTATATATACTTGATAGTAAAATAGACACAAATAACTTCAAAAATAGACATAGTGTAGGGCTATCACTACGAATGGATATGCCTGTGACTCTATTGTGACGATAGGGTCTCACGACATCATTAGATGCCACTCTCTGTCAAAAAAACAATGCAAATTAAAAATGAGTACGCACAACTGACAAGTATACATGTATGCATAAACAAACTAAATTACTTAATTACCTTTCCTTTGTCAATTCTAGACACCTGCACCCCCTCACATTGCCCCCCGGTGGCAACTGGTGACACCTACATCAATATGTAATAAGATGATCATAAAAATTAGAAAACAATGTACATATACTATTATAATAATTTAAGAAAACCAAAGAGTACATTAAAACATATGTACCATGGAACTGTCAAGGCCAAATGATATGGCCGAAAGCGTGGACCCCTCCACCTGTGCCATCTCCTCTTCTGTCATCAACTGAACGTAAATGTAACACATAAAAAAATTAAATGGGAAATTATTATAAGAAAATTCTACTAAAAATACAAATGATAAAATTTAAATACAATGTAAAAAGTGAACTGTTTACCCTTACCGTAACAGTAGGAGTCCATGGTGTTGTATGCCCCTGATGCACAACTTCATGAGGTGCTTCAGTACCTGTAGTGTGTTATGTAGAATCGTCCACCTCGAAGATGTAATTATATGCATCACTATCATTCAGGGGACCTAAGCATAGATTCTTGCACATAAAGCAAGTGTGGGTCACCTGAACATGTGATCTCATGGAGGATGTGGAAGGGCAAGAAACATCAGCATGAGGAGGCAACAATGATGTGCTCTACGTAACCAATAGATCACTCAAGGTGTGAATGGCTCGAATAGTTTGTGAGCTAGCATCAACAATAATGTTAGGATGTTTCACTATGGGAGGTGGTGAAATCTCAAGAGGGGGGACATATATGCAGGATTTCACCCATTGTGCCCATGGCCTGTCCTGAGGAGCACCTAAACATACACCCTAGTTCGGTCCCATACTCCAATAATTTACCTTGTGATGTAGCACAAATTCAGCATACAATTTTTTAATAAAATAAAATGGGACATCCAAATTGCTATGAGGTGGTTTATCAAAAATCATCCACTAGTGGTCCCAAAAGTTGTCACGTATTGCACTATTTGTACACCATTTAATTGACAACTTGGTTTTTTTAGGGTCCAATTTTAGACCGGTTTTAGGATCCACAAAAAGATTAGATATGTCATGTTTTGTTATGTTTAGGTTCATGACTTGATCATAGTCAAGCCCATCATCAAACTGGGCGTGCATAGAATTGGGCCAAAGAAGTGCAGCACTATGTTGCTCTATAAGTTTCTCCATGGTTTCAATAATTGAGTTCAATGTCATAAGCATGGGGCACAATGTGGGGATATTGGCATAGGTGGTTTGAAATCCTCTAAGTTGATTCAGATTGTCTCCTATTAGATTCTCTAAACGGTGAGGGTTTAGACTGGTACATCTTCTGGAAGTGGGGGATTGTTGGGAGGTGGTTCTGGATTGTTTGTGGGATCATTAGGAGGGTTTTCTTATTGATTTGGGTCCATGTCTGATTACAATTACAACACAAATCGATAATTACAATCAATTTTTAAAAAAAAACTCATTTAAACCCTAATTTTTATATAAAAAACAACAAATTTATATAAAAAAATAATTAAAACACTAAAAACATAAAAATTTAACTTACCTATGATCTTGAGCAAATCAGATGTGAGATTTTATCAGATATCCGAAAGCCCCAAGCCGTGTTCAATGTTTTCAGAATGAAAACTATTGAACGCGGTCGGGGCTTATAAATTACAACTATTGGCAAATATCAGATATCCGATTAGGCCTTTGCTTTGGCCAGGTGTACTGACACCCAGGCCTACTAAAAAGTCAACAAATCCATTTATGCACTTTTGGATGAGTAAAAATAGGTTTTTTTCACATCGCCACTTTTTGGCATACCTTGATCCTGCACATACCCTTTTTTTAACAAGATATTGTTGTAGTTTTATTTTTTTATAACCACAGTAATAAAAAATAATAATTTTTTTTGGGACCCTATGAGCCCCATTCAATGGGTTGCAGGTCCATCTATGAGGTTGTGAACCCCATGGAATGGGGTCGCAGGTCCACACGATGGCTATGACACCACAATGGGGTCGTAGACCACCATGTCTACGGCCTCCACGGAAAAGGTGGGGAAAGGGTAGAGCTTTGCTCCCCGCCCCCATTTTATTAATTTGATTTATATATTTTTTTGTTTTAAGTTGTATTATATTTTAATTTAAAATATAGATAAATATAAAGGAAACACTTTGATTAAATTTATTTTTAGGTTTAAATATATGAAAGGTTTAAAATATATAATTTTAAAGAAAAAATACTGATTATTTTTTATCTAAAATATTATTAATCATATATAAGTATATATAATTTGCAAAGCTTTAATATTTAAAAGATTTATCTAAAATATAAATACCCACGTCCAATCAACTACAAGAGGGGTATAATGTAACTATTTTGTGGAAAAAATAGATTTTTAAGAATTCTGCACATAACTGTATAAAGTTATATTTGCATAGAAGGATTAATTTAATTTGCATATAATTTTGAGGGATTTGAACTTCTAAGTTTAAAGTATGTTTCTAATCCATTTTTTTTTACTTTACTAAGGTTAGAATTCAATTTTAAAGAAGGAAACTTATTAATGAATTGTAACCAAATAGAAATAACAGTTCCTTCATAATTAATTACTAGAAATCTTAATACTTTAAACAAAGGACTGATCTAAAAATATTTTAAGATGGCCTAACTAAGACCTTAAAATAATCAAGTTTTCTAGCTTTTCAATTCTATGAAAGTTAATCTAATTAATTAGGAAAATAAAATAACCATATGGGACAACTTTGTAATCCTATTTAGATTAATACCTTTTTGCCATAACAATTAAATTTTAGGAATCCAAACATTAACAACTTAACAAAAATGAATTTTATGCAAGAATATAGAAATTTGAAAAGAAGCCTTCTTCATATTCATATGGAGAATCAAATTTACATAATTTAAAATCTCATGAAAACTAATAACATGATTCTTTTACATCATTTGAAATTATACAAGAGCCATAAGGCTAGGGAAATCCCAACTTCACAAAATAAGAAACACTTAGGGAAAAACGTCCAAGACTCCTCCGAGTCCAAGTTGTGCACCTGCAAAATAACCTTCTTTAACCATGGAGGCTCACCTCCCAACCTAGACCATTACATGGTCACCCCTGAGCTAGGGGAACAAAGAGAAAAAAGGTAACATCACAAACATACTTAAAATAACTTATGATAAGCAAGAACACTCAAAACTCTCAATCCCAAGGCTAGCACATAGGCTTTCAAAAGGTCATTATACAAAGCGTGAAAGTGGACCAAACCCATTAGGAGAAACCAAGTTGAAATGAAAGATACAAAGACCGCACATGGGATTACTTTTAAATCCTTCCCAAAACCATGTTCACAACAAAACCATGGCTTCAAGCCAAGAACACTCATTATAGCCCCTAATTGCCCATAGGCAAAACTTGGTATCATGGAGTATAAGACATTCATGTTTATCCTTCCCACACAAGGGGAGACTCTACACTAAAAAGGTTATCACTTAATCCTTTCACCCTCCAAGGTTATTGTTCCCTCCCAAGGGTGAGTATGCCTTGAAAACTCCATTAAAATGACAAATCAATCCAATTACAATAAGAAAAACACAAATTAAATAGTAATACAACACACAACAATACCAAATAACCTCCATGAAAGCATGTGCAAGCTTTCCATACAACAAAACATAAAAATGATGAGTTTGAGCACCAACCTATCTCTAAAGCTTAAGGTTATGAACTTTTGAGAAGAGCTTTATCCTTTTATCCTTTTTGAACTCCTTCCAAGCTAGTAAGTCTCTAAGGGTAGAGAGTGGGTGAACAACCTAGGAAGTCTCCTCAAACTCCCTCTAATAGGCTCTCTAACTCCACCACTAACTACAACCATAAATGCAAGGGTACCTTCACCATAACTCCTCCAAATATCTTCCTCCCATCATAAATGAGGTTTGAAAACTAAATGGAGTTGAGAAGATGGTTGCCCAAATTCTTCAAACTCCTAAACTTGGATCTTGACTTTGAGGGTACTTTAAGAGGTTCATTTATGAGTATAGGGTCTTCTAATGACCAAAATTTAACCCCTAAGGTTCTAAGTATACCTAATGGAGTAGTTAAATTTGACCCTAACTTTCCTCTAGAAGCTTCTTAGACCTTCCAAAACTTCACTCGAAGTTAACCTATGAGTTTATTCAACTTTGACCCATGTAGAATCTTCCTACACCCTGGGTAAGCATGGGGACTCTACAAGTTAACCCTCTAGTTGGTGTGGGGTTGTCCCACAATAGTGTGTCCCACTTTTTTAGACATGCTAATTTTTGTTGAAATAACACATTTTTAATTGTAAGAATTTGCCTAAGGCAAAGAATGAATGCGAAGATCTAGAAGCTCAAGAGATAGCACAAGAGAGACAAATATGATATGATCAAATAATTAATAATAGATTGAATGATTGATTGATACAATGTAAGAATGCCTCAATATATAAGCAATGCATGATAACTAGAAGATATGCAAGTGATAAGATATCAACTAGACATGGTGGAATCACATGTCCACCAAAGGTGGATCATCCTCCATTGTACATTAAAGTATGAGAAACATGTGCAACAATGAGAGGATGATAATGTGATAAGAGTATTGTTACTCAAAAATAAAGCATACAATACAATAGGCATTAGTAGAAAAAGGTTGCATGTTTGTTTGTCTAGTTAACATTTCCTTATAGGTTTTGTTAGTTTGCATGTCCTTATTACATTCATTATCAGATGTCATCGATGTACTCTAAGTATTGATCAACTATTACCTAATTCAAAATTCATCAATGATCATTACATTGTGCATTCATACTGAATGTAGTATACAAATGTCCTTTTTGTTTCGTATTTCAATTCAATAAATAGAGTACATTGTAGAATTGAAAGAAGAAATTGAAGTATGAAATAGGGGTCCCATGCATTGCCTTGTGTTGTCTTTGAGTTAGTTGGTTGTCTGTCAGGTCATTGCATCTAGGTCTTCACTCCCTGAGTCTCCATCTACATTTAGGTCCTTAGGGTTCACATCTGCAAGAAAGAGGAAAAAATGATTAGATCCTGTTGGATCTAAGCAATACTTGAGAATCAAATAACATACTCTAGCAATCTAGTTTTCAATACTGCATATCAATCTAGAATGATAATTGTAATAAGGAGATGTACACTGACTCTCACTGTAAGGTAGTGTTAAAGGGACGTGTTTCTGACATGAAACCTTTTGCTACTAATGATTATTGTGGTGTATGTTTTCTTTTGATTAACCAGATATCTGAATGAAAGGGACTTAGTATGTTTCCGAACTGAGAAAACTTTTTCAAAAATATTTATTTCATAATTATGTTATTTGAAAGCTTAACCAACTATTTTGCAGATAGCAGCTGACTAGTTTACATTTTCAGTCATTTTCAAGAATGCAAAACAAGCTAGTTTCCCATGATAAAAGCTACAGGAAGTGTTAGACATTGCTGATTTTCAAAGATCAATTATAGAATGATATTGTACAGATGCTGGTTACATGTTCTTCAAAGTACATTTTCAAGCTTTGAACATATTTATTGCTGAATATTAAATAGTGCTTCAAGAATATGCCATAATTTAAATGTTCATAGTTTGTTTTTACTAGGTGTCACAAACCCGTGTTCAAACCTCAATCATTAATATTTTGATGTTTTTGAGTGTCACGAGCCTGTGCTCGGACTTCATTAATAGAGAGAAAAACATTTACATCTTGTTGTACTTAACATATCAAATGTAGATTCAGCATCAAAAAAAAGTGTACACAGTAGTCAGAGCTACATGAACAAGTTCAACAGAAGCTGTATGTAAGTTCTGAAATAGTAAATTCATTGCAAGTATGAGATTTTTCTCAGCAAAAGGAAATGATATCAGAAATCTTTATCTCAGCTTTTAATGGTTTCCATGAATCAAAATATTTGTTCACTATTTTGTTTATACAGTAAACAAAATAAAGGAGAAAATGAACTTTCAAATGTACCAAAAATATCTTAATGATGAGGGTTTTATCTTAAGTATTCATAGAAAGATCAAGCTCAATCAGTGATTACATCTTTACAAATAGAATAGTGAAACATCTATCAAAGTCTGCAAGTGTAAAGAGTACTTCATTTCTAGTTTCAACATCATTCACAAAGTGAAAGATAAACCATAAGTTTGAGTTCATAACAGTAAGTGCCTTTTCAAATCAAGCAGAGAGATATCTTTTATGGAGAGCACATTAAGATCAAACTTCCTATCATTATTGCAAAGGTGAAGATAATCGAAAAAGATCCAGTTCAAACTGTGTGTATATTTTGTAAACAAACAGCAACATATCAGCAAGAATCTACAATGTAGCACATGGTTTTTGCCATAAATATTGATAATATTTTGCAAAGAAAGGATAAACAACAAGTTTGAACTCATAGTTGTGAGTTTATTTTTTAAATAGACAGTCTTTGTAAACCAACAGCATCTATCGAATAAGTATGGAGTGTGAGTTCATTTCCAAATTTCAAACTTCATTATTGCAAGAGAATAAAATCGAAAGTCCCAGTTCAAACCATGGCTATATCTTCAGAATAGACAGTGCATCATTTAGAAACAAACAAGTAATCATTTATCAGAGAATAGAGGGCACGTCTTCATGTTCCAAATTCATAAATATTCATTGCAAATGATAATAGAGGATTCGAACATAATGAACTTACAGTTCCTTCTTGTAATGCCCAGTTTCAACAGCAAATGCTGAGTTTCCTCAGTTATTTTCAAAGACACATCTTCAGCATTAGGGTTTTCTTCCCTAAATTTTACTTCGAAACAATAACAAATGCGAGGATGAAATGAATAGAATGAAATTTTGGATCTGCCAAGCCATCAGTTAATTCAATGCGGATGACAGTGCCAGCACATCCATTGAAAACTGAGAAACTTGCCACCTATTTCCTCCTTGATATTTGTAATTGAAAGTGGATCGAGAGATATGTTAGCCTCTCCACTTTGTGATAAGTTCACACTTAGATATTTTATCTAAGTTAAAATTTAGGCTTAGAGTCCTTAGTCTAAGTTAGGAGATAGGTTAATATTAAATTTTATTTAATATTAATTTCTTTTTATTCATTTCATTTCTTTTTATTCATTTCTTTTTATTAATTTTATTTAGGCTTAGAGTCCTAAGTCTAAGTTAGGAGATAGGTTAATATTAAATTTTATTTAATATTAATTTCTTTTTATTTTTTGGCAAATTTTCATTGTAAAAAGAATTTAATTCTTTATTATAAGCCAAAAATTTAGGGAAAGGGCATCTTTTTTTGAAGAGGTGGCTTATTGGCTATCATTTTGGAGTCAATTTAGGAAAGTCATTTTGAGTTAAGTTGGAGCATTATTAGGAGACTTTTTCTAGAGGTCTGGCATTTTCAGATTAGGGTTTGGAGGGCTTCTTAAAGGAATCAGTTTGACTATTTTCAGGGTTGCAAATGTTGGAGAGAGAGTCTATAGTGAGCTATTCAGTTCCTAAATACTTTGAAGCCTTTTGTAACCATTTTCATCAGATTTTGGAAGAAATGAACTAGGTGTTTTAGCTCATATTTTGTGTACTTGTTCAATTTCAATTCCTGTTCTTCTTTTCTAACAAGTGTCAGATTGTTAATTATCCATAGGAAGTGAATGATTTTATGTTCCTTCCTAAGGTAATTGATTTCCCTAGGCCTTGCATGAGAAATGTATGTTGTTAATTGTTCAAGCTATTTGTGGTAGAACCCTGATAGCATGAATTCATTAGCCTATATGTTGAACAGTGAATCAAATTATTAAAGTATTCAATTTGTGAGTCAGATTTGGAACCCATATCTTTTGCAAAGTCTGGATTATTCATTGGTGTATCACCCTAATCTTTTAAGTCTTAAGTATTTTTTTTTTCCCTTTTCCCAACTAATTTTTAGATCAGGAAAGTGATATTCAATATTTGATAGGAACCGGCCTAGAATCCGAAGATTCCTCTCTAATCATAGTCTACCCACAACTAGGAGAGGTTTCCATTGTCAGATAGAATTATTGTTCTACCTTAATGCCTGATGTAAGGTAACAATTCTAAACCTAAACAAGTACTAAAGGTGCATCTCACACACAAAGAGGTATGTGATGACAACTATCACACCTAAAGAGGAGATTCTCCTAACCATGTGCTAAAAAGAAATGCAAACTCCTAGGTGTCTCAAAGACAACTAATATGCAAATGCATTATCCTAAGTAAACTTAAGTAAAGTGTAATTAGTAAATACATAATTACACCAACACCCCCCTTAAGTGCAAATTAGGGGAATGTACTTAAGCTCACAATGCAAGATGGGTCCTGACTACTAGGCCATGTTAGGTACCCATATACAAACTGCAAGAACAATACAATCTCTCATAAAGCGGAGAAAGAGGGAAAACCTCATGGGGAAAAACCTCCTCCAAAAAGAGAGATGAATACAAGATGCATGGAAGGATGGAGTAATCAAGACCCCCCTATTATGACATACATCATGCATATACAATAAAGAATCCCCCCAAAGGAAGGAAATAGGGAAGAGAGACAAATTAGGCCCCCCTCAATGTTGAATCTCCTACAAAGATGGTCCAAGATGTTGACCAATACCCCTCCATAGGAAGAAAATAGAGCTAATGTTGCACCAAGAATGTCAAAGTGTGACAAAATCAGGTACTAATGTCGATGTAGAATGACCGATGGAATGCCCATTAAGATATGATAGAGATGAGGCATGGAGACACCTGTAGGCACCAACTGGGTACTCTCAACTGACAAATTGGTATACTTGAACTTGTGTCATACATCCATTAATTGGTTGGAGCATAACCTTCAATAACCAAGTCCCATGATATTCCTAATCTACTAACATAGGGATTACATCAAATGTGTCATCAATGACAAGGTACAAATAAAAATGTGGCACTTTATGATAGTGCGTGTACAATATGGCTCATGCAAGAGCATACAACATCAAATTCAATGCAAAGCTGGAAACATGAAGAAGATGAAGCCACCAAGGATGCTTTGTCAAATGCTACAAAAAAAAGTGTCCTTCAGTTGGCCTTGTGCTAGGAAGTCTTTGGGACAAAATTGGCCTCCCCCCCTGGCTGCCGATTGGATGACGTTGCAAAACAGGTATACAAGTGGCAAAGAACAAAAAGGTGTTTCCAATTTTGCTTATTTATTAATATGTTGTTTTCCAAAAACTCATTGAGTTTAAGAAAAACATTTATTAAAAAGCCCAAAAAAAGTTAATTAAAAAATAAAGAAAAACACAATTTGTTTTTTAAATTTTTATATTAAAAAAACTTTATTAAATACTTAATAAAGAAAAACATAAATATGTTTTATTAAAAATAAGGCTTTTATTTAAAAAAAACTTATTAAAAAACATTAAAAAAAATTTTATTTATTAAAAAAAACTTTTTAAAAAAAAACATTAAAAAAACCCTTACAGGGGCTACACTGCAGTGCAGGTACCACACGCAGTGCGAGTACCACACTGCAGTGTGAGTATCGCACTACAGTGCAGACTGCACTGTTAGTGCAGGTACCACATTGCTAGTGTGGTACGCACTGCCAGTGCAGTACCGCACTAGTGGTACTATTGCCTGCGAGCAAAAACACTTTTCAAAAAAAAATTATATTAAAAACTTTTAAAAACAAACAAATAACCCCCCAAAAACAATTTCACTGTTTTATTATTATTATTTTTAATTCTCGATTTTAATAAAATGAAATGGAATAATAAAAAATGAAAATATTAAAAAAAATAAAATCGTACCTACTTGCAGATCCGTACGACAGACCAAGGAGGAGAATATTTTTTCTGAGATCAACCGAGTCAGATCTGAACATATGAACAATTGATTCTGAGATTTTTGGCCACTCTGATCGCACTGGGAGTGTCAGATTTGGCCTAAAGTGCTCGGCCTTAGGGGTCCGATTTGCAAAAAAAATTTGCCTCAAATTTGACTTTTGCCCAAGGTAGGCAAATTTATAGTCAAAATTTATGGAAACAGCCACCCGGATGCAATGGTGAGGTCCGATCTTTCTCAAAATGCTCCCACAAAATGTTGATCCCAAATCTAAATAGTGACCCTCCAAAAGTTGAAGCAATCAATTGCTCTGCAACGGCTATGCAATGAAGACTCCTTTGGCTCTGATACCATGTAAGAATTTTCCTAAGGCAAAGAATGAATGCCAAGATCTAGAAGCTCAAGAGATAGCACAAGAGAGACAAATATGATATGATCAAATGATCAAATAATGAATAATAGATTGAATGATTGATTGATACAATGTAGGGATGCCTTAATATATAGGCAATGCATGATAACTAGAAGATATGCAAGTGATAAGATATCAACTAGACATGGTGGAATCACATGTCCACCAAAGGTGGATCATCCTCCACTGTACATGAAAATATGAGAAACATGTGTAACAATGAGAGGATGATAATGTGATAAGAGTACTAAAGGTGGATCTCACACACAAAGAGGTATGTGATGACAACTATCACACCTAAAGTGGAGATTCTCCTAACCATGTGCTAAAAATAAATGCAAACTCCTAGGTGTCTCAAAGACAACTAATATGAAAATGTATTATCCTAAGTAAACTTAAGTAAAGTGTAATTAGTAAATACTTAATTACACCAATATTAATAAAATATGATGATTTAAGCCTTGAGAGGTTCCACTTGAAGGAATTAATTAAAAATGGTTAGCTCAAAGCCTCTTATATTAAAAAAATATTGATATAACATCTATACTCCTCATTCATACCTACAATGGAGTCTCCTTCACATCTATTAAAATACTGACAAAAAATCATTTCAAATTTATGTTTTCGCATGTCAAATGAATCCGTTTGAAAAACCTATCTATTTAGTATGATGCTATTCAGAACAAGCTTTCTAATTAATATAATTTTAATACATATTAAGTTCATTATCACTTCTAAATATTACTTTAACTAAACATAGGTTGTTTGGTCATTCAACAACATGTCTCTTCAAGACTTTGGGAAAAATAGTAAATTACAAAAAAACAATTATGAAAAATATGTAGGAAAAGAGTATTTGTGTTAGCTTTCTATAAAAAAAAGAAAAAATGAATTTTGATATACACAGATCAAGTTAGAGCGATCCAAATGACCATATGTCTAAATTATAGTTATTGTCACTTTAGAACTTAATAAAGTATGAAATATTGACCCAAAATGAATGAAACCAATTGTATCCTTGAGATATTGAAGTTACAAATATAATCTTGAAAGAATTTCATCATTATCATATTTTAAAAAAAATTTATGTTGATTCAAGTGACAGTAACTCCTTAAAAACACATTTTTTCACACAAACCATTTTTCGAAGGAGAAGGAAAAATGAATTTAAATAAATTTTTCATTTTAAAAAATATATATATTTAGAAACTAGAAATAAAATTCTAAAAGACTCTTGTTTACATCATCTTCAAATTCCTAATAGTTTCTCAACAACTGGTGTTTGAAAGTGAAGTTTTTTCTCAGAATGTTGATATCTATGTCAAAGTTGGCCAAAAAGTGGGACACACTATTGTGGGACCACCCTGTGATACTTATCCTATTTAGAAGGGTTAGTCATGCCAACATCTCATACACCCATGTGTCAAGTGACACCACATAAAATTCCAACCCATTCACACATAGCACGACTAACATAAAAAATTTAACTTAATTAAGTACAACATTCAACAAATACTTTTACGAATAAAAACACAAGACAACAAGGTTGATGTCTCTTCACTAGACAGAACCTTGGCTTTACAATTTATAGCATAGTTTTTCTCTTTGTTCCCTGTGTTTAGAACCATGGTTAATGTCCTGCACACTCATTGAAAACATTAGTAGGTCCAATAACATAATAAGGTAAATAACATAAACCATACATATCATCAAGCACTCACAATTACATAAACCTTTCCACATACTTCACTATCTGCATTTGATCCCAATGTTCATAACATGTACCTTTTAAATTCATTTTGCATCATATATATCTTATGTATCTAATATGTTGTATCATCAAATCAATAGCCTAACATAGGTATATTAGGATCAACTATAAAGCATCAAATAAGTGTTTAAGTCAACATAATCCAAATGCAGAATATACATAACATAGGATTCATCAATCCTTAAAATAATAACATATGTCCAAGTGTCTCAAAATTCCAAAATATCAACTGAAGATTCTGAATAAAACCAATACTAAACTATGACAACTAGGGTAGACCTCACACTTTGTTAGTCTTTATTGCACACACAACCTACCAAATCAACAAATCAATGCACGAGCCTTATTTTGTAAGTAGACTCCAAGACTAGAGAATGACACAAAGAAGGAACAACATGACACAGTCATACAAGGTGGTGAATGATAGGGTTTTTTCATCAAAGACAATAGAATTCTTTCAAGACATAGATCATCACAAAGTGTTGAAAGGATGCATCTTCAGGATAAAGGTCATTGTGATGAAGACCAATCTAGGATGTAGGTTGTTGTCTCGAGACCAAATGCCTTCATCGAGCTCAAATTCTTCGAAGTGCCAGTATCCTGTAGGAGCATGAAGAGCAGGCATAAGATGATGTAGTTAGAGTCGAGTCTTGTCAAACACTTAGATTAGTTTAAATTATGTACTTGTAATTTTATTTTGATAAATTACATATTATGTCAGAAACTATAATTGTAGGTGATCATATCACTTGAAAAGTTGTAACTTGTAATTACATGTAATCACATTGCTAGTCAAAATGCAATAGTACTTACAATGTTGAATAATTCAATTGCATTTAGTTAGTTGTGGAATAAGTCTTAGTTAGTTGGGATTATCCCACTTTTTTCTCTCAGCCTCTCACCTATAAATAAGAGAGGGTGCTCATTGTAGTTTTTATTTTTTGACAATGCATTGAAATTATGTCAACTTGTATGTGGACTCTAAGACTTTGTGCGTAGATATACATCAAATTTCTTTTGATTGAGGAGGCAAATCTCTATAAGACTTTGTGTTGATTCAAGGTGTTATGTGATTTTAGATGTTATGTTATGTGAATGTTGTGCTTTTGTTCAAAAGGGATTTAAATTCAATCTTGCAGACTTCAAGTTGCTTATTGTGTTTAGAGTTATAGTTTGGTTTTAGATCTGGTCTTGCAGACTTTGAGTTTCTTATTACGTTGTAATCTATTGTGGAACACTGAAACAAGGATGTGCTTGCAAATTTTGTGTTGCCTTTATTTCTATGTTTCTGCCTAAAAGGTGAAGTCTATGTTGGAGACTTTGAGCTGCATGTATGCTCCACCCTTGTTTTCGAATTCATGAAAGAAGTCATAGGAAGACTTTGAGATTTTATGAACTTCTTGTTATTAACTTTGCCAAATTGTACTTGAAATTTGTAAGAAAAAACCATGTTTTCTAAACTAAGAGAATACAACAAAAGAATAACACCTATTCTGAAGAAATATGATACAATGAGTAATGGCCATTTATTAACTTAGTGTATATAATCTTATATTTTAGTTAGTATTAGTTTCTTTCAGTAATAATATATAGTGGGAGCATTTCCTTATAAGTAGGAGAAACTATGTCTCACATGTTGTGGTTAGAACCAATCTTTTGTAATTCATCCTTAAAATTGTTGGTTGCAAAATATCCACCCAACACAAACCAAGATATGGAATCACATGTGAGATTACAAGTGAAATAGTTAGCTTACAAAGAAAGATTATCTTTAATGTAAAATAACATTCGTTCCAACTACGGTGGTTGGGATAACCATTTTAAAGATAATGAAAAGAGAGAAAAAGTTGGGAGATGTTTTGGTGATATTTGTTCTTTGCATATTAGGAAGAGAGAATTCAATGCTAGTTCTTATAATTGATATAAAGAGGAATTGTACATTTTTCTACATATCATAACAAAGGAAATATAAAGGTAGGCAAACAAAATTGGCAATTCTAGGAAAATGATGTAAAGAGAAACGAGAGTGATGGTCATAAGGTGATGTTAGGGGATTTCATGACATTTAAAGGAGTAGGTTACAAACCTAGACCATGAAACATGCACCATGAAAATAAGGGAGATTAAAAATAATGTGGATGGCTCTTCGTGTGTGGTAATTAGATCTACTATGACAAAGTTTCATTTGGAGATTGGTAGCTAGTGGGAAAGCATTTTTTTTATTGCACAATCTTGAAGGCTCGTTTTCCTACTCTCAATTTTTACTAGCATTGATATGGATGGAGTGGAAATTTTGGAAAATACATTGAATAAATGTTTTTTAAAAAAAAAAAAAATCAAAATTTAATTAATTCAAGCACCCAAAACATTCACATGAAAGCCTCGTATGAAGCACATTGTAAAGCTTTACTAATTTTGGGATGTAGGTGATCAACTCACCAAGATAATGTTATCATTCCCTAAATATCAAAGTTATAGAGTATGTATGTAAATTTTAGTGCATGTGAAATGATAGAAATGTGTACAATTTATATGTTGGAACCATGATTAGGGAACTAATGAGGAGACATGGAAAGCATGAGAGAATTGAGAATGATTTTAATTTTTAATTAAAATAATATTATTTATCAACTCAAATTGATTAGGGAATTAAAAATTTTTATTGATGATTTTGTCGTTTGCATGGAAGAATTAAATGAGTACATATGAGAGAATCCATCAGAGTTGACTATTCACATGGAATAATTAACTAATTGCATACATAAGTGAATATTTGATTAAAGAGTGGGATTGGGATAAGTTTGAATGAACTAATTGACTTGATAGTCAATTAAGAAGGTGGAATTTAATAATTGAGTAATTAATTAATTCAAGTATTGGTGCACATGAAATAGAAATCATATTTAATAATAAACTAATGGATGATTTGTAAAATAAATAAATTTATAATGGTAGCCTAAGATAATTAAATAACTAAGACGTATTGAGTCAAATTAGTAAGTGTTAGCAATCCTAGGTGATGAGGTGATAATGTGTGTCCTAGGCAATGAACGAATGATAAGGTCCTGAGTTCAATAAATGAGTGACAAGGTCCTAGGTGATGAATGATATTAGAGGCCCCAAGTGATGTGCAAAGCTACTACAGTCATTAAATAACATGTTTTGGATCTAATACAAGCTCTTGAAATGTTGTCTATGGAATCTATTAATGCATCTAACTCTAGTGTTCATTCTTGTGCATAGGAAAGATGGAAGTCCCCTCCACCGAGGTTTGGTCTCCCTAGGTGGTAGTTGTTTCAGTTGTCTTAATTATGTTTTGGTTCAACATGTTCTAAGTTTAATTTGTATTGTTATACATATATATAGTCTCCTTCACACTATACCCATCATTTGAATTATTCACATTATATTATTTTTCTAGTTTTATCATTATATAATAAGAGAGTTAAACAATTAGCTTGGTCAATATTGTGGGTGGTGTATTTGATGTTAGTTGTTGAATTTTTGATATCTAAATTTTTGTGATATTATCTTTAAAAGCTTATATCTTAAAATTGGGCTCTTTACTAGAACTTTTATATTATATTTTAAATAAATAATATACTTTAACTTATTAAATTATGTGCATGCATAAATAAGATTATTCCCTTTGAACATATGCTAACTGAATTCAACTACACGACCTCTTAAACTATATCACTCAAATGTTCATCATGTATCGTTTAAAAGTATTTTGTTTCATTATTGTCTTTCATCTCTTTCAGTTTGTGAGAAGATAAGATAAATGAATGTCATTTAAATCTATATGCAGACATAAAATGAGACTAAATTTTCTTTATGTTAGCATCCCTAAAGCACTCATTGTTTTCATATTTTTCTCCTCACTAGCCATTTTAATGAAATTTTTATTTATATAATATTAACTTGTACTCATAGATTATATTAACCTTCAACAATATAACTTACTAAAATATAATCTCTTTTTAGTAGTGCAATTGCATATCCTTGAATGAGAACATAAATCACAATATCGGGCTATCAATGAGAATGCTATTGGTATCGTTCATGGAAGCTTTGTCCTTTTCCATTTGTTGATACTAAAAATATCTCATGTATTCTTTTTCCATTTGAAATTGTTTTTCCTATCTTATATCTTAAACCAGTAGGATTCTTGGAATACTTTTGCTTATCCAACATCTCATTTAACACATTGGTGCTCTGCTCAAATTTCTGATTCTTTTCTAACTACATCTTGACATTCTCAAGATTTTTCCTTAAAGTGACTATTTCTCCTTCAAGCTTTATGCATTCAATTGTTTTGACTTCCAAATCAAATCTTGTCATATCTGCTATTCTTTTGTTGTTTTCAACCTCTATTTTCAGACTAATTACCAAATTCAAATTTTTACACATCTCTTCTATATTTTTGAATTTATTTTTCATTTTTTCTTACCATTTTCCTTTCTAAAACTTGAACATCCATAAATTCAATTATCATTTTATATTCATTAAGATTTTGTGTTACTGAGTTTTATTAAAGTTAATGCTTTCGTGAAAACACACCTTGAGTTTCTGATTCTCTTGTTTAAGATTCTTGATCTCATCTAGAGCAGCAAAAAGATCTTCAAGATTAACAACTCCTTCCTCTTCATCTGTTTCTTGATCAATCTAATGATCACCTATAATTTCCACAACTCGAGTCTCTTCAAACATTTCTAGATGACATTCTTTAGAATCAAGATTATTACAAAAATCATCAACCTCTGTAGTAGACACCTCTTTCTTATTAGGCAAACTTTTCACCTTTTAGAAGAGCTTTTACTCCTAAACTTCTTACTCATGGTATTCTATGTCCCAAATCAACCTAAGTCAATTAGACTTATGTTAGGAACTTATGGCTCTGATACTGATTGTTGGAATACTAGACCACTAAGAGGGGGTAGGGGTGTGAATCAATAGTCAATAAAATAATCCTTTTCAATTATAGAATACAAAATTACTAAGCTTTCAAACAATCATCAGGCTTTCAAGAAAATATGACATATCATATCAAACTTTTGAATTAATGTGCAACAACAATAAGAACCATAAAGTACAAATGCTATACATGTATGGCACATAACACTGTATTTGAGTGGAAAACCCTTAAAGGGTGAAAAACCACTATGAAAGATTATGTTTATTATGCCTCACTGGTTATATATATGTCTTACTAGAAACTATCTCACTAATCACATGGTTTCACTTACCAAACCCTCACTATATACATGTATGCCTCACTGGAAACACAAGCCTCATTGGCTACATTCAAGACACCCATCCTAGGAGCACCAACCCCTCACACAATTCACAAAAGAAAATAATATTACTTTAGAGGGTTACTCTATTTCCATCCAAATCACTCATCTGGAACCTTTAAAAAATATGTAATCATAACTCTAGAAATAACCTTAACTATATGCTACAAAGAATTATTTATCATGACAAAATGTCAGCCACTTTTTCTATACATGTAGCCATAAACCCCCTCAATATAGAGAACCATCAAAGCTAATTGAAGACACTAGAGAAAAATGATATACCTTAGTACATTGTACAATGATGCAATCTTTAGATTCTCCTTATATAGAGACATTATAATCTACTCTTGTTTATTTTTCTTGAAGCATTCTTCCCATACATATCATATCTTCAAAATGTATAACATCTATCACATCAATCATTTTATCAGAGACATATTACATGACTTAATGCAACATTATCTAATGATTCAATCTCAATGATCATCCAATCTGCACAATATTCATCAATGGTCTTCTATCTCACTCATCGTATATATATCTTGTTGAAACTTTATATCAGTAATACATATGTGTAGAAAACTTTCGGAATCAACAACCCATAAAGACAAGTCAACATAAAAACACTTTTCATCTTCCCAAAACTGATTTTCAACCAACTCTATAACTACCTCATACTCCCTTCAAACAAGAATGTATCTTTAATGTAATGTCCCCGCCAGGGAACCCATAAGGAATCGGATCTTTTGACCTAAAATTACAACTAACAATTTTTTTTTTCTAACATTATATCCTTTCATTGTTACATTTACAAGTACGTTCCTTAAGGTTCCCTTAATAAATTTCATTTACCAACATATTTGCATTACTATTCAAATTGAATTCCATTTCTTTTCTTTTGCTTTTACATTTTAGGATAAGAGAAAAGGGTAAGAGAGTAACATTTCATTTACAACTATATCCCTCACTTTCTAAATCATTTTCATTTCTTTTCCCTACACATTGGATAACTATCCTTTCCAATTTACATATAAATATTTACATAGGAAACAGTTCTTTTCATTTCAACATAGGAGGGGTAAAGAAGATAATTCAACATTACACTTTTCATTTCACTTTGAACTTTCAAATAATATCCCTTGAATTAAACCCCTAGAACTATCCCTCCCTGATTACATTGCCTTATTTTTTTAAATACAATTTCTGATAATGAATTCAATTACAATAATAAGTACATGAATGGCCCAAAGGCTTTACATCAATATCTTTATATCCTTCTTTTAATAATACATTCAATACAAAATAGAAAGATTTATCATTGCATGAAAACTAAACGCATCCAAGCCATGAACCACGAATAGTACCTCGAAAGATATTTTCCACCCAACCATGTGAAACTACTAAAGTTCCACCCCCCTTGCTAGGAGATAGAACTAAGATACTCACAAGACCCTAAAAAATCTAAGGCTTTACAAAATATAACTTGAAAACAATACAAGACATAACAAGATATCACTTTACTATACTCATAGGTTAGGCTTCTAACATACCCTCTAGGTGAGTTTCATCACATATCCTGTATATTGGGATCCTCCCTAGAAACCATGTAACCCTGGTACCCCCTTTCTGAATAGGGATCCTCCTTGGCAGTTACCTATAGTCTTGGTACTCCAACAGAACTATGTGGACATTATTATGTGTATTTCATTATCTTTTGATTCCCCCCATTCCCAAATTCATTATTAGGTTATCACTTTTTACTTACCCACCCATAGGATTCGATGGCAACCACTTTAGGGTTCCATCACCTATGGTGGGCCACTCACCTAAGATACCTAGTCCCCTATCCACACACATAACCCATGAAACCATAAAGTACTTCCAAAGGTTCATTTTGCAAGTCTAGGAAACCCTCATGTGCACTTAGGCCACCAAGACAAGTTCTAGCCTCATATTATGAATACAAGCATTATCCAAGCACTGAAATCACATAAGTAACATCCTATAATGCCAAAAAAACCATAGATAGACATTAAAAAGTGATACTTGTAATCACCTAAAAATGGACAAAGATCAAATCAAAGCAAATCAAGTCAAATCAAAGTGAATCAAGGACAAAATTGAATTAATTGAATCACAATGCATAATTAGCCAATCAAAATGAAAATGAAGTCTTAATTCAAGATAAATCAAAATTGAGAGCATTTTAATCAAATGCAATCAAATCAAAATGCAATTAAATCAATTAATTGTATAGTCTTAGATTAAATTAAATTCAACCCATTCAAGGGGTACATGGCTAAAATAAATCAATTAATAAATCTTAATTACTCTCAACAACCACAAAGGGAGGAAATTCAATCAACCAATGAGAGTGGAGGAAAGGCATTCACATGGATCAAGCCAAATTCAATCTCAATCACTCAAAGTGAAAAGAGAATCTTGTCCATTGATCTTGTCTACTTGTCCCAAGCTTTTAGGACACAAACTTTGCATTGTCTTCAAAGGGTGGAACCAAGGATTCAACCAAGGTTTAATCATGATCAACTACACTACACCCCCTACCATTGAGAAAATCTATAAAAGGAAGACCAAATTCCTTCATAATGATCAATCACACATCTGAGAATTGCATTGAACCTCTTGCAATTTGAGTTTAGAAAGGCATTTGAGAGCTTAATTAGCATTTGTTTTGATATAATTGTTAGTTTTAACTTGTTTATCTTATCATTCTCATTCTAGGACTGTCATTAATGGAATCTTGCTGAGAGTTTTGCATTAACATTCTTAGTTAGAGAGCCATAGGATACTCAATTGATCATTAATTTTCTAAATAGTTGCTCTATTGTGGTTTATTTAGTTACTATTTCATTTATTGTTCAACCTTAATTCAATGAAGAATTTTTATTGTTAATTGATTTTTGGATCTTAATGAATGTTTTATTTTTGTAATCAAAGATCTTCAAGCACAACACAATGATTTTATCAATTATCACAAGAAATTCTTCCAAGCAATCTACCTTAGGTCAAATTTGGCTTTTAAATGGCTCTAATGAGGTAGGCTTGCTAATTTATCAAGGATTTAGTATGGATTCCGTTCAAAATGGACTTTAAACTTTCATTCCCCAAGTATGTTAAGGGATTCCCACACACAAAAAAGTATGATTTGGTGCAATCCGTGAGGACTACTAGAGGAAGTTCAAAAAATTTAAAATCCTTTTGTCACACATCCCATTAAGGATGCATGCATTTCATTTTATAGTGGGTTTGATTCTCACAGCAAAAGCAAGCGTATCCCACTTTGGGTTGTCCCTCTCACCGGCCTTGTTAAGGCAAAACTCGGGAGGTGAGCGCACTAATGTTCAACAAAGCCAACCAAAGTGAAGAAACCAAAGATAAATTTGAAGAAACAAAGACAAATTGAATTTTAAGCCTTACTTGTCAAAGCTTTGCCTTCTCTGTTGAATCTGCTCTCTGGATTTTGAACTTTTCTGTGCCTGCTCATTTACAGTAAAAACATACAAACAAAGAGTAAGATAATGGAATTTATCAATTTGACAGCAAATTAAAACCACAGACAGTAAGCGTCATTTTCCAGCTAATACGCGTGATCAAACTGTTAGCAGGCATAACTTTAATAATAGCAAGCATCACTTTCCAGTGACATAGGCAACATTGAAAGTTATTCAGGCGTAAGAAATTTATTGCTAAGTGTAAAGAGTATTGTAAATTGCGTAAATGATCTATTTAAAGCGACAATTTAACAAATATAGGTGTGAATTAGCAGATACTAGGCGTGACTATCTCTGTAAATTGTGTGGTCAAAGTCTATCATAGGTGGTGAAAAATAGTAGATCTGCAACACTTCTTAAGTCATAGGCATGACTTTATGAGCAAAGGCTGAACAATTTATCTCACAGGTGTGAGCATCCATCTTGCAGGCAACTAGAAAGAATTTAAGACAGAAGAGAAGTGATTGACCAAGCATGAGTTAGAAAAATTTAGGCGTCAGAACAGTGATCTTAAGCATCATGATTGAACCCTTTGTACACGTGACTTCACCTATTTTCTGCAGAAAACTCACGGAAAAGTGAAAATACAAGCACACAAAATATGATGAAAATGATGAAATGAGGTTTAGAACCCCACGGTGGGTGCCATTTTCTTTCCTCAAGATATAGAGTTAGGCGATTTGATGTGCTCGTGATGAGAAAATGGATGATAGGATAACTTGATTGATGTTAGATGATCAATTGGATGATTTTATTGATTGATATTTGATACATGATATGATTAGATGATACAGAATTATGGATTGATAGAAGAGAAGGTGATGAACATAATTAGGTTGCCCCTATTTGATTAGCATGAATGATTGTTGATGATATAATTGATGAAGCATGAATCATTTTGATGGTATAGACATTTGAAGATGTATCTTGATGACATTGATGTACCTTTGATGATCAGATTAAACATGATTTTTGATGATGAATACTTCAAGCATTGATGATGTTGATCAGGACTTTGATGATGTAGATCTCAAGAAATTTGATGATGTACCATTGATGATATCATTGATCATTTGATGTACCTTGATTTGGTCTTTTCATGATGATAACTCTACCCCTTTTCTATTTCTCTTGCAAATTAAGCTAAGACAGGCAAAACAATATACAATGCACTTAATCTAAGATGTATACAACTAACTGTCATTATTCAAGATTAGGAAGCTTATTTTCATCATCGAGCATTTGGAACATGAAATTGGTACAACCCTCATTGGTTCAACCATGATGATATGAATACCTCTTTACTCAGATTTTAATATTGCAAGTAAACAATCAAAGAATTGATCCCTTTCATATACAAATGTCCTCAATGATTCTTTGATGATCATGTTATTAGACGAATTTGCATACTGCTATGAATCAACCTGACAAGCACTCAAATAGCATTCAAGAAAATATCATGTCTTCATCATCACTCATCTAGTCAAAGACTTCATCGATTTGCTAAAAAGACATGATTCCAAAAATTTAGTAACACTTTGAACATTTTTGCTTTTGTTTTTAGATCCATATTTCAAAAAACTTTATCCACTTTGATCCTTAGTTATGTTTAAGCTTTTTAGATTTTGATCTTATTTGATTAAGCTTTTTAGATTTTGATCTGATTTTTCAAATTTTGTCGTTTAAATCAAGTATTTGGATGTTTGAAATGTGATATTGATCATGAAGTTCAAGTGTAGCCATTTTTTAGTTTTGATGCAATGATTTGAGCCAATTGATGTTTTCTTTGCTAAGATCATTGAATTCAGATTGGTGCCCCCAGTTTGATTTGGAAAAGATAGTGCTTTGTTGGGCAATTCCAAACTTTGAGAGTTTATTTCTGATTTTTTATTTTTTTTTATTTTAGAGATTTTTTGATTTTTTTGAATTTTAGAGATTTTGATTTTTTTTTTGGATTTATCTGAGGAACATTTTCACTTTTTTTTTAAGATTTTGAGAGATCACATTGAATTCCCCGAATGTCTAGCAAGGTATAGGACATGAAAGATGGATTTGCAAATTGATGGATGCGAGATGACTAGGCCATGATGGATGAAGCAAGTGTGCTACCCATAGGACCATCTCCTCAAGATTATCCAAGCTATGGAAAAATAATATCTCAATATAGGCCAATGATGTGGTGTTCGATAGCATATGGAATAATGACCTGGTGTCATGACAATGGTGCAAATGAATGGACATATCAAGAGACTTTTTCTAACCTTTTTTTTTCCATTTCTTTTATTTTTCATTTTTCAAATTTGGATCAAGATCAAGGGATCAATGTGGATAGGATCACAAAATCATGATAAAGGGGTGGTGAATGCTACAAATGAATGGTTTGGGATTATGGGAAGGCTTCTTAGAAATAATGAAGGTGGCTTTAGGATAAGCAAGATCATGATAAGGTAGCGTAAATGCAACAAGTGAGTAGGCTGATGGATAGGATAACTCATGTCAAGATACCTAAAGCTCATGGATATGTTCAACCTTGTCAAGATCAAAGGTGAAAAATGAAGTACGAATGTAAGTGAGATAAATAGTAGAAAGATGGAGGATATGATGGATGAACCTTGCCCCCAAGTGTAGAGTGTAAGAGAGAGGAATTACGCATGATGCCTGTTTGCCAGGTTTTCATCATGGTACTTGTCCAAGATGCCACAAGAAGTGGTTTTCACCATAGGATGGATTTCTTTTCTTTTTCTTCTTTTTCTCTTTTTTCTTTTCTTTTTTTTTTTTTTGGATGGACTCAAGCCTCATGCTCTTTGTATACTCCTTGAAAAGGTATGATATGATGGGCCAAAACCGCTGAAATTTATGCTCAAAGATGTTGATAGGGTGATGGAAAGGTGATATGGAAGATAAAGTAAAGGGTGGCTAAAGATTTATGAAATGGATTGGATAAGGGAAATGGAAGGATAATGAATGAGAGGATAATACGTATATCCATGTGTGGGCGTGAAAAAGAGAATGGAAGGATAATGAATAGGAGGATAAGAAGTATTATCAAGATCAACATCGATACACACCTTGAAGGGTAGTGGAATAATGGAGGAAAAATGGGTGAGATAGCTTGGGACTTTGATGTAAGAGAGGATACAGAACTTGGGACACAAGGACTCAAAATGAATGGATGAGATGGAATTTGTTTGGGAGAATGTGGAGTGGAAGCCTTTGGAAGCTTAAATGTCAACTTTGAGTTCTCTTTTATGTGTAAGTCCTTCAAAAGTGACTTGGGAATCCACCTAGTCTTTTCTTTTTCTTTCTTTTGTGATGCTTTGAATGCATTTCTTCAATGAGGGATTTAGGAACCCACATTTTATTTGATTTTTCTTTTTTCTTGGTGGACCTTTGTGGTCTCTTGAATATTTCTTTTTTTCTTGTATTGACATGTCGATTAGATGGGACATGGTGCTCTTCATACATAAGTCGATTCTTGATTTTCTGATTTTTATGTTGTGCATTCAAATTTCTTCCAAAGGACTTGGGATTGGTGGATGAATAAGGTTGATATGAATGGTTCATATGGATGGGTTCATATGGAGGGTTCATAGGGATGAGTGTTTGGTTTCTCAAGTATGTATGTCTTTGTTGATCTTGATAGGATATAGGGTAAGTGGATTGTGGGATAGGGATGGTAGGAAAGGTTGATGGAGGGATATAGGGACCCAATATAGATTTGGAGGATGTATAAAGTTTCAAATTTGGGATATAGGGACCAAGGATGGATTTGGAGGATGTAGAAGGAATATGCTTATGCACCAATGGAGGTAAATGGGATGTAGGAGGGATATCAACATCTTTATTTTGAGCTGCATGGCCAAGGCTTTCTTCTTTCAGATTTATCTTTGTACCAATAGGCTTATATGTAGCTTTGATAGGAGTGACTTTGATAGGAGTAGTTGAATCTTGAGATAGATATGGAGGCTTATGAAAAGTGGATGTTGGTGTACTTTGATGTTGACAAGGATCTTTTGATAATAAGTTCATTAGAGATGGAAGGAATACCTTGATCTTTCTTGGGAGATGGGTATTGTATGCACCCTAAAATGGTCGCCTAGACTTTGGGCCCCCATTTAGCAATTTGTCAAATTCCTGAATCAATATTTTCAAATATCAACAATATCAATTATATCAATTTCCTTGATCAAATCATAATCAATTCAATATTTCCTAAGGTTTGAGCCTTATTTAATTTAAAAGAGAAAAAATAAAAATCTTATTTAATTAAGAGAACATGCTCCCTTTTAATTAATTAAAAATCTCTTTTAATTAAATAATAAAATCACTTTATCCTAAGCCTTTATTTAATTAAAAGGAATTTCCTCCCCTTTTATTTAAATAAAAAATACCCACTTTTCTTCTTATCCTATGTTGCACAAATAAAGTATTATTCTTATTTTATAAAAAAGGAAAAAGTATTTTTTGTCTTATGTGGGACACAAAAGTCAACTCCTATTTTCCTATTGGAGGATATTTGTGCACAAGGATCAAGCTTCCATCTTTCTCCACCGTTGATTAATTCTTTTGCCTCTTAATCTCAATGGTCCATTCCTTTTCATTTTTTATAAAAGGAGAGCTCTCTCCTTCATTTGCATCCATCTCTTTTATGCTAATGTTATGCTGTAAGTTTTCTAGGTTATTTGGAGCTTATTGAAGACATTCTACATCAAGCTTTGAAGACTTGCTTTTCATTGTTGCATCTCATTTAGTTGCATATTTCCTTTGTTTAGTTTCATAATCATGGCATATTAGCTTAGTTTCCTTTTATGCAATAGATTAGCTTCACATAGCTTAATTAGGGGTTTGTAATCCATTGCTATTTCCTTTCATAGTTGCATTGTACTTTCATTTTGGTAGATTAATCTTGCATATTCATATTAGTTTGCATTGCATTTTCATACTTTGATTCAATTTGGAGATATTGGCATTCTTGCCCTTGTCTTTGGATTTGAATCTCTCATTGTATGGTTGACTAGCAAGGTCACAAGTTTGTAGCTCTAGCTGAGAGCAATTTTATCATAGTCCCTTGCAACTCCATGCATAGAGAGCTATGAGCCGTTTTGTGAGGCCTCATTGTTGAGAAACCTTGCATGTAATGGTTCATAGAAGTGTGGTCACATTTTCACCGTACAGGTATGATATAAGAGGTGAAGGAATATGGGGTGTTTGAGATGGAAGGATAGCTTCTTGAAATAAATGGTATGAAGAGTTCATCATGGGATTCTTGGGGTATGGGCATTTGGTCAACTATAGGATAAGGAAGGATAATATCTTGATCTTGATCTTTAATAAGACTTGTTTCTTTGCACTTTTGATTAGTCTCTTGACATGAAGCCACTTCTAAGGACAATGTAGGATTTTGGATCCGCACGAGGGATTCTTAAAAGAATGATGGATGTTCATTTGAAATAGGTACAATAGGCATTTTATCACATGAAGGCTTGGGGTCTATAACCTTTGAAGCATGGAAGAAGTTTGTAGCAAGATGTAGGTTAGCTTGGATATCTTTTAGAGGTAGCCCTTGAGGGTATACATAGTCATTATGAAAACTGTTTGGATCTTTGTTTGATGGAGAAATATTGGATAGTTTTTCTTCTATATTAAATGGAGGAATGGTGGAATAGGTGAAAGTTATAAGAGGACCACTACTAGACATGTGTTCGTAAGTTTGATCTTGCTTGAGAGTAGTATCTTCATTAGATGAGTTATTAGGATTTTCAATTTTAATTATGTCATCATCAATAAGATTTTGGATTTAATGTTTCAACTCCATGCAATCTAAAGTTTCATGTGCATTATGTCTATGATATGCACAATAGTTGCTCAAAAAAATAAAACCACATGAAGTGATTTGAGGCAACGTGATGAGATCATTTTCAAGGATTTTTTCCAAAGCTGATTTGTATGAAATTCCAAAAGGAGTAAACGTTCTATCCCAAGGATATTTGGATGTATTTGTGTTTCTCAAAGAGTTGTCATATGATGAATATTGTTGAGATGGGACTAATTCCTCTTGATTTCCTTGATCAAAGATGAGATTCTCTTGATATTTTGAAATAGGTTCTTCATCAAATATTGGTTTATCATTAGGATATTTTTGATCAAATATAGGATTTTCATGATATTCTTTTTTTATCAAAGTTTGAATTATCAAAGATATGGCATTCATGATGTTTTTCTTGATTATAGAGGTAAGGAAACAATGTTCTTAATGAGAATTGGTTGGATAATGTTTCCATTTCTTTTTCCATTTCTTGAATCCTTGTGAAAAAATTCCTGATAAAAGCTTTCACTTTGATTTGATGGCCAGTCTCTTGATTTTCGATGATGTTACTGCTGATGTTGATTTTCCGATGGTATATAGCTATGTCATTAGACGAATTTGCATACTGCTATGAATCAACCTGACAAGCACTCAAGTAGCAATCAAGAAAATATCACGTCTTCATCATCACTCATCTAGTCAAAGACTTCATCGATTTGCTAAAAAGACATGATTCCAAAAATTTAGTAGCACTTTGAACATTTTTGCTTTTGTTTTTAGATCCATAGTTCAAAAAAATTCATCCACTTTGATCCTTAGTTATGTTTAAGCTTTTTAGATTTTGATCCGATTTTTCAAATTTTATCGTTTAAATCAAGTATTTGGATGTTCGAAATGTGATACTGATCATGAAGTTCAAGTGTAGCCATTTTTTAATTTTGATGCAATGATTTGAGCCAATTGATGTTTGCTTTGCTAAGCTCGTTGAATTCAGATTGGTGCCCCCAGTTTGATTTGGAAAAGATAGTGCTTTGTTGGGCAATTCCAACCTTTGAGAGTTTATTTCCAATTTTTTATTTTTTTGAATTTTAGAGATTTTTCAAATTTTCAAATTTTAGAGATTTTTCAATTTTTTTGGATTTTTTTAAAAAAATTTGATGTTTTTGGATTTTTAAATTTTTTTTATGTTTTTGGATTTTTTATAAAAAAATTTATGTTTTTGGATTTTAGAAATTACTAGTTCTCAAGCAAGATCACATTGAATTTCCCCGATGTCTAGCAAGGTATAGGATTTGCAAACTTATGGATGATGGATGAAGCAAGTATGTTACCCATAGGACCATCTCCTCAAGATTATCCAAGCTAGGGAAAAATAATATCTCAATATATAGGCCAATGATGTGGTGTTGGATAGCATATGGAATAATGACCTAGTGTCATGACAATGGTCCAAAGGAGTGGACATATCAAGAGACTTTCTATAACATATTTTCCATTTCTTTTATTTTTCATTTAGATCAAGATCAAGGGATCAATGTGGATAGGATCACACAATCATGATAAAGGAGTGGTGAAGGCTACAAATGAATGGTTTGGGATTATGGGAAAGCTTCTTAGAAATAATGAAGGTGGCTTTAGGATAAGCAAGATAATGATAAGGTAGCGTGAACGCAACAAGTGAATAGGTTGATGGATAGGATAACTCATGTCAAGATACCTAATGCTCATGGATATGTTCAACCTTGTCAAGATCAAGGTGAAAAATAAAGTATGGATGTAAGTGAGATAAATGGTAGAAAGATGGAGGATATGATGGATGAACCTTTCCCCCAAGTGTAGAGTGCAAGAGAGAGGAATTACGCATGATGCCTGTTTGCCAGGTTTTCATCATGGTACTTGTCCAAGATGCCACAAGAAGTGGTTTTCACCATAGGATGGGTTCCTTTTATTTTTCTTCTTTTTCTCTTTTTTTCTTTTTTTTCTTTTTCTTTCTTTTTTCTTTTTCTTCTTTTTCTCTTTTTTTCTTTTTTTTCTGTTTTTTTTTTTTTCTTTTTCTTTTTTTTTCTCTTTTTTGGATAGAATCAAGCCTCATGCTCTTTGAATACTCCTCTAAAAGGTATGATATGATGAGCCAAGGCTTCTGAAAGGTACTCTCAAAGATTTTGATATGGTGATAGAAATGTGATATGGTGGATAAGGTAGAGGGTGGCTAAAGCTTTATGCGATGGATTGGATAATGGAAATGGAAGGATAATGAATGAGAGGATAATAAGTCTTTCCATGTGTGGGTGTGAAAAAGGGAATGGAAGGATAATGAATAGGAGGATAAGAAGTATTATCAAGATCAACATCGATACACACCTTGAAGGGTAGTGGAATAATAGAGGAAAAATGGGTGAGATAGCTTGGGACTTTGATGTAAGAGAGGATACGGATCTCGCGACACAAGGACTCAAAATGAATGGTTGAGATGGAATATGTTTGGGAGAATGTGGAGTGGAATCCTTTGGAAGCTTAAATGTCAACTTTGAGTTCTCTTTTGTGTGTAAGTCCTTCAAAAGTGACTTGGGAATCCACATAGTCTTTGCTTTTTCTTTCTTTTGTGATGCTTTTGAATGCATTTCTTCAATGAGGGATTTAGGAACCCACATTTCATTTGATTTTTCTTTTTTCTTGGTGGACCTTTGTGTTGGCAAGTTGTCTATACTGAGGTATATGAATAGATATAGTGTTGTCATTATGGAAACAAAGTCACATAGCATTTTGGAGTCAACGCACCTTATCAGAAGATCAGAAATCAACTAAGTGTTGAAGACTGGACAATGTACAGAGTTCCTGCAGCTCAAAGCATTAGTGCACGTGTGTACAGACAAATTATGGTGTGCACCTTAGAAGTTAAGTTTTTTAGACTATACTTATGCTTAGTCTATGAGTGCATAAGTAGATGTGAAAAGATGAGAAAGTTACAGTCAGTTGAAGTTGCACAACCAGTGTGTGCCAGCATAGAACGGACCACGAAGCCGACAATTAGTATTTTAGTTTGCAATAATAATGTAATTTTGTAAAGGCTATGTACCCATTGTATTTGTGTTGCCGATATGTTTATATGTTTAATTGTAAGCATGCTTAAGCCAAGTCATTTGGAAGCATTGTTGCAATAGGTTATAGGGCTGACCTAGTTGTTTATTTTGTATGAGCATATAAATATAAGATGCACCCATTGTATTCGGTATGAAAGTTGAAAGAGAATTGTGATAAGAAGAGCAGAAATATGCAAAGATTTAAGAAGATGTATTAGATCTTTGCAAGAGGTCAAAGCATCAGTGCATCAAAGGAACTAATCTGACAAGCAGTGTCATAGTAACAGTTTACCTGGCAGATATAGTGTGTATCTGAGATCAGAAGGTTGTAGCCTTCACCATTTGAGAAGTGAGCTCTAGGACAATGAGTCCACTCCCCTAACAAGGATTATTGTAAAAGACTCCTAACAGGGTTTGACCCTTAACAAGGTCTACTGTACTTAAAGCATTGTAAAGCTACTCCTAACAGGGTAAAGGATCTTCTAACAAGGATCACAAAACACTAGTGTAGAATATTAGTGGGTGTCAATTCCCACTAGGGTTTTTACCTATTTGGGTTTCCCCATAACCATATTGGTGTCAGGTGTTGATTTCATGTTTCATGTTTATGTGAATGTTTAATTCAGTACTTAAGCATTTAATTTTAGCATAAAGATTAAAGTGAAAAGTTAAAATACAGTGAACACTGATTCACCCCCCACCCCACCCTCTCAATGTTCCCATTCCTAACAATCAGTATCAAAGCTCTGGTCCTCAGCAAAGAAGTTTAACCACTTGAGGAGATCATGGACAAAGCAGAAATGAAACATCTGAAGAAAAATCTTGAAGCTTCTCTTGAAGACCTGGACAAATCTAAAAGAGAAATTGAAGAACTAAAAGAGAAAGTAAGTGATGCTCAATTAGTTATCAAAAAGCTAAGAAGGGATCTGAAAGAATGTTCTAACAGTGATCTAGGAGAAAAGGTTAAGAAGATGAATGAATACAATGCATCTATGAAAGAACTACTTGAAGAGTTTGATGTTAAGATGATCAACAATCAGGAAGTCTACAATGAGAAAGTCAAGGAGAACCTTCAACTCAATGAAGAATTAAGGGAAGCCAATTTAGAAATCTTGGAGCTAAGAAATTGCAAAGAAATATTGGAGTCTGAATTGAAAGAAGCAAAGAATCACATTGACAAATTGCACACCAGTTTTGATTTGATAGAATCTCAGTTGTATGCAAGAAGAACCAAAGGAGACACTAGCTGTATTGGATACAATGAAGCACAAAATCAAATTGACAATATGTGAGCAAGAAAGGAAACTCAAAAAGACTCTACTGATACTGAAAAGACTGAAGATCAAACCAAAGACAATGGTGGACCACCTAAGAATGAGCGCAAGCTTGTAGAATGCACTTGTTTTGCATGTAACAAGCATGGACACATTGCAAGGAACTATACAGAGGTAAGACCTTTTAATGGTTACTATTATTCATGCAATAAATTTGGTCATAGAGCTATGGATTGAAAGACTAGTAAGAAGAATAGGATTCAACATAATCAGAGAAATCAGAATCAGACAAATGTAAGAAATTATCATAATGTTACATGTCAAATATGTAACTATAATGGTCATTCAGTGAGACAATGTAAAATGGTGACTCATGTCAATGTGCCAAGGAATATAAGACCTCCAGTCATTTGTCACTCTTGTAACAAGGCTGGACATATCTCAAGATTTTGTAGATCAAGGACGCAAGGTTAGGAAAGCCCTAAAAAGGCCGAAGAACCAGTATTGGATCTTGAAGGAGAAGTCAAGTTTTTGAAAGCCTCAGAGGATGCGAGATTGATTTGGTCAGAAGGAAAGAAGGACAAAGTTGATGAAAATGTATTAGATGCATCCACAGTGGATGCACCCTCTACATGTGGATAAATGGCCTTCAGGGTCATAGGGGGAGCTAATTTAGCTTTAGACCCATGTGTGGCTGGTATACTCATCCTTAGAGTATGCACCTTTGGACTTGAGCTTTTGGAGTATATAGGAACCTTCGTGCAAGAGCACGCATGTTGATTGTTAGCAGAACTCAAGTTTGAAATTTTAAAGTGACAACCTGGTTTACGCAACTTGCATTAATGGTGGAATTCTCACTTTAAGTACACAAAAAGTTTTTTGATCACTCATTGCATTCAAATTCAGAGCGATTGAAGAGTAGAAAGAGCCTTGGAAGTTGTTGTGAAGACTTGGAGATTGATCTATCAGTATTTTCAGTGCATTTGGTTGGTTGTAGAAACCCTAGTTCATTACACCGATTTGGAAGCCTTCAGATTATCTAGGAGTTCAGTTAGAAAGTGATTAACAAGTGAGTCATGGCCACTCCCATTGTTTATGATGTCACTGAGAAGAAGAGATATGTTTTCAAGAAACATCCATTTAAGTCAACCCTAGATGATTTAGAGGGAGCTTTCTCCCACACACCTATGGGCGTCATGCATGTGGAAGACATTAGGGCTTACATTTACTGCAAGAAGGAACCAGTTGGATTGGATAGGTTAAGGGAGCACATGGATACCATGTTGAAACCAGATAAAACATTCATGGATGAATATGCTAAATGGAATTGATCACCCTATTGTTGAGTATGCCATAGCTTATGAATTCTATGAGACAGAATGGATAAAGATTTTATTAAGCAGAATTCATGATGATTTGTTTTGGATTGGTGATGTGCCAGTAAGGATCACTAGTGACTTGATACATGAGATGACATGCCTTTCTAGAATAGGTGTCGTCCTTCCTCTGGGAAAGGATGTTAGAAAGATGGTTGAGAAAACTTGTAAGTCAAGGAGTGATAGGTGTGGCATGACAATTGAGCCTATTGAGCAAGCAGACATCAAATTGATGTCTATGATACTGGGATAAAGGTTTCATCACACCAGCAGGGTGAATAGTGTGTCTGCGGGCACTATTCTAGCAACCATCAAACTTGTAAAGGAAGATGGAGAATTAAACTTTTGTGAGATCTTGCGTGCACAGTTGATAGATAACATCAAAGCTATCGAGCATGATAAGACAAAGATATTCAAGTTTGGATCATTAATCATCTACGTGTACCTTCATATTGTTGGAAGAATATCAAATTTGTATTTGGACAAGTCCATCCCAACCATGCCACATATATCCAACAAAGCATCCACTGAGAGTACTCTAAGAGATTATATCACATTGGAATTGAAGACCTTTAGAGCTAAGATGCAAATGAGGTATAGGATTATAGAGAGCATTGTGGAAAAGTATAAGGATTCAATATGTTTTATGGTTGAAACTGATACAACCTGTATGTAAGCTGTTGAGCCAAGAAATAAGTGGATTCATCCACTTGGGTATGAGGTAGAGGAAAAAATCCTTAAAGCATATGCACAAGTACTACTATCAGCCCCCAAAGATCCTAATGAACCTAGATGGGGAATATATGAGGAAAAGACAAAAGAAGTTGTTGCAAAACTTAACAATGCAACAACTAAAAGAAAGGTTGCTAAAGTCACATTAGAGATCTTGAGAATACATGGTGTGTCTCAAGCAAACCTTGATGAAGCAAGGGATGAAAATATTGGTTTGGAACTGAAGAGCGTAGATGTAGCTAAGGTAGAATCACATGATCCCAAGATGAAGAAGATAAAAATTGAAAAAGATGATAGTCAGAAGGGTAAAGAAGATGATACTTCTTCTGTGCCCAAGGAAACCATTGACCTTACTGCTCCTCCTAAGTATAAGGCAATGCCAAAAAGGAAGAAAGAGGTTGGCACTAGTCATCCATCCTCAAGAGTCACAAGGAATAGAAGGAACACCCAAGCACCTCATGAAGTAAGCTTCAAACCTAGTCTCAGTGTGCTAAGTGCCAGAATAGTTGATGAGGGAAGAATTGACCAAGTAGGGAAATTTTATGACAAGTATAATGAAATAGACAAATCGGAGATTCATGGTATGTTAGTTAAGGATATGTTAAAGTTCAAGAAAATAGTCTTGGAACTAAAAACCATGATTCTTGATAAACTATGGAATATCCTTGAATTCCAAAAGAGACAGGCCATTGAGGAAGATCAACGGATAAGGGAGAAGATTCTTGATGATACCCTTCCTATTTGTGAGCTAGAAGAAAAGAAATTGCTGTTAGATCTGGTGAAGCCTCACCTTAGAACAAAGACAAGAACTCTGAACATAATGGATACGAATTATGAGTTAATTGCAAAAGAGATAGAAAAAGCCTTTGAGAAGGTATTTATGGATAGAAACATGTATCCACCTACCGTGCCCACAACTAATGTACCCACTATGGTTACCAAAGGGTCAGAGACCATCAAGGTACAACCTACAGGTCCTCAGGATTCAGCCCCTGTAGTGGAAGTACAAATAGAGTTAGATAAGTCTGCACCCATGTTAGAATCACTCAAAGACAACACCATTATCATTGATAATGTGGAGATAGCCATGGCGGCCACTGATATAGATTTGGACAAGTTTGAGGAAGCTTTTGTGAGCACACAAGAAACTAAAATTTATGTAGCAACTCACCTCCCACTCAACAAGTACACTTTGAAGATATATCTAATAATAAAGAAGAAGAGGAAAAGAAAGAAGAAGATAAAGGACAAGAGAAAGATGAAACTTCTATTGATCTTGCTAAGGTAAAACTAGAAGTGATGGATAGCACTCCCATCACTCCCTCCTCAACATTGTTGTCAAGTTTGACACCTGACACATCTAGTTTAGACTCATGGAGAGAAGAAGACCTGATTAAGTTCAACGTCCTAGCTATGGAGAAGGCAAAGGAGAAACAAGTAATGAGGAATCCCCTTCTAGTAGAATCTGTGAACATCTTGAACAGTCTATTGCCAAAAGACAAGAAAGTGTCTAAGATACACTTGGTTTATGATGTCAGTACTGTTATCTCACATTTCAAAAGTAAATTTTCAAGTCTTGAAGAATTTGCATCCAAAGTTGCAGAAGAGAAATACCTGGAGAAGAGACTGAATGAGTTGATGAGAAACTTTTCACTAGATCTAAATTCACTCAAGATAGGACAAGCATCTTTAAAACAATTTGTTGATCAAGGAAGGAAATTCATTGCAAACTGCATGGATCAGGATAAGCTTACCGATGCCCATCTTAAGAAAATAAAAGAGGCAGAAGCTATGATTGAGCAGGTGAAGAGTTTAGTGATAGACACATCCACTGATGTGAACATGTGCAACAATGTATACCAAGGTCAGTTGGACAAAATTGAGAAGCAAGAGAAAGAAATGGAAAAGATAAGGTCTAGACATACTCAATTGAGGAATGCTCTTGCACCCTCACTAGACATTCTCAATCAGAACATAAAGGAGATTGATGCCACCATGATAACCTATGATCCAGGTCTGAGCACAGATTTGAAGAAGATGGAGAAGCTCTAGTATGCTTTATGTGCCCATCTCCAGATAGTTAACTCATTGATAACTTTTTGGAAGAAGGAGATTCAGAACCTTAAGATAGCATATTCAGATGTTTTCCCAAAGTGAGTATGTGTAGATACAATTTTTTGGTACACCTTTGTCATTAATGTCAAAGGGGGAGTTGTGTATAGAATATGGAGTATAATATGTATAGGGAGATATAAGATTATGCATAAGAAATGTATAGAAGACAAAAAGTTTTTGTGTTAAGGGACAGTTAGCAACTTGACCATATTCCTTTGTTGCCATCAATGAAAAAGGGGGAGATTGTTGGCAAGTTGTCTATACTAAGGTATATGACTAGATATAGTGTTGTCATTATGGAAACAAAGTCACATAGCAATTTGGAGTCGGTGCACCTAATGAGAAGATCATAAATCAGCTAAGTGTTGAAGACTGGACAGTGTACAAAGTTCCTGCAGCTCAAAGCATCAGTGCACGTGTGTACGGATGAATTATGGTATGCACCCTGGAAGTTAAGTTTGTTAAACTATACTTATGCTTAGTCTATGAGTGCATAAGTAGATGTGCAAAGATGAGAAAGTTACAGTCAATTGAAGTTGCACAGCCAGTGTGTGCCAGCAGAGAACAGAGCATGGAGCCGATAGTTAGTATTTTGGTTTGTGATAATAATGTAATGTTGTAAAGGCTATGCACCCATTGTATGTAGGTTTTTGACATGTTTATATGTTTAATTGTAAGCACGCTTAAGTCATTTCATTTGGAAGCATTGTTGTAATAGGTTATAGGGCCGACCTAGTTGTTTATTTTGTATGAGCGTATAAATATAAGATGCACCCATTGTATTCGGTATGGAAGTTGAAAGAGAGTTGTGATAAGCAGAGAAGAAGTATGTGAAGAGTCAAGAAGATGTATTAGAGCTTTGCAAGAGGTCAAAGCATCAGCGCATCAAAGGAACTGATCTGACAATCAGTGTCACAGTAATAGTTCACCTAGCAGATATAGTGTGTATATGAGATCAGAAGGTTGTAGCCTTCACCATTTGAGCAGTGAGCTCTAGGACAGTGAGTCCACTTCCCTAATAGGGATTATTGTAAAAGAATCCTAACAAGGTCCAACTCTTAACAAGGTCTATTGTACTTAAAGCATTGTAAAGCTACTCCTAACAGGCTAAAGGATCTTCTAACAAGGATCACAAAACACTAGTGCAGAATATTAGTGGGTGTCAATTCCCACCAGGGTTTTTATCTATTTGGGTTTCCCCATAACCATATTGGTGTCAGGTATTGATTTCATGTTTCATGTTTATGTGAATGTTTAATTCAGTACTTAAGCATTTATGTTCAACATAAAGATTAAAGTGAAAATTTAAAATATAGTGAACACTGATTCAGTCCCCCCCTCTCAGTGTTCCCATTCCTAACACTTTGTGGTCTCTTGAGTATTTTTTTTTTTCTTGTATTGACATGTCGATTACATGGTACATGGTGCTCTTCATACATAAGTGGATTCTTGGTTTTCTGATTTTTATGTTGTGAATTCAATTTCTTCCAAAGGACTTGGGATTGGTGGATGAATAAGGTTGATATGAATGGTTCATATGGCTGGGTTCATATGGAGGGTTCATAGGGATGGGTGTTTGGTTTCTCAAGTATGTATGTCTTTGTTGATCTTGATAGGATATAGGGTAAGTGGATTGTGGGATAGGGATGGTAGGAAAGGTTGATGGAGGGATATAGGGACCCAATATAGATTTGGAGGATGTATAAGGTTTCAAATTTGGGATATAGGGACCAAAGATGGATTTGGAAGTTGTAGAAGGAATATGCTTATGCACCAATGGAGGTAAATGGGATGTAGGACAGATATCAACATCTTTATTTTGAGCTGCATGGCCAAGGATTTCTTCTTTCAGATTTATCTTTGTACCAATAGGCTTATATGTAGCTTTGATAGGAGTGACTTTGATAGGAGTACTTGAATCGATAGATATGGAGGCTTATGAAAAGTGGATGTTGGTGTACTTTGATCTTGACATGAATCTTTTGATAGCCTAGGAAGAATACTTTTCTTTTGATTTTCAATAAGTTCATTAGAGATGGAAGGAATACCTTGATCTTGCTTGGGAGATGGGTATGATATAAGAGGTGAAGGAATATGGGGTGTTTGAGACGGAAGGATATATTATTGAAATAAATGGAAGGGTATGAAGAGTTCATCATGGGATTCTTTGGGTATGGACATTTGGTCAACTATAGGATAAGGAAGGATAATATCTTGATCTTGATCCATCATCAGACTTGCTTCTTTGCACTTTTGATTAGCCTCTTGACATGGAGCCACTTCTAAGGACAATGTAGGATTTTGGATCCGCATGAGGGATTCTTGAAAGGATGATGGATGTTCATTTGAAATAGGTACAATAGGCATTGTAGCACATGAAGGCTTGGGGTCTATAACCTTTGAAGCATGGAAGAAGTTTGTAGCAAGATGTAGGTTAGCTTGGATCTCTTTTAGAGGTAGCCCTTGAGGGTATACATAGTCATTATGAAAAATGTTTGGATCTTTGTTTGATGGAGGAATATTGGATAGCTTTTCTTCTATATGAAATGGAGGAATGGTGGAATAGTGGAATAGGTGAAAGTTATAAGAGGACAACTACTAGACACGTGTTCATAATTTTGATCTTGCTTCAGAGTAGTATCTTCATTAGATGAGTCATTAGGATTTTCAATTTCAATTATGTCATCATCAATAAGATTTTGGATTTTATGTTTCAACTCCATGCAATCTGAAGTTTCATGCTCATTATGTCTATGATATGCACAATAGTTTCTAAAAAAGATAAAACCACATGAAGTGATTTGAGGCAACGTGATGAGATCATTTTCAAGAAGTTTTTCCAAAGCTGATTCATATGAATTTCCGAAATGAGTAAATGATCTATCCCAAGGATATTTGGATGTATTTGTGTTTCTCAAAGAATTTTCATATGATGAATATTGTTGAGATGGGACTAATTCATCTTGATTTCCTTGATCAAAGATGAGATTATCTTGATATTTTGAAATAGTTTCTTCATCAAATATTGGTTTATCATTAGGATATTTTTTATCAAATATAGGATTTTCATGATATTCTTTTTTATCAAAGTTTGATTTATCAACGATATGGCATTCATGATGTTTTTCTTGATCATAGAGGTAAGGAAACAATGTTTTTAATGAGAATTGGTTGGATAATGTTTCCATTTCTTTTTCCATTTCTTGAATCCTTGTGAATAGAATATTGTCTTGAATTTTTATTGTCAATTGATTTTTGGATCTTAATGAACATTTTCTTTTTGTAATCAAAGACCTTCAAGCACAAAACAATACTTTTATCAATTATCACAAGGAATTCTTCCAAGCAATCTACCTTAGGTCAAATTTGGCTTTTAAATGTCTCTAATGAGATAGGCTTGCTAATTGATCCAGGATTTAGTGTTGATTCCATTCAAAATGGACTTTAAACTTTTATCCCCCAAGTATGTTAAGGGGCTTCCCATATGCACAAAAGTATGATTTGGCGCAATCCGTGAGGACTACTAGAGGAAGTTCAAAAAATTTAAAATCCTTTTGTCACACACCCCATTAAGGATGCATGCATTTCATTTTATAGTGAGTTGGATTCTCGCAAAAAAAGAAAGTGTATCCCACTTTGGGTTGTCCCTCTCACCGGCCTCGTTAAGGCAAAACTCGGGAGCCAAGCCCACTAATGTTCTAGCATGGTATTCTCTGTAGGACTTGAGAATCGAGTATTGCTACTCTTTTTTCTCAAACAAGGGGTTTTTCAATTAAGTGTTTGATTTATTCCTTTAAGCTATCCAAATTACTAGATTTTGAAAGGACAAAGCCACAATTTAAGTACGCAAATCACCAAGTTTTAAGGCTTACCTTTCCTTGTAGCTAACAAAAGTTAGGGGCATTTTTGAGTTATTTCCATGATTTTATGCTTACCTTGGCTATAGTTCCTTTCCAATGTGTTTTTTCTCCAACAAGTTAGTCAACAAAGCCAACCAAAGTGAAGAAACCAAAGATAAATTTGAAGAAACAAAGACAAACTGAATTTTAAGCTTTACTTGTCAAAGCTTTGCCTTCTCTGTTGAATCTGCTCTCTAGATTTTGAACTTTTCTGTACCTACTCATTTACAGTTAAAACATATAGACAGAGAGTAAGATAATGAAATTTATCAATTTGACAGCAAATTAAAACCATAGACAGTAAGCGTCATTGTCCAGCTAATAGGTGTGATCAAACTGTTAGCAGGCGTAACTTTAATAACAGCAAGCGTCACTTTCCAATGACACAAGCGGCATTGAAAGTTAATCAGGGGTAAACAATTTATTGCTAAGCGTAAAAAGTATTGCAAATTGTGTAAAATGATCTATTTAAAGCGACAATTTAACAAATACTAGGCGTCAATTAGTAGATACTAAGCGTGACTGTCTCTATAAATTGCGTCGTCAAAGTATGTCACAGGCGGTGACAAATAGCAGATATGCGACACTTCTTAAGTCACAGGCATGAGCATCCATCTTGTAGGCGGCTAGAAATAATTTAAGACAGAAGAGAAGTGATCAACCAGGCGTGAGTTAGCAACTTTTAGGCATTAGAACATTGATCTTAAGCGTCATCAAAATGAATGTAGGCATGACTGAATCCTTTATACGCATGACTTCACCTATTTTCTACAGAAAATTCACGGAAAAATGAAAATACAAGCACACAAAATATGATGAAAATAATGAAATGAGGCTTAGAGCCCCACGGTGGGTGCCATTTTGTATACTAGGGAAAGTATCTTCATAGAATTAAGGTTGAACAATAAATGAAATAGTAACTAAATAAACCATAATAAAGCAACTATTTAGAAAATTAATTATCAATTGAGCATCCTATGGCTCTCTAACTAAGAATGTTAATGCAAAGCTCTCATCAAGCTTCCATTAATGACATACCTAGAATGAGAATGATAAGATAAACGAGTTAAAACTAACAATTATATCAAAACAAATGCTAATTAAGCTCTCAAATGCCTTTCTAAACTCAAATTGCAAGAGGTTCAATGCAAATCTCAAATGTGTGGTTGATGAATTATGAAGAAATTTGTTCTTCCTTTTATAGATTTTCCCAATGGTAGGGGGTGTAGTGTAGCTGATCATTATTAAACCTTGGTTGAGTCCTTGGTTCCACCCTTTGAAGACAATGCAAATTTTGTGTCCTCAAAGCTTGGGACAAGTAGACAAGATCAATGGACAAGATTCTCTTTTCACTTTGAGTGAATGAGATTGAATTTGTCTTGATCCATGTGAATGCCTTTCCTCCACTCTCATTGGTTGATTGAATTTCCTCCCTTTGTGGTTGTTGAGAGTAATTAAGATTTATTAATTGATTTATTTTAGCCATGTACCCCTTGAATGGGTTGAATTTAATTTAATCCAAGACTATACAATTAATTGATTTAATTGCACTTTGATTTGATTGCATTTGATTAAAATGCTCTCAATTTTGATTTATCTCGAATTAAGACTTGATTTTCATTTTGATTGGCTAATTATGCATTGTGATTCAATTGATTCAATTTTGTCCTTGATTCTCTTTGATTTGAATTGATTTGCTTTGATTTGATCTTTGTCCATTTTTAGGTGATTACAATACTAAATGCAGCCCAATCACAAGGAACAAGTTATAGAGGTTATAAGCCCAAAAACTACCAATTTTGAGCCCCTGAAACCCACTAAAATCCCAAATGAATTTGTATAGAAACCCATACAACATTCTAGGCATCCCCATATGACCTTTGAACAAGTTTCGTATGGGGTACTAGTACAAACTCGTACGACCTTCCAAAAGCTCATACAACACTGCACTCAAAAACTTCCCCGAAATGCCTGAAACTGACATTTTTAGGTGTGGAGAGTGCCTAGGAAAGGTTTCCTGAGGTCTACCTAATGCAGGGACCTTAGTACCACATCCATAACACATCCTCAACATAAACAAAGTCTCATACAAGTTAAACAAATAGAAACAACAAATCACAGTGAAAGCCTGGAGGAGCAAAAATGGGGAAAAATGATTGCATCCCTTCCCTAAACCTTCCTAACCCTTCCTAAATATTCCTAAAATTCCCTAAAACATTCAATAACAATTAAGTACACCATAATACATAATCAAAAGCATTCCTAAACTTCCAAGAAAGATTTTACAATAAAAACCATACAAGCATTCAAAATTTAATTCACGGATGCATAGATTGAAATACGTGGAAAACATAGCCTATAATTTCCTTTTTCAATTCAGAGCTATCTACCATATAAAAATCCAATAACATAGCATACACATTCATAAACATACACACAGAGGGAAGAGTGGAGATTCATCCCGATTTAGACCCTACCTGGGGTCCTACGGAGAATCCTCTTCCAAATGGTTGGAGCTCTAATGCAGAGGTGGCAATGGAGTGTGGTGGATCCAAGGTCCAAGTACATAAAACTAACCAAATGTAACAATCCAACTAGTGACCCAAGATGGCTTCAATAGGTGAAATGGTAAATTATAGTCCAACAAGCCTTAAAGTATGATCCAATAACTTTAATTTATGCAATCCAAGGTAATTAAATAGGTTTCAAACTTTCTCCAAATGTTCAAACACCAAATCTTCAAAATTCACCAAGTTAGGCCTAATAGCCTGTCTTGTAGCCCTGAAGCAGCCTTCACAAGACCTTATCTCCAACTTTTTCCAAAACACTAAGAAAATAAATTATATATTTGAGTACCCTTTATTGAGTTTGACAACATACCAAAAGTACAGGGTAGATTGTTTTGGACTGAGTATGACTGTCCTCACTATGTGACCCCAAAATGCTTCAAAAATGGGTGATTTAACAAAGAAACACCTAGTTATTTGTATCCCCAAGACTCCAAACTTCCATAAATATTTCAATATGTTACCAAACCTCTAAATCCAAGAGTAATTCATCCCAACACCTAGGGAACATCAAAAACCCCAAATTAGCCCTCTTAAACCCTTGATTTGAGGGTTTCTCCAATGTCACATTTCCCAAGGCTTCCAGTAAAAAATAATGGATGAATATCCTTTTCCTCAACCTTCCCACACACAATCAATCATAAAAATACCTTCTCATTAAGGTACATTTGCTACTGCTGTAGCATACCAAGCAACTTTCACTAGTTTCCCTTCACAAAATTTAGTGATCACCAAGAAATTAGTAGTTTACTGCATCAAATCATGTTAGTGGATTAAAATAAATGCTATTACAATGTCATTCCATGGATTATAGTGCCCAGGGGTCATGGAATGACCATATTCAATTAGAAATTAACAAAATTGTTAATGTAATTGCTGAAACTACCCTGCCAATCAGAATTATTTGAATAAAAATACAAATGCAGACCTCACAAATGCATAGATCAAATATGTGATCAGTCTCTAATTGCTCCAATGCATCTCAATACAAAAATACTTCCAAATATTTTCAAGACAACTTCAAGAAATCAGGAAATAGCATTTGAAAGAAGTTTTTATTCACCAAACTTGAGTACAGTTCGTACAATAGAGTCTCTCTACCCAATCTACCATACAATGACTTGATCATCTCATTTATAACTTCCTCTAAGTCTGTTCAACCAACTTTGGTGGTTGGAAAATTAGATTAAGACTAAATAAGCATGAAAATCCCTTTTCCCTCCTTTTACAAGTAACCATTGTTATTCAAAAATTTGAATTAACAACATTGCAAATTAAGCATTTTTAAGACTTTTGAATCCTAAGACCTTGGGATATGATCTAAATAAACTTATTAAACCTTATTAAAACCAAATCTAAACTATTATAAGCTTGCAACTCAAAAGCTCATCCTAGACTCCTAAATTTTGGTCCTAAGACTTATTAAGCGTTTTAGGACTTATTGCAAATTTATTACATATATTAACCTTATAGGTCATTATAGGCTCCAAAATACTCCAATTAATGTCATTGGATGTCTTAATGTTCACTGATTCCTTTTTGATCTCCAAAGGTTTATTGAACTCCTTATGTGCTCTAGGTGCCCCTGCACCAAGCTCACTCTGGAAATCACCAAGCCCTGAGTAGGTAGCCTCCTGGATATCTTCCCTCTGGCAACCAATATTCCTTCAAACAATCCACACACCCTTTTCCTCACAGAACAGAGAAATATTCAAGTTCACATAACTCTCAAAATGAACTTCCAGAGAAAATACTTGCAAAATCTCAAAAATATCCCTAAAACTCTAATCCCCAAATCCTCCAAAACCCAATAATTTAACCTCCAACTATATGGTTGGAGGAGTTTCTTTATGGGAAGCAACTTCTCCAACTTCCATAGTTGGTTGGAAAAATCAAACCAACATTCCGTAATCACATAATAAAGTTTCTTATTAAATTTAATTAAAAAAATCCTCCAAAGAAATCTATAACAAGAAGAATAAACATTAAGCTTTCAAGAAACATACATAGCCCACTTGGAATCAAAGTAGCCTAAATTCTAGGAGGTCTCGAGTTCAACTCCACCTAGATAGCTATTTTTACCAAAAAGAGCTTTATTTATTACCTCTTATTATTATTATTATTATTTATTTATTTTTTACTTTTATTAAATACACTTTATTTAATGCAGTTTATTTAATCATTAAAATACCATTTACACAAGCAATTAAAAATACATAAATAATATTATTTATATATGCATGGGTATATGCGTGTGCACCCACATATATACATATCTATATAACATACATTCATTTATAACACAGATATAGAATAAATATTATACATTTATACAAGGATAAATCTAACTCAACACATAAATCTCAGAACAACATCGAATCATAAATCACAAGACCACATCATAAACTGCATTCCAATCCCCCAACTAGGGTAACCTCCTAAACATAAATCCAAGTCCATAGGAAACCTTGAGAGTAGCTTGGTAAAATCTCCACACAACGACAGTTCTTAGATTTTGAAGGTAAGCTCAAACCTGTGTAGCCAGGTGGATTTGATGTCTGGTACTTGCATCCTGCATCACCAACCGACACACACACACACAGATATATGTATGTATGTATATATATATATATATATATATATATATATATATATATATATATATATATATATATATATATATATATATATATATATATATATATATATATATATATATATATATATATATATATATATATATGCATACATATATATATACATATATATCTATGTGTATATATATATATATATGCATACATATATATATACATATATATCTATGTATGTATATATATATATAGATATAGATATATATATATATATATGCATACATATATATATACATATATATCTATGTATGTATGTATATATATATATATATATATATATATATACATACATACATACATACATACATATCTATCTATATATATATATATAAACAAACAGTGGAAAATAACGAGGGAGAGTGCAACATTGTGTGGACCTCTTGTATGAGTAACTACGGCTACCTCTCCTCATCATACACTCACATCAATCAGTGTAAACATCAAAACATGTAATCCAGAATTTACAACTTTTTAGCATCTTTTCTATCCTAGGTGAAAAAAATTGGTCCACACCTAAGTCTAATGATCCAACATGGATCCAAACAATTAAAACATGAAAATATGCAAAATCTTAAGATTTTAGGCCCTTTGACCATCTTTGACCATAGTTGACCAAGGGCTTATAACTGTGCCAATCTTGGAACTAGGTCTTTCAATTTGGTCTAGATGCCTAGATGATAGATCTAATCTATTCTAGATGTTCCTAGGAATTTGATGAGTCATCATTTATTGTGGGTGCTCCTGCACCATACTCCCCTTGAAGTTTTGAACTCAAGTTCCCACTTGAGGGTAATTGCTCCACAGAAGTTCCATGTTGCTTGATTTCATCTTCAGTCATCCAAGTTGCATCTATGTTGGGGAGTCCTTTCCAGTTGACTAGGTACTACATGCACTTCTTGGTTCCAATTTTCTTCAACAACTTGGTGTCCAATATTGCCTCCAACTCAACTGGTTTGCTTTGAGGGAGATTCTTGACATAGTCTTCATCATTCCTATATGCTTGCTCACCTTGTTCATTTGTTGAACATGTTATACCTTTGTAGGGAGTGACGTCTGCAACATTGAAAATTGGAGAAATTTGCAAGGTAGGGGGAAGAGAGATCTCATATGCATTTTCACCCATTTTGTTGAGTATAGTGCATGGTCCTACTTACTTCATGTGAAGTTTGGAATATCTACCCTTAGGTAGTCTCTCTTTCCTCAAGAATGCCCATACCTTGTCTCCAACTTTGAAGTGGATTTCCCTTCTTCTTTTGTCAATATGTTCCTTGTATTTCAAAGTGGATCTTTGCAGTGCTTCTTTTACCTCATGTTGCACCTTTGTAATAAGCTCGGCCAGTTCTTCTCCTTGAGAACTGATTTTGAAATCAAATGGTAGTTCTATCAGGTCCAATGGTCCTTTGGGATGAAGGCCATACACTGCTTGGAAGGGGGTCTTGCCTATTGAACTATTCATGGAGTCATTGAATGCAAACTCTGCTTGGGGCAAGAGTAGATCCCAACTTTGAGCATATTGTTTGCTTAGGCATCTTAGGAGATTGCCTAAGGATCTATTTTCCACCTTAGTCTGCCCATCAATTTGTGGGTGATAGGCAGAGTTGTAGGTTAGATTAGTTCCAAGTTTCTTAAAAAGTGTCCTCCAAAAGTGGTCTTGAAACTTCACATCCCTGTCAGATACAATTGTTTGTGGTAAACCATGGATCCTAACTACCTCTTCAAAGAAAAGATGTGCAATGTGAGAAGCATCATTTGTGCTTTTACATGATACGAAATGGACCATTTTACTAAATCTATCCGCTATCATAAAAACACTATCAAAACCTTATTTTGTTCTAGGTAGCCCCATGACAAAATCCATTGAGATTGATTCCCAAGGCCTTGTGGGAATTGGCAAGGGTTGATATAACCCCTGATTTGTTGATACACCTTTAGCTTGTTGATAGATGGTGCAAGTCTCTATGAACTTTTTAATATCATTGTTCATCTTTGGCCAAAAATAACTTCTCTTCACCATGTCTCTTGTCTTGTCAATGCCAAAGTGTCCTCCTAGGCCACCACAGTGTTTCTCCCTTATTATATTTGTCCTCATTGAACATTTGGGGATACATAGTTGAGCTCCTTTAAATAGGAGTCCATTCTAAATCAAGTATTCAAAAAAATCAATATGGTATCTTCCAACTATCTTTGTGCAAACTTAAAAAATCTCTGCAAAATAAGGATCATCAGGATATAGGTGCTTGAGGGAATCAATTCCCACACTTTGAAGTTGTACCTCTTCAACCAGACCAACCCTCCTACTAAGGGCATTGGCAACCTTGTTTGCCACACCCTTCTTGTGTTTGATGTTGAAAGTGTAGGCCCACAACTGCTCCATCCATTTAAGATGTCTGACAGAGAGCTTTTCCTGTGAATTGAGAAAACTCAATGCATCATTGTCAGTGTATACCACAAATTCTTTGGGAATTAGATAGTGCCTCCATTTCTTGAGGGCTTGGACCATGACATAAAGTTCCAAGTCATAGGTTGAGTACTTCCTTTTGGCCTCATTTAATGTCTCAGAGAAGAAAGCCACTAGCTTACCCTCCTGGCTTAGGACTGCACCTATGGCCAAATTACTTGCATCTGTCTCCAAAGTGAAGACCTTGTTGAAATCAGGGAGAACCAAGATAGGGTATTGAGAAAATCTATTTTTCAAGTACTGAAATGCATCATTTGCTTCCTTTGTCCAAGCAAACTTATTCTTCCTACATCCTTTAATGGTGTCAAGCATTGGTGCACACACATGACTGAATTTTTTGATAAACTTTCTATAGAAAGTGGCAAGTCCATAGAAGCTTCTTACATCACCTTGGTTCTTTGGTGGAGGCCAATTGATGATTGCTTCAACCTTCTCAGGGTCCATCTTCAGGGCACCTTGTGAGATCACAAATCCTAGGAACACAAGTTCCTCCTTCATAAACATGCATTTTTCCAAGTTGATCACCAACTTGTGTTGATGAAGCCTCCTTAGTACCTGTTCCACATGATCAAGATGCTCCTCCTTGCTATGACTGAACATTAGTATGTCATCAAGGTGAATAACAAAAAATTTGCCAATAAAATCAATGAATATCTCATTCATAAGCCTCATAAAGGGACTAGGGGCATTGCTTAACCCAAAGGGCAATACTAACCATTCGAACAAACCTTTAGTAGTTTTGAATGTTGTCTTCCATTCATCTCATGGTTTGATCCTGATTTGATGGTATCCAGACTTCAAGTCTATCTTGGTGAAGTAGCAAGCACCTCCTAGTTGATCCCATAGATCCTCAATTCTAGGCATGGGGAATCTATATCTTATAGTGATCTTGTTTAGGGCTCTACTATCAGTACACAACCTCCATTTGCCATCCTTTTTAGGGGCTAAGACTAATGGCACAACACATGGACTGAGACTTTTATGAATGAGTTCCTTCTCCAATAGTTCATTGACTTGTTTTGCAATCTTTGCATGATGCACTGGTGTCATCTTGTATGGAGACTTGTTAGGCAGGGATGAACCAAGTATCAAGTCAATTTGGTGATTGATATCTCTTAAGGGAGGGAGGCTTATGGGCAGATCAGTAGTAGTGACATCACTGTACTCTTGCAGTAGGTCTTGTATCTCCTGTGGTATAGGATTTTTATCCTTTGAAGTTATGTTTTCCTTTGGTTTAAAAACCAATATGAAACCTTGGGCATCAGGTTCTTTCAAAGCTTTCAACATTTCTTTCTCCCCCATGGTTACAACAGTAGGCTCTACTTTAGGATTAGGCAAGGGTTTCATGGTGAAGGTTACACCATTCCTAGTTATGGAGTAGGTATTGTTTTTGCAATGATGGATGACATCAATATGATATTGCCAAGGCCTACCTAGGAGTATATGAGAGGTATCCATTTCCACAACATCACAAAGTACTTTATCCTTAAAATCTGCTAAGGAAAACTCTACCCATGCTTGTTCAATTACCAAAGTTTTTTGACCCTTTGTTAGCCAAGAGACATGATATGGAAAGGGGTGGGGTTTCCTAGGTAGTTTGAGTTTTTCTACCATTTCAGAAGAAACAAGATTTTTAGTTGAGCCTGAATCAATCAACAAGTTATATACTTTGCCTTGCCACTTGATCTTTGTCCTAAATAGATTCTTTCTTTGGGGTGGTTCTTGGGTGTGAGGGATCTGCAAAAATGCTTGTCTCATTATCAAACATGTTCCTTCCTTAGGCTCAAGATCTCTGTTATCAGATTGTTCTTCTTCCACAAGTTGATTTCTTCTCTCCCCTTGATTGTTATTCCTCTTTTCAAGTCACTTTCCTGCATGGTGTCCTACCTAATTACAATTGTAACATGTGAGCGGGCCATTGCCTCTTCCTCTGCCTCTGTTAAAAGACTTTCCTCCTTTGTAGTTCCCTTTGGAACTTTGTCCTCCCTGATCCTTATTCTGATTAGTAGGTTTGTTTCCACTACTTTACCCCTTGTTCCAAGAACTGTTCTTAGGCTTGAAGTTCTTATTGTTTTCTTTGCCTTTGCCTTGATCCTGCCTCCTTTTCCATTTCTCTTCCACTTTGATGGCTAGTTGATAGCACATATTCACTGAAGTGGGAGAGTGAAGGCTAAGTTCCTCTTGAATGGGTACTTTAACGCCATTCATATACCTTGCAAATTTTTCCTCGTCATCCTCAACTGTGTTGGTCTTCATACACAACTTCAAGAACTCCTCTGTATAGGAACTAACATCTAGATCCTTTTGTTTCAGACTTTGTTTTCTCCTATGGAGTTGTACCCCATAATCTTTAGGCACACATGTTTCTTTGATCAGGGCTATCATTTTGTTCCATGAATTTATCATGCTTTTCCCATTCTTCACCCTCTCTGTTCGGATGAAGTTCCACCAAGTTAGGGCTGCTCCCTTCAACTTGGATCTTTCTATCTTCACCCTCTGCTTCTTAGGGATGTCTTCACATTCAAAGAATGTTGTCAAGGCCTCTATCCAATCCAAGGACAAATCTGCATTCATCTTACCATTGAAAATCGATAAGTCTATCTTCTCCTCCATGGTCCTTCTTCCCATGGACTTTAAGGCATCTATGAGAGGTCTTTGGTCTGCAGGGATGTTCTAATTAGAGGTGTCTTCCTCCTCTTCACCCCCTTCTTTGTTTCCAAACTCATCCTCTTTATCCTTGTCTAACTTCTTCTCAAGTTCTTAGAGCCTCTTAGTTAAGGTTGTATTTGCCACCCTTTGTTCTCTCACCATCTTTGCTAATTCATTGTTTGTGACCCTTGCAGGGATCTCTTCATTCTCAGGAGCAAACATAGCTTTGATACCACTTGATGCAAAGTGGGCAGCATGAAGCTTCTAATAGTGAATAATGGTTAGGGGAATGTACCCTTATACACCCAAACTATGGGAAAAGTACCCTACACCTATCACAAGTGTAGAAAGGACAAGGAATAAGGTTATCACAACCTCAAAACCCCAAGGGCAACCTAATCACTAGGTTCTACGAAGTCCCAAGTACCAATAACCAAGATTGGCTATGAAGCACTATTGACCCAATTTATGAGCAATCCCCATGAAATGACTAGCAGGACCAAGGGTGACCTCTACTCAAGGATCTGGCCTATTTAGGTCCTATTTAATTAGTTCCAATGGTTCTTTCACTCAAAAGCAACCCATACAACATAGTTGCTTCACAAACCCAAAACTAGGCTTGTAGCCCTTCCTAGAAGATATTTTGATCCTAGACCAAAATACTTCCATGCAATGTATTGAAAAAATTGGAGATTCTAATACCCTTTTGGGCCTTAGGGATCATATCCAAGCACCAAGATGTGAAACTGAAAGTAGAATAGGAAAACACCTCATCTAGGCAAGATAATTAGACCTGATTAGGTCTACAATCGCACTATAAGTGTTGTTTCCTCTGAACCAATGCCCAAACCAATTATGGGAACATGTGAAGTCATACATAAGGACCTTAAATCCTAAATTTGAAATCTTGGTGAATCCCCAATCAATAGTTATGCTGACTGTACTCAGTCGCTTGTAGGTGCACACATAGGGATGTACACCTAGGGCATCATGGCAATTCCATCTCCCTACAAGTCACCACTCCTAACCTGCATATTATCAAAGTACATAATCAAAGCTTGAATTCCTTGAAGGGGCATCAGATTCCCATGGTGGAATTGAATAGAATACACAAAATCAATTGAAACCCTGGTTTTAGGCCTACAATCCAGGCAGACAGACCAAAACCTCAATAACTCTCAATCTAAGATTGATCAAAGCATGAAACTGATTGTAAATGAAAATAGATTCAAAAAGAAAACTTTTGGCTTGAGAAATTCATGCCCTCATGTCTGTACCAGTCCATACACTCCAATTGTTCTCAAAATTTACAGAGAAATGGTTGTATCTTTATAAGTTTTAAATGTTGAATTACATCTTCTTACCTTCCACCCGCTTGGTAGGGCTTATGAAGGCCTCCCCCATCGGTTACAAACTAATTTTCAAACCATATGGTCGTTGGGGGGTTGTTTACAACTTTTAGCATAAGTTGTCAAAGTTGCAAAGCAACTTTTACAACTTTTTAGCATCTTTTCTATCCTAGGTGACCAAAATTGGTCCACACCTAAGTCTAATGATCCAACATGGATCCAAATAATTAAAACATGAAAATATGCAAAATCCTAAGATTTTAGGCCCTTTGACCATCTTTGACCATAGTTGACCAAGGGCTTATAACTGTGCCAATCTTGGAACTAGGTCTTTCAATTTGGTCTAGATGCCTAGATGATAGATCTAACCTATTCTAGATGTTCCTAGGACTTTGATGAATCATCATTTATTGTGGGTGCTTCTACACCATGATAGGAAGAGATATTCTAGAGAATCCTTGGATGAAGCGTTTGTAGTATCCGGCTAAACCCATGAAACTACAAACCTCTGAGACGTTGGTGGGGGTTGGCCATTCAACTATAGCTTGTATCTTGGTGGGATCAACTGCTATACCTTCTCCTAAGATAACATGACTAAGATACTTAACTTCATTTTAAAATAATTCACATTTCTCCAAGTTTGCAAACTACTGATTCTCGTGAAGGCATTTTAACACTTGTCAAAGATGTTGTTCATGTTCTTCCACTGACTTAGAATACACCAAGATGTCATCTAGAAAGATTATGACAAATTTTCCCAAGGTCTTGAATACCCCATTCATGAGACTCATGAATACTGAAGATGAATTAGTGAGATCGAAAGGTACTACGGTAAATTCATAATGCCCATACCGAGTACAAAGTTGTTCGGTGAATGCCAACCTCATGAATCCTTAACTGGTGATAGCCCGACTTCAAATCAATCTTGGAAAATACCTTGGCTCCTTTCATCTGATCAAACAAATCATCCATCCTCAGCAAAGGGTACCAATTCTTAATGGTTACTTTGTTGAGCTAACGATAGTCAATGCACAACCTAAGTGAGCCATCCTCTTCTTAATAAAGATAATCAAAGCTCCCCAAGGTGACACGCTTGGTCTGATAAATCCTTTTTCCAAGAGTTCTTCTAGTTGAACTTTTAACTCACTCAACTCTTGAGTGGTCACGCGAAACAGAGCTTTAGAGATAGGTTCATCTCCTAGCACCAACTGTATGTGAAAATAAATGTCTCTCTTCGGAGACATTCTAGGTATCTCAATTGGATAGACATCCACAAATTCTTGAAGTAAAGGGTGCTTAAGTGTAATTTCTCTATCTTCCGTGTTAGCCAAGTCATCAACTGAGACTGCAAGAATTTAACATCCCTTTCTCATGCATTTCTTAAGTTGCATAGCTGATATCATCTAAAGTGATATAGGTCATTGGATTCCCACAATAGTGTTGGGCTTTCCCAAATCATCTAAGCAATGAATGAGCTTCTTTCTACAATCTATCCTGGCTTCATGAGATACTAACCAATCCATTCCTAGGACAACTCCATACAATCCAAGAGGAATAACTCAAAGATCAACATTGGTAGAGAAAGCTCCTAATCCCAAGTTGCATATTTGAACACACAAGTCTGTGGTCATTTTAGCCCCTGAGGCTAGCTCTACCCTCCACTTAACTCCTTGCCCTACTATGGCTAGCCCACACTTTTCTATCAAAGAAGGAGATATGAAAGAGTCGGTTGCTCCTGAGTCAAAGAGAATAGAAACAGTTTTACCCTTTAACGAACTTGAAGTCTCAATGATTGTGTTCTGGTGATCAACTTGTCTATGCTCAACTGCGCAAACACCCTATGAGACCGACCGACATCCACCATAGTTGGTTCTGAAGCTGTCTGATTCTTATTGGTGAGATTCATGTGCCGAGGGCAACGAACTACAATGTGTCCTTGTTGTCCACAAGAATAACACCTAGTGTTTCGTCCAAAGTTCTTTGTAGGAGGTGCGTTGGATTGGTGATAACCTCCTCTATTGAAATTCTGAGAATTTTGGGACTGGGGAGGATAAATCCTTTGTTGTGTCCGATAATTACTTCGGTTTTGGGGTTGTTGAAACTTCCCATTACCTTGGTTGTTATTATGAAATTTCCTCTTAGGGAAGTTCTATCCTCCTTTGAAAGATGATTGTTGGTTCTTGGATTTGGAATTTCATTGATCAAAGTTTCCTTTAGAACTTGATCCAGCATTGAATGTTTGACCACTGGAATAGCCACCTTTTCCTTTAACCTTTCTTTCTACTAGGTATTCCTTAATGATGACATCCCAAAGATTCTTGAGTTCTAAGACTGCCACATCTTCTGATATTCGGTCATTCAAACCCCTGATGAAATGTTGGACAAGAATAGGTTCGTCATCTTTATAACCCGAGAAAAGCTTAAGTTCATAGAATTTTCTTTCATAATCTTCCACCGACATGTTTTCTTGTTTCAGGTGGTGAAATTCTTCCGCCCTTCCCTGCCTCCACTGATTAGACATGAATCAATCCTTAAAGCTTTCCAGGAACAATTCCCAAGAAATAATGTTAATGGTGACTTGGAGTTTATCTTCTTCCATGCGCCACCAAATAGATGCACATTTTCTTAGATTCACAATAGTGCATCTAGCCTTGACATTACTACCAAAAGGGTGCATAGAGAAACACCTCTCAAGGTCGAACAACCAAGTTTTCGCTATAGATCCCACTTCGTTACCATAGAAAATGGGTACCTTGACCTTGAGTAAGTCCCTCATGTGAGCGGTATCCCTGTCCTCAGATTCTTGCATAAATTCCCTTCTCTTAGGGCTTCTATCTCTTTCCCTATCTTCGTGATGAGCTTGGTTTCCTTCTTCAAAATTGACTTTGTTTTCAAGGTTGTCGAGTCTATGCAAAAGTTCTTGCATAAGTTGTCTAAGTTGCACTCCTTCTGAGTCTTTATTCTGACTCTCATTTCTACGATGTATTGATTATATTCTCCCTCATATTCCCCATGGGAACTCTCTGGGCGAGATCTTGACGAAGACTCTTGAACTCTATCCTTATCTCTTATGTGGGTAACGAGAGGCATCCTAGGAGAGTGGTGCACCATAAGTTTTAGGTACTAGCTTAAAAGGAGTATTCAATGTGTTGAAAAGTTTGAGTTTTAAACGTAAATAGACCCTTAGCTCCCAGTGTAGAAACCAGAGCTCTAATACCAAATGTAATGTCCCCACCAAGGAACCCATAAGGAATCCAATTTTTTGACCTAAAATTACAACTAACAATTTTTTTTCTAACATTATATCCTTTCATTGTTACATTTACAAGTACATTCCTTAAGGTTCCCTTAATAAATTTCATTTACCAACATATTTGCATTACTATTCAAATTGAATTCCATTTCTTTTCTTTTACTTTTACATTTTAGAATAAGAGAAAAGGGAAAGAGAGTAACATTTCATTTACAACTATATCCCTTACTTTCAAAATCATTTTCATTTCTTTTTCCTACACATTGGATAACTATCTTCTACAATTTACATATAAATCTTTACATAGGAAACAGTTCTTTTCATTTCAACATAGGAGGGGTAAAGAAGATAATTCAACATTACACTTTTCATTTCACTTTGAACTTTCAAATAATATCCCTTGAAATAAACCCCTAGAACTATCCCTCCCTGATTACATTGCCTTGTTTTTTAAATACAATTTCTAATAATGAATTCAATTACAATAATAAGTACATGAATGACCCGAAGACTTTACATCAATATCTTTACATCCTTCTTTTAATAATACGTGATACAAAATAGAAAGATCATTATCATTGCATGAAAATCGAACGCATCCAAGCCACGAACCACGAACAGTACCTCGAAAGATATTTGCCACCCAACCATGTGAAACTAGTGAAGTTCCACCCCCCTTGCTAGGAGATAGAACCAATATACTCACAAGACCCTAACCAATCTAAAGCTTTACAAAACATAACTTGAAAACAATACAAGACATAACAAGATATCACTTTACTATACTCATAGATTAGGCTTCTAGCATACCCTTTAGGTGAGTGTTATCACATATCCTGTATATTGGGATCCTCCCTGGCAACCATGTAACCCCGGTACCCCCTTTCTGAATAGAGATCCTCCTTGACAGTTACCTATGGTCCCGATACTCCAACATGACTATGTAGACATTATTATGTGTCTTTCATTATCTTTTGATTCCCCCCATTCCCAAATTCATTATTAGGTTATAACTTTTTACTAACCCAGCCATAGGGTTCTATGGCAACCACTTTAGGGTTCCATCACCTATGATGGGCCACTCACCTAGGGTACCTAGTCCCCTACCTCCACACAGAAGCCATGAAACCATAAATTACTTCCAAAGGTTTGTTTTGCAGGTCTAGGAAACCCTCCTATGCACTTAGGCCACCAAGACAAGTTTTAGCCTCATATTATGAACACAAGCATAAGCCAAGCACTGAAATCACATAAGTAACATCTTATAATGCCAAAAAAACCATAGATAGACATTCATAAGTGAGACTAAATGCAGCCCAATCACAGGGAACAAGTTATAGAGGTTATAAGCCCAAAAAATGCCAATTTTGAGCCTCTAAACCCACTAAAACCCAAACGACTTTGTATAGCAACCCATACGACATTCTAGGCATCCCCATACGACCTTTGACTAAGTGTCTTATGGTTACTAGTACAAACTCGTACGACCTTCCAGAAGCTCATACGACACTGCACTCAAAAACTTCCCATAAATGCCCAAAACTGACATTTTTAGGTGTGGAGAGTGCTTGGGAAAGGTTCCCTAAGGTCTACCTGATGCAAGGACCTCAGTACCACATCCAGAACACATTCTTAACACAACCTAAGTCTCATACAATTTTAAAAAATAGAAACAACAAATCACAGTGAAAGCCTACAGAAGCAAAAATGGGGAAAAATGACTGCATCTCTTCCCTAAACCTTCCTAACCCTTCCTAAATCCTCCTAAACTTCCCTAAACCATTCAATAACAATTAAGTACACCATCATACATAATCAAAAACATTCCTAAACTTCCAGAAAATATTTTACAATAAAAACCATACAAGCGTTCATAATTTACTTCCCGGATGCATAAATTGAAACACATGGAAAACATAACCTATATTTCCTTTTTCAATTCATAGCTATCTACCATATACAAATCCAATAACATAGCATACACATTCACACACACACACACCACACACACACACACATAGGGAAGAGTGGAGATTCGTCTCTGTTTAGACCCTACCTGAGGTCCTACGAAGAATCCTCTTCCAAATGGCTAAAGCCCGCTCTACAAATCTCCAAGCCCTGAGTAGGTAGCCTCCTAGATATCTTCCCTCTGGAAACCAATCTTCCTTCAAACAATCCACACACCCTTTCCCTCACAGAATAGAGAAATATTCAACCTCACAAAACTCTCAAAATGAACTTCTGGAGAAAATACTTGCAAAATCTCAAGAATCTCCCTAAAACTCTAATCCCCAAATCCTCCAAAACCCAATAATTTAACCTCCAACTATATGGTTGGAGGAGTTGCTTTACGGGAGTAAAGCAACTTCTCCAACTTCCAAAGTTGGTTGGAAAAATGAAGCCAACATTTCGTAATCACATAATAAAGTTTCTTATTAAATTTAATTAATAAAAAGCCTCCAAAGAAACCTATAACAAGAAGAATAAACATTAAGCTTTCAAGAAACATACATAGTCCACTTGGAATCAAACTAGCCTAACTTCTAGGAGGTCTCGAGTTCAACTCCCCTTAGATAGCTAGTTTTACCAAAAAGAGTTTTCTTTATTACCTTTTATTATTATTATTATAATTTTTACTTTTATTTAATACACTTCATTTAATCATTAAAATACCATTTACACAAGCAATTAAAAATACATAAATAATATTATTTATATATGCATGGGTATATGCATGTGCACCCACATATACACATCCCTATATAACATACATTCATTTATAACACAGATATAGAATATATATTATACATTTATACAAGGATAAATCTAACTCACAACATAAATATCAGAACAACATCAAATCATAAATCACAAGACCGCATCATAAACTGCATTCCAATCCCCCAACTAGGGTAACCTCCTAAACATAAATCTAAGTCCACGGCAAACCTTGAGAGTAGCTTGGTAAAATCTCCACACAACAACAATTCGAAGATTTTGAAGGCACACTCACACTTGTGTAGCCAGGTGGAGTCAATGCCTGGTACCTACATCCTGCATCACCAATCGACACGCATATATATATATATATATAAACAGACAATGGCAAACGAGGGAGAGTGTGACATCGTGTGGACCTCCTATAGGAGTAACTACGACTGCCTCTCCTCATCCTACACTCACATCAATCAGTGTAAACATCAAAACATAATGGGGTTAGCAAGGTTAGATCCATTAAAATATAAATATATAAGTCAAGTATGGAATATATATATATATATATATATATATATATATATATATATATATATATATATATATATATATATATATATATATATATATATATAAACAAATAATGGCAAACGAGGGAGAGTGTGACATTGTGTGGACCTCCTGTAGGAGTAACTACAACTACCTCTCCTCATCCTACACTCACATCAATCAGTGTAAACATCAAAACATAATGGGGTTAACAAGGTTAGATCCATTAAAATATAAATATATAAGTCAAGTATGGAACATTTCACAATAGTTCATCTCTAACCATTATTTTACTTCAAATCACTTAATATTTCTACATAAATTCTATTAACCAATAAATATGAAATCAAATGTCCCATGATGAAATAAAATAGTCCAAACATGTAATCCAAAGTATCAAAGTAAAAGTCTTGTCAATCTAACATATGAAGATGCTATGGTGGGCATTACATTTAATCACAAATGATAAGCTTTTTTAATTTCAACATGGCATTTCAACAGGTCATTTTTTATTGATCAACATATTGAATCCATAAAAAATATTTTAACTTCTCTACTTAACATTCCAACTATTGGCATTCAAAAACTAATAATCATGCCCATGCTTATGAAAGATTGAATATTTACCTTTAGAGATGAACTTAAAGATCAAATTAATTATTAATTTGATTTCCATCAATACTATGTTGATTAATGAATCTTTTAAAGTTCATGTTTCTTTTGTTATGTTCCCATAACCGATGCTTGTTTTGTTCATGTCGTTATTATGTTCTTGCAGCTTCTGTTATGTTAGGTTCCTATTGCTTTTGTTATGTTATGTTCTTGTAGCATTATGTTATGTTCCTGTGGCAAACTGTTATGTTCCTCTCACCTTTGAGACAAAATCAAGAATTTTAATTGGAAACTCTCAAGGATGAAACCCAAGCAAACTATTATGCATTGAGACCTTAAGAAAACATGTATACAATACATTTTGACATGTATGCAATATAAAACATGAACTTAAATTCACCTTCCTTCATAAATACATGCAACACTAAAATAAATATTAACATATATGTACTTGTATTTATATCATAAACATCTTGTCCACACCATCTCAATTGTCATGAATATGCTAACTATCTTCATCAACATCTAACTCCTCCTTTGACAATGCACTACACTTGACCCTATGACCTAGCTGACATCAAATCCAATCACCACCTTATTATCTTGACAATCATGCCAACACTTATTTAGTCAAATAAGTACTAGCAATCCTAGGTGATGTGCAAAGCTGCTAAAGTCATTAAATACCATGTTTTGGATCTAATACAAGCTTTTGAAATGTTGTCTATGGAATCTATCAATGCATTTAACTCTAGTGTTCATTCTTGTGCATAGGAAAGATGAAGGTCCCCTCCAATGTTTGGTCTCACTAGGTGGTCATTGTTTTGATTGTCTTAATTATGTATTGATTCAACATGTTCAAAGTTTAATTTTTTTTGTTATACATATATATGGTCTCCTTCGCTCAACTATACCCATCATTTGGATTGTTCACATTATATTCTTTTTCTATTTTTTCTAATATATAACTAGTAAGAGAGATAAACAATTAGCTTGGTCAATATTGTGGGAGGTGTATTCAATATTAATTGGTAAATTTCTGATATTCAAAGTTTTGTGATATTGTCTTTCAAAACGTATAATTTAGAATTGAACCCTTGATTAGAACATTCATATTATATTTTAAATAATTGATATACTTCAACTTGATTTAAATTATGTACATGCACAAATAAAACTCTTCCCTTTAAACATATGCTAACTGAATTTAACTACAACGCCTCCTAAAATGTATCGTTCAAATGTTCATCCTGTTATTTAAACACCTCTGTTTCCTTATTGTCTTTCATCTCTTTCAGTTCGTGAGAAGATAAGATAAATGAATGTCATTTAAATCTATATGCAGACATAAAAGGAGACTAAATGTTTTTGCACTCATTGTTGTCATATTTTTCTCCTCGGTGGTCATTTTAACAATATTTTTATTAACAAAATGAGATTTCTACAATCTATTATGATGCAAATCAGTTTTTGGATTCGATTGTGTGAGTTTTTTTAGCATCAACGTTTCAGATCGCACTCCATGCTCCATCATCAGAAAGAGAGAGTGTGGAAATGGAAAATTAATATTTTTATTTAAATAATATTAACTTGTACTCTAGATTATATTAATTAACCTTCAACAATATAACTTACTAAAATATAATCTCATTTTTAGCAGTGCAATTTCATATCCTTGAATGAGAACAGAAATCACAAAATCGGGCTATCAATGAGAACGCTATCGGCATCGTTCATGTAATTCAATTTATATATTCTTCACTGAGACCAATTGTAGCAAACTGGAGCATTTTATCATTTACCCTCCTCCAATATCAGAACTTAAGGAAACATATGAAACAACTATTTAAAAAGAGTGGCTATCATTAACAAGCGTCGAATATTATTGAAATAAAGCTCATGTAATGTGTTAAAAGAAGAAAAAAAATATCTCTATCGGATTTCTAGGCTGGATAAATCTTTTACCCATATTTTTTTTTCTCGCCTATGAGGACAACTGAAGTATTTGTATGCAGAAACCGATCTCTCTTGCTACTTTCCATGCCAAATCAAACCATATATTTACATTGGGCTCTTGTATATTTCAGTGTTTCGAACATAACTGAGGTAGTGACAATCCACATAAAACCCACAATTAATTTGGAAAACAAACATGAATATACATCATTGCTCATGGGTTCGATTAAATGACAATTACAAATCATCCAAAGGTCCAATAGCATACAAAACGGGTCAATTGAATGCATCTTGACAAATATTATAGTGGATATGCTTGCTATGGATTTCTCATAGGAAATTGTCTCTGTTGACTTCCTCAATAACTAATTCAAAGTATGCAATACAGACACCTAGGAGAATAAGTAACTCCATAAAAAGTCATACATTGTTAGATGCATCTTGAGGCAGATGTTCACCGACAGCTTCTCCAGAATTTGAAGATCCTAACCTTTCATCCAAGGCCCGAGCCCCTCGTTCTCTGAAAATTTGAGTTATGATATGAGACAATGTTCCTGTTTGCTTCATTCCTCAATAAAAAAAAGCATCTACTTCTTTCAACATCTAATCTTTCCAATTCATGAATCTGTGCATCATGAAGGCTACAAGTTTTCTAGTATTCATTCTTACCAAGTTTGAAAATTCCTACTGTTTTACACCCGAGAATGTTTGCCAAACAATGAAAAATAGTAAAAGACAAGTGCTGAAACAAGCCAATCTTCATCAAGTCACTTCAATTATATTTTTCCTCTGTTTGAAACTTGCTATTAGCTGGCTTTAAAAGCCAAAAGGTAGAGGTAGAAAATTAAACAAGCAGAATTCCAAGGAGTTTTTACAATCTTGGCAAGCATGGAAGTTGGAAAGTAGGAGAGTGAAAGCAAGATATTACACTGATGTTTATTCCAGACTCTTGATAAGTAATTGAAGTTAGAAACCTTGTTTTAACTATGAAAACCTAGAAATCCTTTACATAAAAGCTACCAACTCCCATGAATGTGCCCCAAGAAGATTTTATATTTAATATCACTCATCTAAGATACGATGCTTTTATTCACAGAGCAAATTTGAAAGGTGAGTTCTGGATTGAATTATGGTATATCATACATCTCCATGCTTAGAGTCTTGCTAGCAAACTCAAGTAAGAAACCATAACTTGAGAGGAAAACAAAGAATAAGATCTACATAAATATGCCAAAACAGGGGAAAGAACAATGACGGCTAAGAAAGGTTTAAAGCTAAAAAAAAATCATTTAACTTAATTGTCTGAAATACTTAACTCACTGAAATTGGCTATCTAGATTTGAAGTTGGACCGTGTTATTTAGGGTTTCACTGCTTTGATTTAGCAGCTCTAATCATGTTTGCACATTTAAGTGCTTATTGTTTTAAATGTTGCTCTGTTTAGTTGCTTTCCAAAACCTAGGATTCATTCTATCCTAGTACTTCCTATCATAACAACAGATAACTCCAAGTCCCATTGATCTATTTTGGTCATTCGCAGACAAAGTATAATTGTATTTCATTTCTACATTCTAATTTCTATTACTAGAACATTACCTATAGGTTTGCTTCTACTACTTAAAAGCACATGTTTAGGCTAGCTGCTACCATAAAGATATCCCAAATACAAAAGTAGATTGAAAACATAACAACTAAACCTTGGAATGTTTTTGTCTTAACAACTGAACTTTCAATGAATGAACATATTCTAACAGAACAATGTTAATCCATTTGATAACGTACAATTTTCAATACTAGGACTGCTTTTGATAGCCATTACATTTATAGACGAAAGATAATCTGAATTGGTGATTTTAAATCCCTACAATTCTCATAAGAAAAAACAGAAGCATAAGGAAAATCCCTACATTTAATCATTTCTAATATTTCCAGTTCTCATGAGTTGGCGCAGTTAAACATTAACTGATCAGAGAGTCATAGTCTTAACAACAGAACTTTCAACGAACGAATATAATCTAACAGCTAATTTACAAGGTTCAACAAGGACAGATATTTATAGCCATAGTCTATATGGAAGAAAGACCATCTAAATAGGTCAATTTGAACATTTGAAATTATATTAACAATAAAGCAAACTGAAAAGATATGTGTACCTCTTCCTAGAGGCCTCCAAGGGGTCAGATCCTGGTACATACACACCATCTGCAGCATAACTGTCTCCCACTTCACTGGGCACTGGTGCATTTTGACAGAATATTTTCTGACACATTGTGGCAAATGTGTCTATTATTGGTCTGCAATACAAGTAAACAGCATTTTAGTTAACAATAAAAGTACACAGCAAGGAAAAGGTGATAAAGTAACCTAGGGTTCACAACAATAGACTGCTACATCTCAAAATGTTGTACTAAATCTTCAATACACTGCTACATCGCAAAAGGCTGTACTAACTTCATGCAGAAGATTTAACCTGTTTTAGGGCATAATCATATAACTACACACTTTAACAAACAATCCACTGAAAAAGAGCTTTGCATACACAACTCAATTTACTGCCTTTTCTGTGGAGAAAATCTTGGATACAGATGAAGAGAATGAAAGGGGAACTATAGTGAATGCTAGTTGAAATTATGCAATGCTGAAGCAAGGAAAAATAACTAAATATCATAATATAATTATATTATTGCACCAAAATTGAGTTTGACGATGATATACAAGAAATAAATTAGAAATAAAAATGTCTGTAAGAGTACAAGTCATTATAATTACCTCATAAATCTTGGGAAAAATGTAGAGAAAGCAAAATCTTCAGTTGGATAACCTTTCAGATGTGTATCCGGATTCCGTTGAAAATACCGCAGGTAGAGCCAACTCCCATAAGTTCCAAATATCACAAATGGTAGGAATGGCATTGATTCTGTGGTCAAAAAGCTTATAATGACGGACAACAAAACCAGAAGTGAAGGTAGCCACTGGAATGTGTTATTAGAAGCATAAACTAAATATTAGTAATTCATTCGACGAAGAGTATTACATCTAATGAAAGCATTTGGATGAACTGAAAAGACTCTACAAACCAAGTGCAGGAATGTCAAGGGTACCTTGGCTCGTATCACATAAGCACCAAGTGCCGTAACTTCTTGGTCAGGCATGACTTGTTTCATGCCCACAAGAAATCCTGACAAGACTCCATGAAAGCCTGAAAGTGGCATGTACCTGTATCAAAAAATAAAATTCTTATTCATTAACAAATCTGAGATTGACTAGTGCAAGTACCAAGAAGTAGCAATGTTGTCTCAATTATTTCACAAAACTAAAATTGTATGATGCCAATCACAACTAGACTCCACTAGAGAGCTTAATAATAAGACATTTTTATGACGTTAGCTCTATGTTGCATTGAGTTATAAATTACAAGATACACCATGTTCTTCAAGGATTTCTTACAATTAGAAAAATAAACACAAAAAGCCAACAAATATTTTAGCGTATGAATACAACACAAAGTTTTCTTTTACTCGGCAATATTATTAGTGTTGAAGATATACTCGGTAAACACACCAAGCCAAGCTGGTTATTAAATCCATGTAGGGTGTCATGATGTTGGGAGAAAGAAGCTACATTTTGAGAAGAAAGAAAGAAAGAAATTATATATGTCCATGGATGACCAAAAGTAGGTCAATAGGACTCACAAGAACAACAGTATACAATAGAAAGTTCTACAAATAGAAAGAATATTTCTGAAGTGCCATGGAATTTATTCAGAGCATAGGGGATAGTATATTGCAAAATTTGTTGTGCAGGTCTTCAGGCTTTGTCGGCTTCTTCACACTGAAATGGCAATTATAAGTTATCGGCTTAAATACACATGGTCCTAGATTTGTAGACTTCTAATATCACCGAAGTCTAAAGTGCCGAAATACTAATGAGAAAGGTTATCGCTGTGCAGAGAAATATTTGATGTTAAACTTTACTCTGGAAACAATGTTGCCATGGACACCTATTTATGTTGCCATGGACACCTATTTGGCTATGAACGATTGAATATTTTGGACCGTAATTTTATAGACAAAAACAGTTTGAGTCTATTACTGCTGTTGAGTTCCTCTTGACTGCCGTATTTCATTATCCTGTGATTGTTTTGCTGCTGTGATGTATTTCTGGAAGTTCTGGAATCTATTATTATTGGAACCAGCATAATAATCTTGCTGTTATCAACTTCTGAAGACTTTAAGATCTGTGTAATCCTGGAGCAGCCATTTGAGCATGCATCTAATTCTTCCAACATTGGAATAATTGAAGGCCCCAGCACATCAACTTTCTACATTTTGGAAGAGCAGTTATCTTAATAAGTTTGGGGAATTTAACACTCAAATACTTCTGTGATTGTTTCATCTCATTGTGTGTACAAAGACTCATTCTGTGAATCAAGGAAGCGGAAGAGTCAAGGTATCAGGACAAAGACCATGTATGTAAAACCAATCAAAACAAACCACAGTGGGACTTCAGAAACTTCATTTAATTGATATTGCAAGGAACTGTTTGATTTATGTTTCCATATTAAAAAAAAAAAGCATTTCCAAGATTGAAACATATCAATTTACAGACCTGCATCTGTTTGGTAAAATGCCTATGTAATTGAATAGGTGGAAGTAGTGCTAAAATATTAGTACCAGAACAGGGGGTGCTCTTAACAATATATGGTTCCTAGCACCGCCCCCTAGAAACCAACAGAGTTCAGCTTAAAACGGATATGCAGATTCATTGACTGGTTATTACATGCTGCTAACAAAGACAGAGATGGTTTGATTGATTGACACTTAATTGATCTGAATAAGCCGCTGGAACGCTCGTTGGGAGGACAGCTTGGTCAAATTGCTCATTATGGTGTGAAAGATTGTAGGACTGCTGCTGAAACTATATGGTGGTTACATATATGCTGGAAAGACTGATTGCATGTAAGGCTGCAATATTTAATTCTGAGCTGCCAACAAGAGGTCAAAAATTTACTTCCAGAGTGCTTTCACATATAGATTATTTATGCTCTGTTTTCAGATTGTAAAGCATTCTATGTAATATTCTATATAAATTTGAATAGCAGTTTCAGTTTGATAAAGGCACACATTGTTTGAGGCTTGTAATTCCTTGCAGAGACTATCTACCATTGTGGTATGATTTCTGTATAAACTGAACCAACTTGTTGCAAACAAATAAACATTCACAACTTCAAAAGTAAGCAAACTGTTTGACGGAATACCTCAGAGTGGAAAGGTCAAAGATTAGCAAATATCCATTTGAGGGTATTACAATGGAAAATCTGAAAAGCAATCTTTTCTCACAAGAAATTTAATGATACATTCGATGGTGATCAGCTTCGAGACTTGCAGAAAGAAAAAGTAGGGAATTGGCTGTACCTGATTGGTTTACAATTGGAGTCCATTAAAATTCTTGACGGCGCTCTCTCTAAGTTGGAGGAATTAGAAACATATTTGTTCAAAGTATACCAGGCAGATTGGAGGCTTCTTAATTGGGCCTTGCAGCCTTCTATGGTTGTTTTAGTCCAACACAGGTTTATGAAACATCCTCATAAAGATGTTAGGCTTGTAGGTGCTTCATGTCTCAATGAGATCACACGGATTACAACTCCTATTACTCCTTATGCTGATAACATTTTGAAGCAGGTATTACAGCTGATTGTGGACAGTTTAGGTGGACTAAATAATGACAGAGGTCCTACCTTGGGTAAGTGGACAAAAATCTTGGAACTAATGGCAAAAACTAGAATTTTCATTCCCATGTTGAATCTCGGTTGTGACAAAATGATTCAACAGTTATTTCAATGCCTCCTAAGTAATTTCAGGAAGCATCATCCAGACAATGTGAGGGCTTGCATAAAAACTATCACGTCCCTGATCTTAGATGAGGATAATGACATATGTAAGCAGTTGCAATCAGATTTGTTGGTGATTTGGAGAGGAGAACAAAAAATCTCAATGGTGGCATATGAGTTCTCAGCTGAATTGACTGAGCATAAGGTTGAGAGGTTCAAGGATTTTAAGACTGAAAATGAGTGAATATCAGTAGGCATACAGATTGCAAGATCTCCGAAAATGAGCAAGAACCAAATGAGAAAAGGGCAGATTTGTTTTATATGCCAAGGGGCCTGGTCACTTAAACATGTTTGAGGTATTATTCAAGGAGAAGATATATTGTAGCCAAGGGGTGATGAAAGGGTAACTTTGAATTCATCTTTTACAAGACATGATGAAGGTACAAAGAAAAATAGTTTCCTATCAGTCAAGAGGGTTAATGTGGAGAAAGAATCGATCATCATAGGTGAAGAGTATTCCAAACTCTACTTTGGTGACTTAGAAGCTGAAATTGACAAAAATATGGTTAAAGATTGTGACAACCAGTTGGATGCCTTTAACAGTTCATGTCACGAGGAATTGTTGGATGACGTAACAGCAACCTTACCTCTTCATAGAAATCGATTTGAGGCCTATGATGACAATGATAACATCTGTGAAGGATACGAGGAATCATGTGATTTCTATAGCAGCACCTCACTTATGCATAATGATGATTTGGATGACCAATCAGAGAATGCATTCCAAAATGACAACGATGAGAAGCATGCTTTGAAGAATCAGCTGAAAGTTAATGATGATGTCGTTGTTGCAGCTCTTGTACATCATGATAGCACTCACGGGATTATTGAAGATCTTTACAAGAAGGCTCAGATGGAAAAAGGACAAAGTGGTATAGGGAGTGAGTCTTATGTTGCTGATTTACAGGGGGTCAAAACAGCTTTTGAGATTTGGAAATCAGAATATCTATGCTTACTTTCAAATCGCAATTACCTGTTACAGGTTGCTGAAAAATATACTGAATAATTGAGGGAAAGAGAGGATGAGGTTAATAAACTCAATAGGGAGCTTAATGTTGCTCAGGAAACATTAGAGCACACACAAATTGCTCTTAACGAAGCGAGAAATCAGATTGTTGCCTCTAATCAATACAAGGAATAGGATGACAAAGGAAGGTCTGAGTTCTTTCAGGAAGTAATTCAGGAACTTGATAGCTTACAACAGACTTATGACTTGGATAGCTGTCCCAAAAGATCAAATAACAAATCTTTGGATCATCTAGAACTTCTTAATGAGTTGGATAACTTTCAGTTGGTTGATAATTTCTTGTTTGAGATGGATGCTGATTTGACATTTGATAATCCCCTTTTTGAGCTAGATGAGGAAGATATTTCCAATCTCCGTAACGAGGATGAGAATGATTGCAGGATTTGGGACCCAGGTCTAGTTACTAGAGATGAGTCTTGGTCACAAGACTGGAGTGATCGGGTGATTTCAGCTATTGAGCAGTTTGGTTCCTACATCAGCAGTTCAGGATGGGTGGTTATGTCTTATTGTAGGATGGATGATATGCTTTTCCCTGAGTTACCTCTTACTGAGGGTTGACTAGTGTTGATTGCATCTTGAGACATTTCTATTCACTCATATTTGGTGATCGTGTCAACCTAATCGTTTGAGATCCTGGTATTAGTATGACTGATGCATTGTTGTTTTGGAGGAATAATGAGTGGCTTCGTCTTACAGGTCAAGTTTTTATCAAGATAGCTCAGCAGCAGAGTGGGGCAACTCCCTTGAGGTTGGTATGGGATCTAGGCATTTTGGTCACAGCATGCAAATACCAATTGCTTGAGGGCAAGCAATCTCTGGGAAGGGAGGACTGTAATGTCCCCTTTTTCGAGCACATTATTTCTTGTTGCATCGTTAGCCGTTTTATCAGTCCTGTGGGCTAACTGGACTCTACATGGGTCAGTGTGATATTTGGCCTAGGTAATTCCAATTTCAGGCCAATCAAAGTAGTTTCCACAGGGTTAATAGATACTTACTATTTATAGTAAGTCAGCAGAGCTCAGTATTCTTGGCATTTCAGTGTTGGACTTGGAGCGTATTGTTGAGAGCCTTCCGACAAGCTATCACACATCGACTTCGAGTTAGTTTGGTCATCCATTTAATGCCAAAAGATTTCATAGTCTATTATTATGTCACTTTATTATTATATGGACATATTAATTTAAAGTGGTTTAATTAAGACATAAAGTGGAAATATGAAAGGACAGAGAAGGGGAATCTGAAGAGTCACAGCTTGTTGCTTTAAAAGAGGGAAAGGAGACTCATTTGGTCATGCTTGATTTTATGAATTTATTTCTCTTCTCTTGGAGAATCCAGGAAGCTTCCAGCTTTCGATTCTAAAACCTGAGGATGGAAACCTTCAAGCTTTCTCGGTGGATTGGACGGAAACCCAGTTCATCCTTTGAGGTGGATTCGCGATGGAGTTCATATTGTGTTGCAGGTTCTTCTCTAGTTACCAATGTGGTTGTAACTTCTGTTTTTAAGATTGGATCATGTTATTAAACTGTCGTAGATTGAATGAAATAATATTTCTGAGATTATTTTATCTGGGTATTTTCTGGTATTTGCTGGTGAATCTGTCATTTATTGCATGAAACTATTTATTCAAATTTATGAGATATCTTTGAGAAATTTTGGGGGAAAACATCCATTGGGGATATTACAAGAATCAAGGATCATTCAATGGCATTGGATTGGCAAGCAAGCAACTATCCTTGTGGCCTAAGAAAGATTTGTTTGACAAGCATACTAGACTGAGTTGGATCAGTACATGTTCTTTACAATACAATCAGTTTTCTTGCATGGTAAAGAAGCTCATGTTAGTTTTGTGATCATATTTTAAGAACAATCACTTGTATGTTATAAGAACATAAAGGATAGTGCTAGAAGATCCATTGGTGGCAATACTGATGACAATCCAAAAGGACATGAGATGACAGATTTGAGATCCCATCTATCATGAAAATCATTGCCTTGTATACCTGAACCTATTCAAACGAAGAAGGTTAAGGGTTTTGTATCAGTTATTGGAGATTTAGAGTTGACATGATAGTGTAGATAAGAATATCATAGCATGAAAGAAAACTAGAAGATGCCAATCGCAAGTATGATGGTCGTTATGTGGACGGGAGTTATAAGGGTGTGGGACTAGCACCTCTAGTGGACTAGGTATTCATGTGAAAATGAATACTACAAGACACCTCCAAGAACCTACATGTGGCACTTTGCATCGGAAGTTAAGGTCAGGACCAGCATTGAACCAAAGGGAACAAAATGAAAGATGGACATTGAAAATGACAAGCCATCAAAGAGGCAAAAACTTGATACAAAGGAAAACAAATATAATAAGGCACTAGCAAATGAAATCTAAACAAGGAACCATCCTCGAGTAGAGAAAAGAAAAGGATTTTAAGGGAAACGGACATGGAACCCAAAAAGAAAGTTGGTAAGACCAAATTGGCAGAAAGCGGAAAAAAAAACGTATGAGTTTCTATAAAAAAAAAATTGAGAGTCAAAATATTGAAAATGAAAAAAATAAAGATTGGAAGGGTAAAGAGAAGAGTACTTTTTATAAAACAAATAAAGTTAGAAAATATCATAAAAATTATGGAAAATATTCAAGTGGGGGAGGAAATAAAAATAATGATAGTGAAAAGGAAATGAAATACAATAAAAAAAGAATATTTGTCATAAAAACAAAATGCTTTATAAAAACCCTCACCCCAATAAGGAAGAGGCACTTATAAATTTCTCGTGAAGCTAGTCAAATTCTTAGAAATATCCAAGGAAAAAGATAGGGTGTATGGATTTAGACAGTACAGAGTCACAAAATAGAGTGAAGAGGGGATCGTACGGAGCAACAAGAAGCATATTGCATCGTACGCATACAGACGCAAGGCAATACTTGAAGGAAAGAGATTGTTCAATGGAGGGAAGCAAAGGCCGTATGGTAGAAAAGAATAGGTGTCCTACAATGGAGAAGAGAAGAGGTCGTACGAAGAACATAGGTCGTATGGTGGAGTAGGGAACAATCCGCACTTAGAAGCTTTCGACATCAGACCATACAAAGAACCCATACGGGAGTCAGTGCACATGTTGTATGGAGTCAAAACCTACGAGAGGGAGAGTACACCTTACAGTAAGAACAAAACAGGTCGTGCTATAGCTATGAGTTGTACGGACAGCACAAGGAAGGGATTGAGTCAATAGTGTATGGTAACAAGGGTCCGTACAATTGAAGATTGAGAACATACAAAATTAAGAGTGGACCATACAGTTGAGGGAGATGGAGGGTAGTTATGGGGACTCCCGTAGGGGCAGTTATTTCATTAAATATAAAAAGACAAGACAAAGACATCACAAGAAGTTATGGCAACATCCAACAGTGTGAAAAAATATGGGCAAAATTACAAAGGGACTAGAGAGTAACTGTTGAGTCTCTCACATTTGAGAGCATCACTGGAAGCGAATGTTGCACCTGGTGGGAGAACACTCCAGATGATCACCTTGTGAAAGCATCCCTAAGGAAGGTAGAAGTAGATACAATAATTTTACTTCCTGTATTAAACCTATGGGACTTTGAACCTGTGTTGCGCTAAATGGTTGTAGGGTATGACCAACACACAAGGCAACGGTGCTGTACTTTGGGCACACAATGGTTGTATCTTTCTTGCCAAATGAGATCACCAAGGTGTTCAACATTCCATCAAAGGGCCATTCAGCAACCAAACCCTCCAAAATATCTGTTGAAGAAAAAAATAAATTTCTCAAGCTAGTATGCAAGCCAGACGACTTTGCACAGGAATGGGATAGTTTGTGGAGTAGCAATAACAGTCGAGGGTTGAAAAGGTCAACCATTGTCTTAGTCAAGTGGAAGTGTATCCTTGACCTGGTAATGAGTATACTCATAGGATCAAGAAAGGCCTCAAATATAGCCATGTGGATGGTTAAACTGATGAATGGTATTGTGAATAGGAGAGGGTAAAATTGAGTACACGTGTTATCAGAGCGCATCAAAGACTTCTTCAACCTAAAACAAAAGACTTTCTACATGCCCCATCATGTAATAGAACTATTTTTGGAGGCCCTGCGAACACAAGTTCCTACGGACCAGTTGAGAAGATTTCTACCGGCTAGCAGGGTAGAGCCAAATAAACTAGCCATGTAACATTGAATGCACCTAGATACGCTTACGGCCGAAGGGGAAGGGGAACCCCTTCAAAAGAAGAAATGGCAAGAGAGTGCAATAGCCAGTACAAAGGAGGGTAGTTAGGGAGAATGTAATGTCCCCTTTCTAGGCGATAGGAGTTGGCAGAGGATTGACCTATCACTCGACTTCTCATAGGTCAATGACATGGTTAGGGGACTCATTTTGAGGGTCATGGGGCTTTGTAGGGGCTCTATGAGCCGTTTTGGACCTTCGGTTAGCAGTTCCTACATTTTAGGACGGTCTCCTATTTTTTAGGGAGAATTAGCAATTGGCTAAATGACCACTTGGGGGACCACAGAGTAGAGAAAGATCCTTGTGAGAAGTTACAGGTATTTTCAGAGAGGTTCCTATTTTTTAGGGCGAGTCCCTACTTTTTAGAGGGAACTGTCCATTAGCCTTCAGGGTTCAGTCAACCTCAGGGATCACGATGCTTCAAACGGAATTCAAATCTGAGCCCAGAATTGCATTTTATGAAAACATAAGGAAATATTTTAATATTTCCTAAGCTATTGATTTAAATAAATTAATATTAAAGTGATATTATAATCGCTTTATAATAGAATAAGTTATAATAACTTATGATCCCCTTACCTAGGCAATTTGACATAAAATGTTATAATAAAAGAGGGGGAATGTTATAATAATAAAACAATCCCCCTAATGATCGATTTTCTCATGGGGAGGAAATTTTAATAAAGCTATTAAAATAAAAAGAGGGAAGACCCTAATGTGGGCCGAATGCTAAGAAGGAAATAACAAGGCTTTGGGCTTTCATTTGGAGGTATTCTAATATCATAATTTTCATTCCAGATTTGAGGAGAGCTCTTTGCAAAGGGTTTTTATAAGTTTGTGATCTCAAGAACGAAAACTCTTGAGATTTGCCAACCTAGATGTTCCTCAAATTGTTGGTGAATTGGAATTAATTGATATATCAGCTTGTAGAAGCATTGTGAATACATTTGGTGAAGAAGAATCTGCAAATTGGTTGGAAGTGGATAGAGTTTTTATCAGAAGTTGCAGATTTGATTTATCAGAGATCAAATTAAGAAATTGCAAGCTATTTCTTCTAGCGGTACAACATTAGTGAAGAGGAGAAATCAATTTTGGCATCGATTTGGGGAAGTTATCAACTAGATCAATTCATAGCAGGCCGAATTGGAGTCCTAAGTAGCAGATCGACATTTCCAGTGTGTTTTTCAGACTCATACATCATTCTCACTGCTAGTCGTACTCTCTCTCTCTCTCTCTCTCTCTCTCTGCTGACATCACCATTCCTAGGACTAGCGTGGCATTTTAGGAGGCACAACTAGGCAGATCAGAGTTGGAAGGAGACTCAAGGTATTTGTAATCCATTATCATTCCTCAGATTTGACGTGGAGAGACATATTTGATTGCACTGTGCTTGTTGTTTAAATCTACTAGGGCCGTATAGGTTTTATTTCCAACTATGAACATTTATTTGAATAACAAATCCAATTTCAGCATATAGATTGGTTGAGTTATTGTTGTTGCAGTAATTTCAATAATTTAAGTTTATTTAGCTCTAGCATTTGTAATTGCAATATTATTGAAAAATCCAAAAGCGGTTGTCATAATGTTTTCCTTTTCCTTCTTTGGTGAAGTTGGAAGGAAAGTATTGCCTAGTCACATTTGACAGATGGGCATGATGCTGATTAGAAATCAGCCTTAGATAGACTTGGCTATCAATATGGCCAAGGAGTACATAAGGAGAGAAGACAATGCTATTGGGTTTTCCTTGATGCGTTCTCCTCTTCACACAGCTAGGACTCAACCACATTGTCGTGGCGATTTCTTCAGTGCATTTAGTAGCTCTACCATCACAGAAGTTGAGCATGATGATGACACTTGGCTAGAGTATATTCAATATGGGGTTGAAGAGTCTAGTATGGCGATTGTGCTCGTTGGTGTGAATTTTTCACACAACGAATTGCATTGTGTGACTTCTGGTATAAAGAGACAGTTATGGAAACCTAGTGCCGATTCAAGACTCTCAAAGGAGTCGGTTAGTGCAGCACATTATGGCATTGTGTGGGATGCATTTTGTTTTCCATACAGGCCACCTACAAAGGACTTGCTATTCCGAATGATGCATAGGTGTGGGATGGATGCTTCGTATGGTATGTTTCCCTTCATGCGGGAGGAAGCCATGTCCTATAGGGTTGCCAGTTTTCTCCTCCAGTATGGTCACCGATTTGGGATAAAGGTCAGAGAGGTGGTATTGTGGCAGTTGGACATTCCATATATAATTAGTCTAGAGCAACAGGATATTATAGATAGTTGGAAAGGTGGATGACCTTTTTGTTTGTGGCATCCAAGTGGAGCATTCCCATGGATAATTGTGTTTCAAAGAAATGGTTGGAGGAGTTCGAGGGATTTGTACCATCCTTTCCCTAAAAGCAGTTGGCATAGTGTTGAGCTCCCACCATCATTTGACATTAGAGGTACCTGTGGCTTTAGCTGAAGTGACATTCTCAATTGGATTGAGGATGTTCTCATTCATGATAGCAACACATGGAAGGTTGATTTGATTGATTATGCACATGGGGTGATTTGAAATCCTGAAATCCACATGATTGATGCACTATTTCTTATGGACTATGATGAGTTGCTTGACAACTCCGAACATGGTGATGTTTACATCAAACCAACGCAGCGGATTGCCAGAGCAGTGTTCTATAGGTTGATATGGGATTCGGGCATTTGGTTTCAACGTGCAAGTGCGGATTGCTTGAGGGCAAGGGATCTCCAAGAAGGGAGGACTGTAATGTCTCCTTCCTAGGCAATAGGAGTTGAGCAAAGGGTTGACCTATCACTCGAGTTCTCGTAGGTCAACAGTATGGTTAGGGGACTCGTTCTAAGGGTCATCGAGCTTTGCAGGGGCTCTATGAGTTGTTTTGGACCTTCAGTCGACAGTTCCTACATTTCAGGGTAGTCTCTTATTGTTTAGTGACAACTGCTAGTTGACTGGATGACCACTCGAGGGACCACAAAGCAGAGCAAGATCCTTGTGAGCAGTTACAGGTGTTTGGAGAGAGGTTCCTATTTTTTAGGGCGAGCCCCTACTTTCTAGGAGGAATTGCCAGTTAGCCTTCAAGGTTCGGTCAGCATCATGGATCACAGTGCTTCAAACGAAATTAAGATCTGAGCTTGGAATCGCGTTTTATGAATATATAAGGAAATATTTTAATATTTCCTAAGTTATAGATTTAAATAAATTAATATTAAAGTGATATTATAATCACTTTATAAGAGAATAACTTAACTTTAATCCCCTTACCTAGGCAATTTGACATAAAATGTTATAATAAAGGAAGGGGAATGTTATAATAATAAAATAATCCCGCTAATAATCGATTTTCTCATGGGAAGGAAATTTTAATAAAGTTATTAAAATAAGAAGAGGAAAAACCCTAATGTGGGTCAAATGGCAAGAAGAAAATAAAAAGGCTTTGGGCATTCATTTGGAGGTACTCTGATTTCATAATTTTTATTCCAGATTTGAGGAGAGGGTCTTCATCAATTTGTGATCTCAAGAACGAAAACTCTTGAGATTTGCCAGCCTGGACGTTCCTCCAGATTGTTGGTGAATTGGAATTAATTGATATATCAGCTTGTAGAAGCATTGTGAATGCATTTGGTGAAGAAGAATCTACAAATTGGTCGGAAGAGGACAGAGTTTTTACCAGAAGTTGTAGTTCTGATTTATTAGAGATCGAATTAAGAAATTGCAAGTTATTTCTTCTAGCCGTATAGTATTAGTGAAGAGGAGAAATCATTTTTAGCATCGATTTGGGAAAGTTATCAATTGGATCAATTCATAGCAGTCTGAATTGGAGTCCCATGTGTTGATGTGACTCTTGTTCCACTACAACATGCAAAATTGAATACTTAATGCTTCAGGATGAAACACCAAACATTCAATCCTCTCTTGATATAAGGTCATCTCTCATGCTAAGCTTGCAAAGTAAGATCGTGAAATGACTTCAAGGTTCCTTCTTTTGTGGATACTCACTCAGTGAAATAATGTGATTTGTTAGTAATTACTTAGGGGGCTTACGCTATTCATTCGACGAATACCAACCACTTGCACTTCTAAAGATTTTGCTTCACAATGTGCAATGAAAATATAGCTTTGATTTTTCCAACTTCTCCACTTCAACTCAAACTTAAACTTGCTAACCTCAACTACTTCTACTCCAAACTATGAATACAAGGAATCGTGGATGAACTTGGACTCTACTACATGCAACTTAATCAGTAACTCTACCCACCTAGTGCAAGATTCTAAGGAACACTCGAATGGTTTTCAAATCAATATCTCCTCTCCAATCCCATCAAATGGATGGAAACTAAAGATTTAATATCAATTGAAGTTAAGTGCTTTTGATCATCGACTTACCACACAAGGCACTCCTACCATCAGCAAGAGGCTAGTGGCCCGGATTTGTCGAGTCAAGCATGTAAACATCCACAACTACTTCCATTCAACTAAACTACTTCAACAAGAAATGAAATCTACTCCAAGTGAAAGAGTGAGGAAACCATGCAACACTTCAAAGCAATATTAAGTAATTCACCATGAAGAACCAACACTGAATTATCTATTACTTTTATAGCATCATAGCAACAATTTGATCAAGTCTCTCCCTTAGCTAGCCTACCCTAATCTCTCTAAACTATTATCTTCCTCTAATCTAACAAATCTAACCCTTTTCAAACGAGAAGGTCTTGGCCTTTTATAGATGTCCAATTACAACAAGGGCCAAGATCGATTGAAGATCAAGGGTCGATATTTAACCCTACAAACCCTAATTAGGGTTGCCCAATTTACAAACAATTACATGAGGGCACCAATTCATGAGCCAATAAGAAAATTACAAATCTTTTGATAGCCAATGAGAGAATGGGACACTTGGCATGATTTGATTGCTTGCTCTTGAATCTAGAATTTTTTGATTGGAGAAGAAGCTCAGTGCCACCTCATCATCCTCATTTTGTAGATTTATTTAAGAGCATGTGCTTTGCATCTTGGCTTGTAGGAGCTATCTGTTAAAACTGCAAATACTTCTTACTTGATTGTTAGAAAGTAACTTTGATGAAGAGAAGATATCCTTTGATAACCTTTCTAAATTTGATTAACTCTTCCGAAATTATCAGCTCCTGTGGATGAATGTGATGGCATTTTCCCAAATGGCCTCATCTTCGAATCTTCTCCATCCTCTTAAAGTTTTCCTCATGGCATGACTTGGATTTGTATCTTGAACTTGTAAGACTGATGTAATCTTGATTGCATTGAAATTGATGAAATTATCCTCATGTAGTTAAGTTTTTGAACTTCATCTCCATCATGAACAGATGAAATTCCTCATGCACTTGGATCCTTCGAATGGAACTTGGATTTCCGAAGGAAATTCAAGTTATTTATAAACTTCTCTGATCCTCTTTCTTCCTACTCTTGATCTTGAGTTTGCCTTTGATGGTCTGACTTGAACTTGCCTTCTCACTTGGAATCTTGAAGCTCGAGCTAGAAGCCTTTGAGCCTAATCTCGCCTGAGTCTCCCCCTTTTCCTTCTAGCTTTGTTGGTCTCTCGAATCCATCTTGCACAACAAAGAAGAAAAGTATTAAGTTCATGGAAAGATGAAAGAAATCTGAATAGCTTCACAAAATAAAATTGCATCAAAATAAAAGGCCCTTGATCATGCATCCACAAACTACTCTCCCTTCTTGCAAATCCTTGAAAAGGAATTATATTGAAATTTGGAAAATTAAATGAATGTTTCAATGAGTATCATGCCCAAATTTCATTCTTATTCACCTTTTTATCTCTATTTTTAGGAAGGAATTTGCCTTTCACATCTAAAATTTGATGGTCCCAACCGGTGCTGAGAGGGGAGGGGTGAATCAACACCCACTAAAATTTCAAAACAAATCTGATATAATGTAACTAAAACCATAAGTAGAACAAATTCTATCACAGAAATAGCTATCACACAATCAAGCAATAAACAACACCAGATTTATCACATGGAAACCCAAATCGGGAGAAAACCACGGTGTGAGGAAACCTCACAAATTTTGCACTCTTCTGAAGTGTGCCCTGTAAGGAGCCTTCCCTATTAAAGGATTACAAACGCATTGTTAGATGCGACCCGATTAAGGGATTTAAGAAATAAGGCTTGTTAGAACCTGCCTAGTTAGAGGACTTAGAACACCTAAACAAATGTCACCCGATTAAGGGATTTAATACAAGGGACCTGTTAATGTCCACCCAAAATACTGAGATTTTGCTATTGCAATTGTTAGAGAGCAATAGAGGATTTGATCTTTTGATGATGACTTTGCTGAGCCTGATAAGATTATTGTTCTTCTCAACTGAGAATCATCACTGGTTACAGCAGGTATGTTCTCCTTGGCTGTTGTGCTCCTTTGCACACTCTACTTTCTCTCCTCTCTTCACCTTAGTAGCTTCTTCAACGTACAAGTTCACTCTTTTCTTTGGTAGAATGAAAGCAAACAATATTTTTCACAGGCTGAGGAATATATAGACTTCTTGCCCTTTCTGCTTTTTACATGCACAACCTGTTCAAAGATCACCTTCGGATCCATCACCCAGTGGGGTCTCAGTTCATTGAGGAAACATCTGATGCATGCCACAAGTTTTTTTTCATTACTGGAGATTTCTACATGTTTTAATGCCACAAACTCCGGCATTAAAACCCTCAATTGCGCCTTGCACTGATCGTCATGATAACACAAAGTCTACCGGATTTTGTGCAACAAATCCCGGTCAAAGAGTCAGACAACTGTTTGTCGACTATGACTTTCCCCGGTTCATCAGTCGCGATGAAATCTTCACTGATCGGTTTATATCTTTAGGTTGTGCACAGGTAAGAACCTTAAACTGTCACCATCCCTTTTACTGGTTGTACCAGTAGCACCCTTTCCTTGGTTCCTGTTGTCAGTTACCGGTTGCATCTTCCTTGGTGACTGGTTGCTCTGATGATCAGTTAGAGCTTTATTATTATGTGTCACCGGTCTTCTTGCACTTATTAATGTTAGTTGTTCCTGACCTGTTGACCTGTCCTTGGTTTCTGACTAAATAACACTGTGGACCTTCCTAGTCATAACTGACAACACTCTTTGCCAATCAATGACAAAACCAATTTTCCATATACTGGTTACATTCCTTACCGGTTAATCTCCCAATGCCAACAAAATTGCAGCCTCTTAAAGTCTTAAAGCATTGACCAAGGATATAATTGTTGCCCTAACAAGGCAATCTGCTGCTAAAGGGCAATGATTTGCTGCTCTGAAAGGGGAGGTTCGCTGTATTCTGCAGGGATATCTCGATGCCAGATAGGGGTGATTCGCTGCCCAAGTCTGTAGGTAATTCGCTGTTAAAAGCAGAGCCATATTTTCTTTGAGACGATGTTAGAATCAACTGGCCTCGAGCTTTCTTATATATGTGACTTAGGATGTGAAGAGGCACACTAATCAACAAGGCCGACCTGGCTTCTTTTAGTAAATTTTAATCAAATTAAATTTGCATCTTCTTCCACAAAGGCTGACCAGTTATAGGGAAATGTAACTCTGTTTTGTTTAATTTCGAACCTTCACTTCAGCACTCTTGCTCGGCAGAAATGTCAGGAAGAGGAAAAAAATTCCCCGGAGAGGGCAGAATCCACCCACTCTTGGGAAATGCCTTCAATCACTGATTTCAAACTCGTCCCCACCTTGGAAACACTAATCAGATCTGAACCTTGCCTTACAATTTCTCCAAAATTTTGCAATAAAAAGAAGTGTTTTGCTGATGAGAAGTTTAGCATGTTTAAGGTCGGAAAAAGCAGCTTGATGGGCATAAAATTCCCAAAAATGGGTGGAATCCTACACTTGATGGGAATTAATTCCCAAAGAGGGTCTGATTCCAACACCTAATGGGAAATCTCAGTTAAAACTTGATCATTTCATGTAAAACTCCAGCCAGTTGAGTCATTCCTTCTCGACATTTTGTCAAGTCTTCAATGATAATTTGATTGGCACCCAAGAATTCACTTGAAAGAGGTGGCGAAAATCTACCTTAGTTGGGAATTATTTCCCAAAGAGGCTCATATTCCGGCCCTTGATGGGAACTTCCTTCAAGACTTGATCATTTCCACGCAAATTCCAGCTTGCTAAGGCATATCTCCTCCAAATTTCGCTAAGTTTTCAACAAATGTTGATGGCGCCAAGAGATTTTGCTAAAAAGGTAAGGGCAGAAATTTGAATAGGATGGGAATTATTTCCCAAAGAGGGTCAGAATCCAACCTTCCTCGGGCATTTTATGTTTTACCTCATTCAGATTTTGTTAAGTTTGAGCCCAAAAATTCACTCATTCTATGTTGTTTCACTCAAACTTCAAGTTCATTGTGTCATGCCTTGAAGGCTTGATTGGAGGGGGCAGAAATTAGGTGAAGTTGGGAATTATTTCCCAAAGAGGGGCATAATCCGACCTAGTTTGGGAAATTTGCTTGCAAGTTAACTCCACAATTCAACACTTAGTCATTTTCAGCTCAGCAAGCGGGAGGATTTATACAAATATAACATTTAAGTATAAGAAACATTTATTTCCTTTCTTATACTTCAAGTTACATTTGTATAGATATTGTCAAGATGTTTGAGATAGGTTTCAACTTCATAGGAGTTATAACAAAGATTCTAGATTTTGGGGGTTTTCAAAAAATTTCAGACTTAGACAAATTTCAGGATTCAGCGGACCTTCAACAATGTTACCTCCCGGAACCTATCCTGGCTTTCTAAGGTCAAATTGAAGCCAAAACAAGTATTTTCTAATGATTTTAACTCATTTCCTCACAAATCACTTGGTTTCAACTCCATCTCCATGACTAGATTAGCCCAAATTTTGCTTACATTTCAGACAGACTTGACTTCCCAGTAGGGCAAAATTGCTCGAAATCACTTCCTCGACTTGGAGACTTGAAAATTTTTACCAACGAAAACCACCTAAGACCACTACAACTACTACTAAAGAAAAAAAGGGGGTCCCTGTTTGCAATGGGGCATGGTGTGAAAATCTCACAACACCAAGTGGAAGATTGACATTTCCAGTGTGTTTTTTAGACTCATACATCATTCCCATTGCTGGCCGTACTCTCTCTCCTAGTTGACATCACCATTCCTAGGACTGGTGTGGCATTTTAGGAGGCACAACTTCGCATATCAGAGTTGGAAGGAGGCTCAAGGTATTTGTAATCCATTATCATTCCTAGATTTGACGTGGAGAGACATATTTGATTGCACTATGCTTTCTGTATAAATCTGCTAGGGCCGTACATGTCTGATTTCTAGGTGTGAACATTTATTTGAATAACAAATCCAGTTTCATCATAGATTGGTTGAGTTATGGTTACTGCAGTAGTTTCAATAATTTAAGTTTAGTTAGGTCTAGCATTTGTAATTGCAATATTATTGAAAAATAAAAATAAAAACAAAAAAAGAAAAACAACAAAAAAATTTCATATTGCTGGTCAAAGAAAGATTTGCGAACAATATTCAGAACCTCAACACATTTCCCTAGTCAGCATCTTTTAGAGGAGAGATGATGGAATTATCCTCCCCCGAGAGTGAGAGTAGAGAAAAGTTTTAGATGGTACAGCATGAAGGGAATAATGAAGAAGTAGAGGAGACAAAGATGGCAGGTGGAGGCGAAGGGGATAGTACAGAGGAAGAAGTCGCAATAGCAGAAAGGGTGGGCACCGGAAGTTGCCAACTAGGGTGTAAAAAGATCTACAGTACTAACCAAGATTGTATTCACACCATCGCAACTGTTACCTCCCACACTTCTTATCACGCCACAAGAAGCATGACAGTTCCCTTTGACACACAGGGTAGGGCCAATCATACTATGCATATCTACATCACGAGGAATCCAAGGGGCTACTCTTGTGGCCTTGTTGGTTGGAGGCGCACCTCAAGAAAAAGCTACTACTACAACTAAAGTTTTGGTCCCTATGGCCAAAGGTGCAGTCCCTAAAGCCACAGGTTCGGTCACCACAACTGAAGGTTTAGTCCCACTCACCATAGGAGCCAGGGATGAAGTAGGGAAAAATATAACACTTGTACCTGACGATGCCACAAGGGATGTGAATGGTGTTGGAGGAGAGATGATAAGAGGGAGCGTTACACTTGTGCCTAAGGGTGCGGGAGGTGATGAGATTGAGACAAGGATAGACAACTTTTTGGACAAGTTTGAGATGGATGTGGGTAAAATCCCAACACCCCCCCCCCCCCATCTTAGTGATAGTCCATCACTTCGAGGAAGCGGGCATTCCACACGAACCGGTAGGTGAGGAATCCCTCAGAGATCAAGAGGACGTACCAGCATCAAGGTAGGAAGTGCTTGAAATTTAAGAAGTAACCATCAGGAAGACACTTCCCTACAACACAATGGTGATGGGGGAGGCTAGTACAGGAGTGACACGGGATAATGACTATATCCTGATCTCCAAGCCCAACCAGTGGGATGCCATAGGATCTATTCAGAGGTATTTGGCAGAATTGGATGTTGTTGCTGCAGTAGCACGTGGAGTGGCAAACCTCACCAAACAAATAGATATGGGACCTGTTTTAGTGGAGGCAAAGAGGCTCCTCAAATTCATAACACAAGGTTGTGAGCAAGAATTTGCAAATGATTTTACCGCCCATTGATGGTCGCTCACAAAGACACCAAAAATGGTAAAGGTTTAGTACAAACTACACACACCAAAGGGACAAAGTCGCATGATGGGCACCCTCCACCGCATGGAGCATGCATTCTGAGACACATTCCTGCAACTCAAGAGGGTTATCCAATCTGAGAAGAAGGCAAAGGAAGCAGCTGTTGGCAGTAAAATGCGAGGACTCCACCCAAGAGAAGCTTGTGGAATAGCAGAAAATTACTACTACCCTAGAGGAACAATTAGTACGGGAGTGAATGATGAGGTCAAGGAAGGAGGATCGGCTTGTGGATATAGAGGGACGGGTGGGAGCCATGGCGGGCGAGCTTGATAGTACAAAGAATGAGCTGATGGAATCTATCAAACTGGTGATAGCCACTTGAGAGAAACAGATGATAGCAGAACGCGGTTTGCGACTTCTTCGACATCAGATCCCAAAGTTGATTGCCTGTAAAGAGCCCAATTGACTCTCATTTACAATCTAGCTCTTTCCCAAATTAAATTGCACTTCCAAATTTCTTTTAGAATATATAGAAATTAATGAACATCAAATATGAATTTCAATGATACTTCTCAGATTTTTAACCTCTTGATAAATAACTACAACCATTAATTCATCACTAAATGCTTACAAAAAATCAGAATTACAATAACTATCAAATTAATTCCCTATTATAAGCATTCACAAATAAATTTGGGCACCTTTAATTACATGTGACTATTGGAAAAGAAACACAGCCCAAGGGAATTGAAGCACAGCTGCAAATAAAGAATGCAGCCTCCCAGATTATTAACACAACCATCATTTGAACAACCACAACCTCCAATGAGTGATTGCAGCCCCCTGAATAAATAACGCAGCCTGCTGTAAACGCAGCCACAAGGTGAAGTACGCACAGGCTAGGAAAGGTGATGCCAGCTTCCAAATGAATTCGCAGGTCCTAAACAGTGAAGTCTGCAGCACTTATTTACCATACACTGCCAGTAGATAGATCGCAGCTCCTGTAGAAATAGAACAATCTTCTACCAAACAATAGCCACCAGGAAGAAAATCGAATCACCAATTGTAGTTCAGAATTTATTCAAATATCCTCGAATTTGATATACTTCAACATCAAATTCAAATACATAGGACCAGAATTGTATTCTCAGAATTCAGTAGCAAAATTCACCATCAATCAATGATGATTCAAATTGCCAAAAGAGAGGAATCAGTCCTCAAACCCTAGCCATCTTCTTCACAACCAAATTTATCAAAAGATCAATACATATCTTAGAATGAGCTCTCAAGTCCCTTTTTATTCTTTCTTGTGAGAGCTCAAACACAATTCTTACCAATGTGGGATAAATAAATATACTTTTCCTTTTAATAATTCATTTACTCCAATACTTTAAAATAATACCTTGGCTTAGGCTTCCATGAATTAATTAAATAAATGGCCCCTTCCCATGATGACTCAACCCTCAACTTAAGTGAAATTATAAAGTTAAATAATAATAATTTAATAATAATTTGGCCACCAAAATAATAATAACTCCCAAAATACTGATCCTTTTAATATGCCATTTGAAACAGGAGTCACACCTATTATTTCCCCATGTGACCAAATGCACTTTCCAAAAATAGAAAGGGTCCTTCTTGAACAACATCAGGTTTACTATAAATAGTAAACGTGGCAAAACTATAGCAAATGAAGTCCGAAAGATGCCAAACAAAAGCCAAACCAAAGAATACTAAATCCTGAAGTAGATGCCCACTGAAAGAGACCCTCTGTCCATCCTCATTAGCCTACGAGGGTCACATGATAGGCTAATCCCAAGAGCCTGAAAAACGGGGACATTACAATGCCTCAACCACTCTAGGGGCGTCCTCTCACCCTTCCTCCCAATATTTGTTGTAGTACATCATCCCATTATTCTTTTGTCGTCTAGAAGACTTCTACTTTTGGGGGGCATTGATGTTGGCAGCAGTTTTGCCAATTATCATAAATTGTTTTTTTAGTGAAAGGTAATGTAATGTCAATTAAGTTCTCGAGTGGTTGTAGTGAACCGACAGTTGGCACTCTTAACCAACCCTCAAGTTCTTTATATTTTGGGTTGGTACCAAGAACAAGGATTGTCACTATATAGACATTACATGGAAATAAAAGTTATATTTCTCTGCAAGTCTTATGTGTTTTATCAGAATAGCTATATTATGTATTTTGTTCATACTCCTGTTTACTCTGAGTGTTAAACATATACCTTGCAACAAATAAACAACAACCTTAAGTGAATATTATCACCTTTTGATCGAGTCATATGGCAATACCATGTTTCCATCATATCAACCCCGATATTTGAAGAAGGTTGGAACTAAGTTAGATGGCTATCGGGATTGTATGTATCCAAAATATAAACCAATAGCGGCAGGCTTCAACCACAACTCCAACCCTTCACAATATACACTAGTCAAGTTTTAATGCTAAACCCCACATGTTCGATGGTAATTATCAGGTATGAGACCACTCAAAATACAAAGGGGGCTCAATTATGTCTCCAAAATCCACATTGTATTACTACCCTTCTTACGCTAAATCATAAGCATTTCCTCTATGCAAAGCTAGTGGCCCCAAAAATCCACTCAAGTCTTGTTATTCCCCCAACAAATGCTATAAATCCTTCACGCGATCTAGTTATCAAAGTTATTCATTGATAAGTGATATATGATTATATTGTATAGTGATCAAGATTCCCATAATATAAGTAGTATCGATTGCATAACCCTATAAAATTATATTAAGAGGTGTCAAGTTGATCAATCTAAGTGTTATAAAGGATTTTTAGAGTCTTGTTTGGAAGGAAGTTTCTTGCAATTGATTGTTTATGACTTATTAATCCCTAATTTCTAAGAATTAACATAAGTGACATTTCAATGGTTGAAGACTTACTCCACTCTTTAACTTCCTTTCTTATGATCTCTAACTTCTTGGAAACCTTGAACATGGTCGTACAATGAACCAGGGAGTTCCTCCATCTTTGGATGCAATCTCTGAACTCTGGATGAGAGTTCCACATTATCTCATACCTAAATGGGAGAGGGCCAAAATAGGCTTTGTCAATCCAATTTAGAAGAAAAGGGGAGTGGTCTTAAACCGTTCTTGGAAGGGCGGATAAAGAAGTGTTACATCCAAGATCCCATTTGGCTGACACCGGGAACTGATCCAGCCTAACCTGAATTAAGTGTTGACCTTTCCTGTTATTGGTCCAGGTGAAAGGGTTGCCATGGAGGTCAAGATCAAAAAGATCATTTCTGCAGATAAATTCTAAAAGATCACTCTTGTTGTTACTATAGTCTAAAAGACCACCCAATTTTTCAGAAGGATAAGGAGGGGAACTAAAATTTCCAGCCACCATATAAAAAACATCTGCATCCTCAGAAACAAGTGAGGAAATTTCTCCCCATACCTGGACTCTACCCGCTCTAGTATTTGGAGCATAAACATTAAACATGTGCCAAGAAATATTTCCAAACCAAAAAGATACAGCAAGAAAGTTGTGAGAAAAGAAAAGAGCTTCCCCATCCAGCTTACTCGGATTCCAAAGTGTAGCAACAACTCTCGAGGCACCATCAGCTTCATTGTAATAGAATGATGCCCCCGACCATAATTTATCCACTAGATTAGCAAAATTTTGGAAAGTCATTTTAACCTTTTCTATAAGTAAAACATCCACCTTAATGTCTTTAATATACTGCTTTAGTGCATATTGTTTTGGGGGGATATTCAGGCCCCTCAAGTTCCATGAAAGGAACTTCATTTTTTACCAAGGTGAGAAGCATCCATAGTCAATTGTCGACCATTGGCAATCTCTCTAGCCACCACTTTGTGTCTAAGAACCCGGCCTGACGATCTGCCTAGTTTGTTGTCAGTCCCCACATTAGCCTTCTTACCTCCTCTGGTCTTCTTATTCGGAACTTGTCATTCCTCTTTGTCAGCCACACTAGGGGAAACGGGTGCAGATACGCAATCCGGAGAGAGAATAATAGCTTTAGTGACTTCGACAACAAGATCATCTACAAATGAGGTGGCTAAGAATGCATGGGAAAATTGAAGACTCTTAATAGGCATAGAAGTGCCAGACTCACTCCAGTTTTGGGTTCTATTTACAGGAGGTATTTTAGAGTTTGACACAAAGGGCAGACCACTAAGAATTGACATACAATCTTCAATCTTCTTTTCCCGTTATCGGGTTCGAGTACCCCCAGGGTCAACCAAAGAGTCCCGACTAGCCCCCTATCCAAGGGTGGTGCTGTAATGTCCCCATTTTTCAGACTCTTGGGATTAGCTTAGTTTGGCGACCCTCGTAAGCTAATCAGGTGATCAGAGGGGGTCAGTTGGCAAAGCTAGTGGTTGGATTCCATTCTGGAAGTTCTAGATGTCAGGTCTGCTCTTCGTTTGGGTCAGATTGGACGACTTACTATTTTTAGTAAGTGGTATTTTGGGTATGGCTTTGTTTAGCAGGGTGCCTGCACAGTGTTATCAAATGTTTTGGGATTGATTATCAGGAACCTCCAGTTTGTGAGACTTACTATTTATAGTAAGTCTATTTTTGTCAGATGGCTATTTCTGGCATGGCAGTATGAGCTCAGAGCTCTGTTGTCAGAAGTTCGATTTATTCAGTCAGAAAGTTTCAGTGGCTTCATATTTTAATTGTGGTTATTAAATTGAGTTATTTTAGTTTAATAACTTTATGACTTTATAACTTTAATGTTATAAAATGATGGTGTGTGGAAGAAGTCACTTTAGTGAAAAGTGTGAAGTAGAAGCCTTTACATAAAGCTTATATATTCAACATGAAAAAGCTTTTTACTCACCCATTGTTGTTTTGATAAACTTTGAAAAGTTGAGATTGAAAGAGACTTGCGAATTTCTCTTGGTGTGCTAGGGTTTGGAGAAATTTTGAAGAATTTGGTCTTCACATGTGGAGAGAATTCTTCAGAAGTTATTATGCATTGTGGTCCTTTGGATCATGGAATTCATAAGCAGTGAATTGTGATTGTGTGAATTCCTCAAGGCTGCTGTACAACTGCAGGCTAGGATCGTACAGAATTCAGTGGCTGCTGTACTGTTTTGACAGAGCCATACATCTGCTGGCTCGAGATTGCAAGGCTGGGAATTGAGTCCGGGCTGCTGCTGCTATACTAAGACAGAGACTGCACTTTGGGATTGTCTTTGAAATTGCCATTGGCTGGAAAATAGTGTTTATTTGCTGGCGCCATATAGTTCTGGGCTGTGTTTCACTACACAGCAGTATCATTTTGAGTTGAAGGTGCCTACGTTTCCCTTCTAGCATTTGTAATGTTTAAAAGTGAAGACCTCTCATTTTTGCTATCTTTGGTGAACCATTAGATTTGAATTTGGGTGTTGTTGTTTAAATGCTCTCCTAATTGAATTCATTATAAATGTTTATTTATGATTTAATTGAATAATTGCATAAATAAGTTATAGACATTGTGGAACTTAGTAAAAAATTACAAATAAAATTGAGCAAGGAGTCAGATTGTTATTGAGAGCCAGCTGGGCTCATCACAGGTGCATTCTTTGTCTTGGAGGATTTCACCATCCTCAAGGAGGTCCCTGCAGGGTGACATAATCTTCTCCTGAGAAGACCTTTAGAGTCCGGAGTTTTCATGAGGTTCAGAATTCCATCCAAGAAAGGGTAATCCTCATGCTCCAAATCCTTCTGGTTAACAGCAAGGTGTTCTTTTCTAGGTGAGGAAGCCTTCTTCCCCACAACAACATTCTCCTGCCCCTTGGAAGGAGACGAAGCATTCTCCTTAAGTTCCTTAGGAGGGGGAACTTTGAAATCACATGGCCATACTTAGCACAGCGCTGACAATATAAGGAGGCATTCTCATATACAATAGCTTGGGTCCATTTACCCCACTTGGATTTAAGAGAAATAAAATTGATAAGAGGCTTGTTAATTGCCACATTAACATAGAAACAAGCAAAGACTAACCTAGATTTGGTAAGGGTAACAGTGTCAGCCATGACATAGTGACCAAATGAGTTATCAATCTGTTTGAAGACTTGCTCGTCCCAAAACTCTAGTGACAGACCAGGCAAATGAACCCAAACCAGTGCCAAATGATTAAGCTCCACACTAGGATCAAATCCAAGCTTCCACTTGGAGAGCGCCAAGAAGTGCTTACCATAGGTCCACGAGTCTGAGATGACAGAAATGAGGTCTTCCTCAGCGATGAACTTAAACAAGAATAGCCCACCAGGCATGGCCAAAATTCTTACACTCTCTTTTAGTTTCCACTATTGGCTCACCCAACGTCTAACCATGTCAATGGTTGGCCAAAAAGTCAGAAACCTCCCCCCCAAATCCAGGTGAAGGGAGGAAACAATTTTATCCATCACCATATCTGGCAAATTGATTTCCGGGCCACCCTCTGCCTGGGAGACTTGTGGTTGTAGAAACTCCAAAACATTGTTTGGCTGGCTGACTAAGGCATTTTGTTGATGCTTTGTAGCTTCTGTCGGATAAATCCTATAAAACTAAATTATTGAAGATATATATATATATATATATATATATTTTAGTATGTTAGATATAATATATATATGTATATATCTAAAATACTATTAGGAGAAATTAATATAATAATGATGTATGTATATATATATATAGTTACATAATCAATTGTTATTATATTAATCTCATAGTAATGAATAGACACGTCTCATGAAGGGACATGTCTCTCCTTGCCTCATTCCCAATATAAATGCAAGAGAGATTGCTGCATTTGAAATACAAAGAAAATTTAGAGTGCTATTACATTTGCAGCAATCCCAAATCTTAACATAGTATCAGAGCAAGGCTGCAAATGTAAGAAAGGTAGAAAAAAAAAAGTGAGAAGCATCATCCAAGCTCAACTATGCATGAGGGGAATAGAAAAGTTATGAATGGAATATACAATAGACTTACTCTGATCACATGGAAAGATAGGGGAATTTCATCCTTTAGGAGTCGCTGGTTATCTTGAATAGTAGAGTATATACTACAGCAGACCAGATATAAATTTGTACGTATGGCTTTCCTATCAGCATATCTGCAAACATATCATATGGGACAATTAAACTAAATAAATTTGGGTTATTATATTGAAATCACTGAATAGCTATATGGCAATCTATTCCATATACATTAATCAGAAATTTCATATGCCTATAGTCAAAGAGACGACTCATTTTCTGAATAATCTATAATAATTGAATGCTCAACCCGGTGCCCAGTCCATGTATTGATAATTCCTATTCTATGTCTTTCTCTGAAAACTAACGTATGATACGAAGGATTTGGGAGTTGGTAGAACAGGTAAGTATCACATGGACTCGCAAGAGACATAAGAATATAGAATATTAATATTTATATTAGTTATTGCAGCCACTCATCATACATATAAACAGCATATTCATATGGTCCGAAGCATCGAATAGAAGAGAAACTATTAAATAGATATATGGATTGGTGCTGGTAGATTGGAGACTTATCTCCACTGTTTATGTATTGAAAAGGCTCGATTTCAATTAAGAATGATAGAGCGATAATTGGCATACTTGTCAATCCAGTGGAGGTCATAAAACATATATTAATATTATATTATATATATAAATAATAATGAAATCAGAATTATATATATGTTTATAAAAGTGTGTTAATAATAATGAATCCTAATATTGCTGACAAATGCTTATATGGAGACGTTTTCTGATTTGTTGCATATGGGCCCTCATTGGAGCAACTTGTATCAAGGATGTTGATGCACAGATAAGTATTTATTATCCTTGAGTATTACATTTATCTAGTCATTGTAGTCTCTCTCTTTGTATTTCTATGCGTACTATAAGAGCTATTTGCCTTGATCTTTTCCAGAGATGCTCTTGCAGGAAAAATAAGATTGATATCAGATTCAAAGGGAGTCTGACAATTTATCATAAGCAATCTTGGATGAAAAGATCAACAAATAGATATCTGCTTAAGGAGTTCTTCTCTGTGAGAGAAGTTCGAGGTGAAATCCCTTGTTTCCACCCTCTGCGTTGAGGCATGGTGGATGTCATGTGTGTGACTCCATGTTTTTAATGGGCCTGCCCCCTATGTACATCATGAGGAAGTGACGACTTCAAAATGATTATCACTTGTATTTGTTATTGGAAGGTGATGATCTTACAATAACTTAATCTTCTATTATGATGGATATCTTATGATGTCTAAGCAGATCATGATAGATTATATCTTGCATGGTGGATTAATTTCCTTAAAAAGACCATAAATATTTTGCATGGTGGATTAATTTCCTTAAACAAACCATGAATATCTTGCATGGTGGATTAATTTCCTTAAACAGACAATGAATATAATGTTCCTATGGTAAGTATTATTAAGGATACGTGTGCACATACCTTATGAACATTTTTGAGTATTTGGTGAATATCATGCGACTTGATATTCTGAGGCCATTACTCAAAGTACTAGGTGAATATCATGCGACTTGACATTCTAAGGCCATTACTCCTCATATCATGAGATGATATCTAATGGTGAATATCTTCTGATCAAGGATATTCTTAAACATACCATTCTCGATATTACGCTAAGGTAATATTATATCATGTGTTTATCCTCCCTAGCTAAGAGGGAGTGTTGATGTTTTGTAGCTTCTATTGGATAAATCCTATAAGACTATATATATATATATATATATATATATATATATATATATATATATATATATATATATATATATATATATATATATATTGTTATGTGAGATATAATATATATATATATAAATATATATCTAAAATACTATTAGCAGAAATTAATATAATAATGATGTGTGTGTATATATATATATATATATATATATATATAGTTACATAATCAATTGTTATTATATTAATCTCATAATAATGAATAGACATGTCCCATGAAGGGACATGTCTCTCCTTGCCTTGTTCCCAATATAAATGCAAGAGAGATTGCTGCATTTGAAACACACAAAAAATTTAGAGTGCTATTACATTTGCAGCAATCCCAAATCTTAACACATTCTTCCAAGCACTATTTTGGGCTTTAGAACTAGGATTCCCTGATCCTGAATTGGGGTTTTCATTTTGGGGAACCGACGAAGATGGCAAATCCCCCTGAGAAACTCCACTTTTAGCAGTGACAATTTCGCTTTTATCCGAGATAGGGACTCCTTGACCCACACCAGCCTGAGTAGTGACAACATCCAGGCAAAGATCCCCAAAAGAGGAGATGGTTACAACTGTACCAATGACAGTCTCAACTGAACCCAAACCCTAAGAACCGAGTACAAACGCCAAGTCCGGACAGATAGACACAATCAGTGTTGGAGGAGGGTCAGGATCAAGAAGGACTGCACCCTCTTCAGAGAACCTCACCATGTTTACATCATCATGATGATACAAAATTATTTAATTACATACTTTATTTAATAAATATTATTTACTAATATATATCAAGAATTAAGAAAGAATTTAGTTATATATTCAAAGCAATGTATAATGTGGAATAATTCATATATGCATTTGTATTTTATATATGTCAATCATGGCTCATGATATTCATGGAGCAAGTTTTTATGGTCTTAATGCCTATTGTCGCAGTGTTTGTTATAGTCAAGTAAAAAGCCAAGTGTAGCATATTAAATTCCAAAAAGAATGAATCATTTTCACTGTAATGTCCCCGTCATTAAATGACTAATAAAACTATTGTATTTGGGTCCCGATCGATTTAGTTTATCTCAAGCCCATTCTTTTTGTTAGGCGTTGTGTAGTTGTCGCCGTCGGCTCTTTTGTGCACTCTCGGGAAGTTTCCCCAACGGGTATTTATGCACGGCATGTAGGTTAGTTTTCATAGGTGGAGTTTTATATTTGATTTATATTTGCGAATTCCTATTGGGATTTTGTTGTTCGCCATTTTGGAGGTGAAAGACCCTCCCTATTTGGTTTGTTGCAGTTTCGGTGGGATTCAACCCTCACCCTACTCTGCTTGTTCTGCTTGTATCGGATCTAGCAAATCCGAGGCACCATCAATAAGTTCAATAACATCTTTCTGGCAAACATCTATTGGCTTGTGAGTTGTTCTGTGTTCGTGAAAGACATTTAATTATCTACGAAGGAAGAGGAATACCACATTGCATCCTGGAGGCATCATAACCCCACCATACATTCATCAAACCTCATACCGTACGGCCACTCCATCTTTCACACCGTACGACCTGCATTACAAACACCGTACGGCCTACATACTCTGTTTCACCGTACGGCCTGCTACCCTGCACCGCACGACCATCTGTTGCCTCACTGTACGGCCTGCTATCTTGCACCATACGACCATCTGTTGCTTCACCGTACGGCCACCCTGCTTCACGTACGGCTCCCTCACTCCAACACCGTACGGCTTTGACTGTTGCACCGTACGGCTCCACCCAGCCACCGTACGACCCCTCCTGTTGCTTTTGTATGGCCTCAACCTGTTCCGTGCAACTTCCTTGTGTTCTGTACGGCCTCCATTGTTGCTCCAGCGGCCCCAAGAAGCACTTGCAATACCCTCAGTACGTTCAATAACATCTTTCTAGCAAACATCTATTAGCTTGTGAGTTGTTCTGTGTTCATGAAAGACATATTTAATTATCTACGAAGGAAGTGGAATACCACATTGCATCTCGGAGGCATCATAACCCCACCATACATCCATCAAACCTCATACCGTACGGCCACTCCATCTTTCACACCGTACGGCCTGCATACTCCTCACACTGTACGGCCCTCTATTTCACCGTACAGCCTGCTACCCTACACCGTACGACCATCTGCTGCCTCACTGTACGGCCTGCTATCCTACACCGTACGGCCATCTGCTGCTTCACCATACGGCCTTCTACTTGTACCGTACGACCACCCTGCTTCACATACGGCCCCCTCACTCTAGCACCGTACAACTTTGACTGTTGCACCGTACGGCTCCACCTAGCCACCGTACAACCCCTCCTGTTGCTTCTGTAAGGCCCCAGCCTGTTCCGTGCAGCTTCCTTGTGTTCTGTAAGGCCTCCATTGTTAGTCCAGCGGCTTCCTTGTGTTTTAGAGTGTAAAGAACAAGATTTGACACTAATTTTTAACAATTTTTTAATTGTTTTCTCTAGAATCTCATCTTTTCCTAAATATTTATAACCCTAACACTTCTTTATTGTTTTTTTTCAAGTTTCAACTATGTTTAAAATTATTTAAACTAATTTAGTTTGTTTGCTAATTTTTTTATAAATATATAAATATTAATTTGTGGTTTCAATTTGTATTTGTAGGTTGAAATTTGATTGAAATGGCAAATAGAGATTCTTCCACAACTCAATCAACTTTAGGGTCTGCAAGTGCCTCAATAGATGCACGCCCATTTGGATATGTAGGAACGCGTCCTAAAGGGGATAGAGATATAGCTTGGAAATATTCAAATATGCCTTTGAGGGACCCCAACCTAATTCCATAATTTGCATAGTGTGAAAAATTAATTAGTGGAGGCATATACTGTTTGAATACCACCTTCTAGGCATCACGAAGCATAATATGAAGGTTTGTGAGAACACGAAAGAGGAAATAAAAAGATAAATGAATGTCTTTCTCGCTTCCAAAGAAGACAAAAAATTGCAAAGGGAAAAGACAAAATTAGCTATGAGGGCAGCCATTGCCAAATCTCAAGGTGTTTCACTCAACCTTGCCGAAGAAATGGCACTTCAGGGCATAGTGGGCTCTCTTCATGGCCCACATATCCGCAAACCCAGCATCCCCTCAACCACCACTTCTGCTACTTCTAGTAGAGCACCACCATTGGCTCTATAGTCATCTTCTATAGATAGTTTTTTGTGCACAGAAATACACATGAAGCATAGCCATCACTAGAGGGTACTGGGTGGAATAGGGATGTGCATAGGCAAGTAGACATTGCTTGTGTTGATTTCTAGTACTTCAACAACATCCCTTTTAATGTTCTAGAAAATCCATATTAGTTGAATTTGGTTAGTGGAATGACTGTGGCGAGAAAAGGCTACAAGACGCCTTCTCATACAGACTTGAGTGGGAGGTTAGTTCACCTGTTTTATTTTTTTAATGTTTAAAGTTAGTTTTGAATTTAGATAGCTTATGTTGAATTTCGATTTTTAGAGTGTAGACTAAAATTAATTTATTTTTTATATATGGTAATTACTTATTTTTGTTAAATGTAATTTATTTTTTTAATCAAAATTGTGTACTTAAAATTAATGTTAATTTTATTACGTACTTGTAGGTTGCTCATAGATGTAGCTTATAGGGCAAAAGAAGTGGTTGAAGAACAAAACCTACAATAGAAACAATGTGGCTGCACCACTCTTTCAAATGGATGGGCGGGTGGCAAAAACCACACCATCATTAATTTTTTGGTTTCTTGCAAGGATGATGTGGTGTTTTTGAAATATGTGGATGCCTCCAACAAGGTGAAGACTGCTAAAACTTTGACTCTACTGTTAGAGCAAGTTGTATTGGAGGTGGGAATTGATAATGTAGTGCAAATTATAACCGGTAATGCAACAGCATATGTGGTAGAAGGTAGGATTCTCGAAGACAAATAAAGTACATTTTTTTGGACTCCTTGTGCAATGCATGTCCTTGACCTTCTTTTGGAGGACATAGGAAAACTAGATTGGGTGAGACCGGTTGTAGAGGATGCAACAAAGATCTACAATCGGGTTTTTCGCTTGATGAGAGAATACACCCAAGGGAAGGAGTTGATAAGAGCAAGAGTTACAAGATTTGCAACAATTTTTTTAACGTTGCAAAGTATTCTTACTTCTTTGACTTCTTTGAAGCAAATGTTTGTGAGTCAAGCATGGCTAGACTCAAGTTATTTGAAGAAGCCTAATGGAGAAAGTGTTTCATCTATGGTCTTTGTCAACCAATTTGCACAAAGAACTACAGAGATTGTGAAGGTTACTTGGAAACTTCAAAACTTGAATGTTTAATTTTTTGTATTCAAGTCTTTCATTATTAATTTGTAACTTTAATAATTAATCTTTTTGTACTTTTCAATTGTAGGTGTTGGAGCCCTTGGTTAAAGTTCTCCAGTTGGTTGATGGGGATCAAACCCCAATAGGATTATCTCTATGAGACCATGGATAGGGCCAAGGAGGCTATCAAAATTTCTACAAGGGGGACAACCTCACATTTGACCCCATATGGGAAATTATTGATGGGAGGTGGAACAATCATATCCACCAACCCATTCATACTGCAAGGTACTTCCTCAACACTCATTTTTGCTTCTCGCCATCCTACTCGGATCCCAATGGAGAGGTCATGGAGGGCCTCACTGAGTGCACATAGAGGATGATACCCAAGGTTGAGGTGAAAGACCACATTTATTCTAAGTTGGACATTACAAGAATGCAAGGGGCAAGTCATTCTCTTCAAAGATGACAAAGAGAGTAAGAAACACTCAAGCCCCAGGTATAATATTTGGGATTTTGGAGTCTTTCACATGCATGATAAGTAGATGAAAATTAAAATATGTTTTCATCTTGCTTTCTAACTCTTCAATATTTTATTTTGCAGATGCTTGGTGGCGAAATTGGGGTGGAAATGTCCCAAATTTGCAAAGACTTGCCCTCTGAATCTTATGCCAACCTTGTAGTTCATCCAGTTGTGAGCGCAATTAGAGCTTGTACAAAGCTATCCACACGAAGAAGAGGAACAAGTTAGCGCAGAAACGCCTCAATGACCTTGTCTTTATGAAATATAACCTTCGGTTGTGCACAAGGTAGAGAAAACACCAGCTGTTCCACTTGATTTGGATGACATAGATCCTTACTATGATTGGACATCACAAGAGAAGCCTCCATTGTTTACAAAGGATGAGATCTACGATTTGGAGAGGCAGGCTATGAAGGGTGGATTCGCAGTGGGATTAGATGGCATTGAGGAGGATGAGGAGGTTGAGGATGATGAGGAGTCATTGCCAGAGCCAACACCATCTACATCTAGGATAGAGGTCGAGTCACAGCCAGTTGTGCAGAGAGAGGAGGCACAGCCACAACGAACTTCTAGAAATAGACCCCCTACCCCTACCGTAGTTTTTACTAGAGTTGTTGGGAACAGGAAGAGGAAGATGTAGACTATTTTGATGTTGTAATTGTATTTACTTAAAGTTTTACAAAAACAATTTGCTATTTTAATTTTGCTTCAAACCAAGGTTGAAAAACTCTGACTTGGCAATAACTCGGTCGACCCAAAAATATTGAAAAACTTGGAATCACCAAAAACTCGGCAGAAAAATCAGCAATAAATCAGGACTTGTATCGAACATTTGAAAATATATAATTTCTTAAAATATTCTTAAAAACACACACATATACACCAAATTTGCTAAACACATATTGTAAAACATAAATGATAAATCTATTCATTATTAGTATTTTATTTCATCTTAAATGAATCTATCTGTATTTTATTTACATATAATTAGTAGATACATTTGTGACTGTCATTTACATAAAATTTATTTCATGAATCTTTATTTCGTATTAAATAAAATTTAGTATTTTATAAATCTATAAAAATACTAAATTATGAATCTATTAAATACTAAATTAGTAAATACATTTACATATTGATATAATTATGAAAATTATATGTAAAATACATTTATGATTTACATAATTTGTAAAATTCCTAAAATATATTAGTAAACTGTATATCACAATTTAACTAAAATATGTTTACATTTAACTGTAAATTCCTAAAATTCCTAAAACATATTAGGAAATGCATTTGCATTTATACAAAATACATTTACATTTATATTAATATATATTATATATTAATATATTATGAAATACATAAAATATTTACATTAAAACATATTTTTTCTGAGTATTTTCATTTTGGACTGAAAGATTAAAAAAATTTATTCAAGAGGTCAGGAGAAGTCTGTGAAGTTGTTGCCAAATGAAGACAAAACCGTTGTTGAATGAAGACAAATCATCTTGAAGACAAAACCGCTGCAAAAGCCGCTGAATGAAGTCTGTGAAGGTAAAAGCTTGCGATTTTCTTATCAATGAAGAGTCGTCACTGAATGAGGAGCCATCTGTGAATGATCAAAACCACTGCCTTCAAAAATGAAGACAAAACCTCCATAGAAGACACCCGTGAGTCGGGATTTCAATATTTATTAAAACAAAAACCTAAAACACAAAAGACACCTGTGACTGACTTTGTCAATGATTTTTTGACTTTATTGGTGAGTTTTACAGAAAATATCATGGCAATTTTTTATTAAAATCTTTGTCGAGATAAACCACGATTATATCATAGAGCATTTTTTTGAGCGATATCTCGCGAGTCTAGCAATATACCGCCGATGTTTTCAGCAATGCTTCAAACTATCAAGCTACTAGCCATCAACATTCCACATGGGGATGCCATTTTGTATCCCATTTGCATTTAAATATATTTAGACTTAGCTTGTTTCTTTTGTTTACTCATTTACTGACTCATTAGATGCATCTCCTCATTGAATTTTGCAAAAAAAAGCATTTCTAATTAAATTTAAGTAATTTTTTAAGTTGCGGCTTTTTTTGCCAATAAGTTGTTGAGTAATCACCGATATTTTGCCGATATTTTTTTTGGCCCTAGGTGATAAGTTGCCAATAACAATATTTACAACTATGGTCCATATAAAGTCCAATCATGTGCTACCACCATTCAAATGGGATTATTAAACCCTTGTTTGAACAGATGCCACCATTAATTATCTGGGTCTTCTACAACTCATTTAAAAAAAAACACTTAAGGAATCAAAATAGTTTGCTCAATGCCTTTCTATTATTGTTGGACATGGTCATGAAAGGAATGTGTATAGAAAAGTTTGACCTTTAAGAAAAAGGAAATGGTTATCATCTACAAGGGTATATGATATATCCCATAACATTGATAGATATATCATACCAAATTAGAACATTGTCAGTGATATTTGAGAGAGATCCAAGAAGTTTCCATGTAGCAATTCTTATTATAAAATCCTGATTTGGCAAAAATAATTAATATATTCTGATATCTTTTCTATGAACGTAGATTTATTGGCTGATCTTAGAATAGTTTTGGCCCTTAGATGGCTATTGTATACTGCATTGTAGGAAATATTATCTTTGACAACCTAATCAGCAGTATTTTCTTAATTTTGGTTGTAATAAGTGTTGCAATCTACAAATCCACGAAGTGGATTTAAAAAACTGTGTTGCTATTGTCTTGTCTTCACCATGGACTAATTTTCTGTCACTATATTACTTAATCTACTAGATTGTCTTTTTGTTACTAATTTTCATTTTCTGTCAGTCTCCATGCAATTATAGAGAACTAGTTATAGCAGTTTAAGAAAGAAATTCATGAGATAGTGATGCGTCTATTAAGTAACTTATTATTCAGGATAATAGCTTAAGCAACAAACAGTGTTAATGAAACACACACACACAATAATGCTGTTGCATGCTCTCTCTCGTGACTAAACACTGGACATGATTATTGTTCCAGGGCTTTATAATTCAACAAAATCCAGACCTTATAGAATATAACCTTTACTATCAATATGGTAAGCAATAGCCATCTTAAAGCTGAGAGCGAAATTTATTTCAATTATTTTATACACACAACTGAATTGCATTTAAATTTAAGTGATGTAATACAATCTATAAATAATTGATTAGTGGAACACTTTACTATTTATAGCAAACGAAATGGAAGTACTTACAGAAAATTGTCTCTTCCTGTTATGTAAAACAAAAGGACTGCCAGAATAAATGTGCTGAATGATGTAAAAAAGTTAACAACAGCAATAAACTTCAAGAACTCCTTTGCGCCCCATATGGGTTGTAACAATTTCCCACTAAAAAGAAGTCCAGCAATATTCACAATTAACTGCAAGAGATTAGAAAACATTTCATGGTCATGGATTGAATGACTAAATGAACTAGACCCGCTTCAGATAAAAGTCCATGCATGACAATAAACCCAAATTTTATATTTAGGAAAATAATAATACTTGCATAAAAGAACAAAATCTATTCAAGGTTAAGAGGCTCTCAAGGACCAGGAATGGAAGCATTTAAAAATCAATTTGCAGTTGATGTATGCTACAAATAATTGTTTTGTAGGAATCTGTTCTAGATTCTTCAGAGTGGTAAACATGCCATACAGATTCACTGAAGTCTAGGACAGAAACCAAAAACACAGCAGAAAAGTTTTCTGAAACAAAAGTCTCAATAAAAGCCCACAAAATTTACATAAAGCATAATGCTCTATATTCTAAATAGAATTGTTTTAAAATGTGTGGAACAGTGAGTTGGTAGGTACATAATTCTATTAGATTCAATGCTAACAATGAGCCCAATATAAGTTTACTAGATTCAATCACTTAGGTCATCCCCTGTATCTGTATTTGTATATTCATGCTGTGGATGATACTCCTAAGGTTTACATTGTACATGGTCTGGATCAATAATTATACAAATCTGTGGATAAGAGTATAAAACAAACTTTTTTCCAATCATTCATTAATTCTAGATGGGGCAAATGAAAGAAGAGATTGTGTGAGTGCCCATATATAGCAGAATTGTCAATGGAAAAAGTGTACGGAGCATCATGGCAGTAAACACGTCAAGTTAAAGCCTTGTACATGTCAAAAAATTTTGAATCTTTCAGCATTATGTATATAATTAAATATATTTAAGTTATGGGACTGTAGATTCACAACTAGCAATTTTGAAGTGCACTACACAAATTTACTACAATACAAAACTCCCAAAGAGATGAGAAGAGAAGCTAATGGCTGGATACATTCCACGTGCTCTATGGACTTTAGAATTGTCTAGAAAAGATGAAAGAAAAAGAAGAGAAAAGAGGAAAAGCCTTAACAATATGCCATCAAAGTCCGTGTCTAACATCTAAGGTTAAGAAGAAAAAAGAATTTAGGGATTATGTTATTGTCATTTTCTGGTTTGTAATGGCTGGATACATTCCACGTGCTCTATGGACTTTAGAATTGTCTAGAAAAGATGAAAGAAAAAGAAGAGAAAAGAGGAAAAGCCTTAACAATATGCCATCAAAGTCCGTGTCTAACATCTAAGGTTAAGAAGAAAAAAGAATTTAGGGATTATGTTATTGTCGTTTTCTGGTTTGATGGTGAACAGATTGATTCATTCCAATGAACTATGAGGTTACTTTCAGTAAGAGTCCCCTGATAGCTGAAAGAATTATGTGATGACATGTGTGCCAACAACTATGTGTGAATCCTCTAATCAGAAGGCTCATGTGTTCAATCAATTTTTTAATGGAGAGAAACCAAATATCATTGTATCACATAATGTATCAATTGTTGTAGAGAATCGCTCAAGTCCCAAACGACCAGTGTTATCTACCAAGAACCTCAGACAGATTATTGATCATACCTTTGACGGAATATACGGCATAGTTGTCCCTGATTTTGACATGCAAAAATCAGAGATAACACACCAAATTTTGACATCCTAAGGCCCTAGACATGGTTTCGAGGTGTATTTCCATCCCCTAGGTGTTCATTGACAAACCCAAGTCCTTGACCTCCGTTTTTGTCAAGTTTCATTGTCCAAAAACTAACTTTTCCTTCAATTTCGGGTCTCAAAGGTTGCATTGCAAGTTTAAGTGCAAAAGTCAGGTCTCTGGCCTATAATTACAATTGTTTCTAATTGCAAGCAAACTTGCACTTGCAATGTCAGGTTCAAGACCCAACATTACAAGTGATCTATCTCCTTCACTTGGAAAAATGAAACTTTGACTCAACATTATAAGTAACCATCATTACAAATTGATTGCAAGTTTGTATTGCTTGTACTTGCATTCAGTCTTTTCAGACCCGAAATTGGCAAGTTTTCTCTTGTGTTTTGCTATGTTTTAAGTTTATTGGTTTAACTCATTATGAAATCAGGTCTTCTGGCCTTCATTACAAGTAACACAATAGCACTTACTTGAAATAAGGTCTCAAGGACCTGATTACAAGTAAGGGCCTTATGTTTTATGAGTTCAAAAGTAAAACAACTTGCAGTGGGGGTTTAAGTCCCAAAATGCAAGTTTAAAACAAAAAGGTCTTGCATTATCTTCTTCAAAACCTGACGAAGCCAAGCCTAAGTCATGAAATAAAGCACTTCTGTTTAAAATTGGATTTCATACTTGCAATTGCAAGTTTAGTGGTTTATTTGTTTGCAAGGGATTTCCAATCATCCTATTTTTACTTGCAATACCTCCATTGAAACCCAAATTTGACTATGAAATTTCATTTATGGTTATGAAGTTGATTCCTATTCAAACTGTAACTCTTTCCGCAGCCTATAAACGTGGATTCATCCTTGTTCAAGCTTGGTTTTTCTCCTCTCACTTCTGCATTGTGTTCAAGCTTAGTTTTTGACATTTTTATCCAGTGTTTTCTACACGGTTTTTCAAGTATTGGCCATTTATACTTCATCGAATCTCTATGTTTTCATCAAACTAGGGTTTTGTCAACGTTTTTCTTTTTCATTCTCATTTTCCCCCTGCCCTAGTGTTTCAATTAGGATTTTTGAATGCATATAAGGGAATTTGTTTTGGCACGTTTCTTATCCATGTTCGTTGGCATTTTGTCTTGCAATTACTACTTTAAGATCCGACTTGCTTATCATTTGCTTAACTTAGATGTTGTCGGATCTTAGGGCACTAATGACAATAATCATGTATCTCTATACCATGAACATGTTATGCGGATTATAAGACCCGACCCACATATCTTTCTCATGCGAATTTGCAAGTCGGGACCTATTGATAGTGATTTCCAAGTATACAAGAAGCTCGAGCAAAATTTGGAAGCCTTTGACACTGTTTTCCTCTCTAGTGATAGAGACCAAGAATTCTTTGATGATTACTATGCCAGCATGTCATAGTTAACTCTTCCATTTGGAAAAATACTTGATGTATTGTTAAGAATGGAGTTTCAAGTGTGAACTAGCAAAGAAGATAACAATGACAAGGATGGAAAACACGAAGACCATCTTAAACAAAGGATGATGAAATTAGGTGTCATGTCCTATTAGACACTTCACTTAGTTTTCAATTATACACTTGGAATTTCATTTTGACAAATTCAATGTAAAATGAAAAGAGATGTAATTGCATGTTATAGTATCACTTGCAGAGTTGTAACTAGTAATTACATGTAATCACATTGCAAGTTGAAATACAATAGGACTTGCAATGCAGAATAAGTCAATTACAGATAGTTAGTTGTGGAAAAAATCTTAGTTAGTTGCACTTCTCCCACTTTTTGCTCTCAGCCTCTTACCTATATATAGGAGGGTTCTCTATGTAATCTAGTATCTTTTGGCAAGGCAACGAAACTCTGTAGGTTTGAAAAGAACTCCAAGGCTTTGAGCTTAGATGTAAATCAAATTGCATTCAATGAAAGAGGCAGGTTGTTTTCAGACTTTGTGCTGATTCAAATTGTTATGTGACGACATCTTCTAGAAATTGTTTGTGTGTTGTGCTACTGTTCAAGAGGGATTTAAATTCAATCTTGCAAACCTTGAGCTGTTAGTTATGTTTAGAGTTGAAGTTAGGTTTTCCAGTTTGATCTTGCAGACTTTGAGTTGCTTATCACGTAGATTAGCATAGAACACTCAAGCAAGGAAATAGCTTGCAGACTTTGTGCTGCTTCGTTTTCTGCATTTGTGCATGCAAGGTGAAATATATGTTGAAGACATTGAACTGCATGTGTGTTTCATCTTTGTTCTCGAAATCTCATAAGGAGTCATGGAAAGACTTTGAGCTTTCATGAACTCCTAGGATCTGAAAGTTGTTGGTACAATGAACGTTATTCTTACATCTAATCTTTCGTTTATTGGGATTATTGCTCCAACTGATACTTTGTAAGTAAATTAAACCGGCAATTAAAGATTGTGTTGTAAAGGTAACATCTATTCTAAAATAAGAGAATAGGATGAATGTAACGACCTGTTTTAGCTTAGTGTAATAAATGTAGTAAGTGTTTTGTTGATTCAAATAGTTATAAGAAGGGGGAGTCTTCCCTTAGAAGTAGGAGAGACATACACTGTGGCTAGAACCACCATTTTGTAATTGATCCTAATATTGTTGGTTGCAAAATATCCACCCAACAGGCATAAGTTTTAGAGTTTATATCATCCTCTCAAACAACTCTATGAATCACCCTCCTTCAAGGTAAAGGTGTGAAGGGGCATCCAATAAGTATCTAAATAAAGTCTACAAATGAAAATGGAAGCAAATCTAAGAAATTATGTCAATGTTCAATTAAACCCACAATGGTAACCTTCTCTAACGAACAAAGTATTGAGTAATTGTGTAGTACCCATCCGTTTACTACCATTTTAGTTGATGATATCAAACTCTTTTTAGAACACTTTTCATGTGTGTGTTAGATCCGCAGATAGATTTGATGATATTTTCATGTTACTACAATATCTATCGATGATGTAGAATATTGATGCTTTGATTATTTGATTTATATCATGTTAGTTAGATGATGATGATGATGTTATGTATATTTATGGTTTTTATTGACCCCATACTTGCATGTTTATGGATAGCGTGTATGTTTTATATTTTTGTTTGATGTGCCTGATGTGGTGAGGGACAGAGTCGTAGTCACTTGCTTGCGAGATCTACACGATGTAACGATCCCTACCATTGCCTGTTATATATATATATATATATGCTCGGCTTTGTAATGCAAGTTTGCAGGTACTGGGAATCGATTTCCCTGAATTGTCAGGATGAGAGTGCCCTATTGCATTATCTCAATGATAAGGGAGGAGACATAGCATTTAGGCCTAAATCCTATCCTAAGCCATCATTTTTCGTGAAAGAGTGGACAAGTATCTGATTGACTACCTATCTGAATTTGTCAAGATGATGAGAATTCGTGAACCCTTCCTTTGAGTATGATTGTTGCATTTTGATTTGGTCAGTTATACTTCATGTTGCATGTCATGTAGGTTGATGTTGTTTTATCTTAAAGTGGATGACAAGTCTAATTAAGATTAATTATGAGATAAAATAATTACATCTGGTATCAAAGCTAGAGTTTCTACACTAGGAACTCTGGGAAACTGTACACCCATTAGGTGTCTTGTAGTAAAGTTGAAACAAAAACATAGACACATAACTCATTGTAAGTTGAGTAATAATTGATAACTAAATAAATTTATTAGGAAATAAACATTAATAAGATAATTGGGTGCCTCGCCCATGCCTTAAGTGCTAGTACAGACTAAGGATAGGAGTGAGAGAAGATGATTGCCCGTCCAGAGAGACGTTGAGGTCTGGAATAGTTAGTTTTCCTTCTCTGTATGAGTGGATTACTAATACCGCATATGGTCACTTGGGCGCCAGTGTCCAAAGAGGCTTCTAGGATAACTCAAGAGTTGACATATGTGATGACACTTCCCTATATGTGTTCTAGGTTCCTACATTGCATTTGATACGCTTGATTTGTGTCTCGGTCATTTATACTTAATAACCTTATAACCATTTATTACCATTTTGTCTAGTGTACCTTTGCATTAGTCTTGCTTGTTTGACTGTTTCTTTGAGTGAAGTCTGGTGTTATCTCCTCAGCACGGTGGGAATGGACCTCCGGGTCCCACGTGGTTGGGTGGTAGTGATTCTTATTACCATTGAGATCCTTGTTGTTTCTATCTTCTTCCTCATTGCTTGGAGATTTCATATTGTCATCATGAGATGTATATCTTGTATTCTATCATGTGTTGATTTGAGACATCCCTCAGGAGAGGTATATATATACTTGTATTGCATTTAAGAATTGATTCATTATTGTGATCCCTATGACATGTGCAGTGGAAGCTGTATTATTATGTATGCCATGATTTATCATTGTAGCTTATTGTACGTACCTTTGCTTATATTGATATAATGAATGTATCTTATTATTCAGTTGTAATGTATAAGTTAGTTTACTTTATGATTCATATTCTTTTCATTATGATTAAGAGCAGAGCTAGTTCACATTTCAGTTTGGGTTTTAAAATGAACTTAAGATATATCATTTAATCATGTTATGGATGATCTTAGTTGTTTAGTTAATGTAGTTAAAAGTAATTAAGTCTTGGAAACCTTGGGATTATTAACTGAGTTTATGTACATTTATATAATGTCTTATCGTGTACCAATGATGATACTTAAACATGTGTTTGTGCTTGCTTCTGCATTTGTATTGTTAGTGTATGCTTAATGTTCAAGAAAAAAAAATTGTTACATCAACTTAGTGTAAAGTTACATTAATTTAGATGGTCTTGAAAGGACCATCCAGGTTATTCAGCTGGAGCCAACAATTGGTCACGGAAATTTGGGAAGCATTCTAGGAAGACAAATTTCTGAGATTAATATTCAGGGATATTCATCAAATCTGCATTACAAGTGTATGTATCAAAGCTTCAAAATGAAGAGGTATTTATCAGTTCTTGAATAGAGTAATTGCAGTTTATTAAGACTGGTGATTTAATCTTATAATTATTCTGGAGGCTATTGAAAGGCGATTGAGTAAATCTTTGTAAGGAAGGATCTACTCAATTAATTGATGAAATATTCTTTTGCTGGCGATGAATAACTGGGAATCGAGCAATTTTATTAGGCCAGACTTTGTTAGAATCTTCGTGAAGATTAAATTATTATATTGAAAAGCTTGATTCTTTATCATATCGTTTTATGTGATTGGCGTCCATATGCTAAGGCAGGACGTGGATTTCATCTGTTTTATTTGGCGTGAGCTATATTAATTTATTGATCGGGGATTCTACTTACCCTTGGAAGGAAAGGTTTTATGATCTATTCCACTTGAAAAGATTAATCAGAATCATAAGTATTCATCGGTGTAAGTAATATTTCCCGACCGCTTCATTTTATTGTAAGATCTCTTGAAGAATGAACTATTCTTAATTAAAACTGGTTACATATGTTCATTGATCGTGACATTCGCATTCCCAAGCGAGTCTTTTGGTAGAATGGGTTTCTTTTCGATCGGAGGTTTTCATTGGCTCGGGTTCTTGATTTGAATGTAGGTGACACATCTCTAAGTGTGGAGATTGCCTAATGAGCCACTTCTTTTTATGCCTTGCAAAAGATTCTCCGTTAATCTCTTATGTGACCCCTCTTCTCCAATCATAAGAATCTTGTATTGTTGGTGCTTGGGCTATGGTCCATGCATGGCCTTGGAAGGAGTATCATGGATGCAAGAGGAGTTCACTCCAACACAAACATGGAGTATTTAGACTACTTGGTGAATACTTCAGAAGGATATATTGAAGCTATGACATTTGTGAAGTCAGTTTCTTGAATGGGTGGACTTTGCCTCAGCAGCAGAAGTTAGTAAGTACCAACACTATATTCTCAGTAGAATAGAGTTGAACATAGCAGTGAAGTATTTCGCCAGTTTCAGTATGTATTCACAGTGTTTATGTGAAGATTCAACTCAGGATTTAATGACTTCAAGCTGCCAATAATTTGCTTAGAGTTGAACTGTTAAAGGTCAGATATATTCATCTTATTTGTAACTGCAGTTTCCTTATTTGTGAATTTGTTGATGATGGAAGTATTATTCTTAAGATTCAGTATTGGTTGCTCAGCTGAATTCTCAAAAATGGAATGATTATCCAAATATTATATTTTCTTTATCATTCTTCGAGTTTATAAATACGTTCCAAACATTTTTAATAAACACCATTATATCTAAAAAGTCTGAAAGTGTTCGTTCAAACTTCAAACATACTGTTTGTCAAATAGTTATGGAAATGACTGCAAGTTTTTGTTGAAACTTGATAGGGGATTTTACAGTGGTATCAGAGCTAATGATTTTTCCAGCCTGTTAGGGAAATCCAGAGTTTTGATTTTCAGATCGAACCATGGCATCAAAAGACAGACAGTGGTTGGCGAAAGTTCTACATGAAGTAGCAAGCTTAAAATTCGACATCAACCTAGGGATGATGTATTCCACACCTTGCATGAATTACATGGACGCTTGAGCATAGTAGACCAGTCACTTCAGATGTGTTGCAGCTAGCTCTTGTTCCTATAGTGACTTCCTTAAGTCAACACAGATTGTTGAGACATTTTGATAATGAGATCAAGCTAATAGTTACTCCATGCTTAAGTGAGATTATGAGAATATTGGCACCTCAAGTTCCCTAAGATTATGACAGAATGGAGGTATTGCACCTGGTTGTAGACAGTCTTCAAAATCTTGATTGCATCAGTACTATTCATTATTCAAGCAAGGTTGTCACACTGAAAATCTTTGCAGAAATTAGATTAACCTCCTATTGGACTTGGGATTGAAAGACTTGATCTACGATATGTTTCATCATTTCTTGGTCACAATCAAGAGAGCACATGATAAAGATGTCATTGCAAACATGAAGAATATTATGATCCTGCCTATCAATCAGAGTGATGCTATTTTATAACCCATCTTATCTACATTATGGACTGTTTGGAAACAAGAATGGGTGATTTCTTCATCTAAATATGCACTGGTCCACAATGTGTTCAATCAATGTGAGGGGAAGTTGAAGCCTCGCTTGAATAAAGAAGAGCGGATGAAAGAAGAGAGATTCAATTTACAAGTTGAAGAGAATACCTTGCCTCATGATGTGTAACAAATTTCCAAGAAGATTGCAAAGAAATACGGGATGGGGAAATTATTTGTGATTCTGATGAAAATGAAGATGAATCCTCATGTGTTTCTTCTATTACAAATGAGTACATTGATGAAATCATAGAATCCAATTTTGCTAAGACAATAAAAGAAGTTTGGACTAACACAGTTTTAGCCTAGCAGAATGACAGAGTTACCTTCAATAAAAATGAGTCGATCATTGCTACAGGTAATGGGTGCTCAAGTTTTTATGTGGGTGATTTGGAGATCACTATTGATAAGCCTTATGAAAAAATGGATTTTGATCATAATGTCTCCTCACTTTTTGAGGATCACATGGTATCCTCTAAGTAAGTCGATTTTTATGATGAGGTGAGTGTTCTTACAAATGAATGAAATTTAGAAGATTCATTGTGTAACAATTCTAGTCACTTTTATGAGAATAAACAAAGAATTTTGGCATACCAAGATTTGAAAGATCAAAGAACAATTACTGATCACAGAGGAGAAGATTGTGCAAGTGTTAACAAGGTATGATAATATTCATGAACACTTTAAAGATCTTATGTGGAAAACTCAAATGGAGGAGAGGCAGAAAGGGGTTGCAAGTGGAACTATTGGTGCACAACTACAAACAATCAAAGAAGCATTACAAATGATGAAATCAGATTACTTGCAGCTACTTATGGATAGGGATCCTGGCTTCAAGTTCGTTGAAGAGACAGAAAAAGAGGTTGATGAGCTTTGCAGCCAATTAAGTATGGCTCACTACTACTTACCGAAAGCAGAAAATCATATAACTATTGCAGCGACACCCAAGGAACAGGAAGGTAATACAAAGATTAGGGAAATTCAGCTAATAGTTGAGAGGATTGATAAAATCCATAGGGATGAATTGTTGCAACATCCAGACATGAGACGCTATGTGGAAGAGGATAAAATGAAAAGAGAGGAGCCAGCAGAAGCAGAGAATTAAGAATTCTAATCAGAAAAGTGAGGATGAAGAAAAGTATATTGAAGAAATGCTTGAAGAATCTATGGCAGGCAATGATATGTCAGCAATGGACAATGAGCCAAGGAAGTTAATGGATAGTGCTGAGGATGTGAAGAGGAGTCTACTGCAGTATGACAAGTGGATCGAGAAAGCTAACCATGCCAAGATGATAGTGGCTCAAGCAAGAAAGAACTTGCAGAAAAAAAAGCGAAGGCATAGACACATATGAACAAGAGATTAATTTTCAGATTGAGTTTTGTAATCCCAATATTGCATTGGGAATTCAGTGAATGCATTCACATGATCAACTTAGACAGAAATTTCAACAGATAGAGTTGAGGATTGTGATGGATGAGGAGCCAAAGGTAGTAAGTGTGAAAAGATGGGCAGCCGGATGTCATGAGGTTGCATGGGTAGCTCATTCTTATGAGTCTTCCAAAATTTATCCCCTGGAGGACATGTTCACTCATAAAGATGACATGGGTATATCAATCTCATTAGACATTGCATTGAGTACTGCTGATTGCAAAGGTTGGTGGAATTGCTTTTCCAATTTCAAGCCTTGGAGCATTGATGAGACTCCAACTGATCGAGATTTTGACGACTGATGTTTATCCTTTTTCTTTGAGGATACATGCTGAGTACAATTTTCAGACTTGGGATTCAAGAACTCACATGATTGTAGTACTACAGGTTGATAGAGTTGCAAATTTCAACTATATCAGAGTGGCAAAACAGAACCTTGGTGAAGTATTTACAAGATTGATATGGGATCCATGTATTTTGTTTTGGCATAATGGTGCAGATGGCAGTTGGTCTAGTATACAAGTGTCTCATTTCTTAAGGACAAGCAATCTCGGGATAGGATTTGTAATGTCCCATTTTTTAAAGGATTAAAAATAGAATATTTTTTAATTCCTAAAGTTGAAACATTTCCACAAGGGGATTAAATAGTAATTATTAATTAATTATTATTATTACCTAAAGTTTAATTAAAATGTAATATTAATAATTACATTAAGTGACTTTCGAAAAATTTAAAATAGTTAAAGTCGCTAATTAGGCAACCATCAGGAAACTAAAAAATATTATTATAGAAGGAGATTTTGGGGATTGATGTAGGACATGAATTGATTAATTATTTCTCTTCGGTGAAGATCTGAGAGTTTTCTCAAGTTGAGCTTCTCGGTATGTGCCTGAGAGTTCCATTTTCAGCAGTGAGACATCTTCTCTAGATGGTCTTGGAAGGACCATTCAGCTTCCTAATTGGAGTTAACAACTGGTCATGGAAATTTGGGAAGCCTTCTAGGAAGACAAAATTCTGAGATTAATATTTAGGGATATTCATCAAATCTGCAGTACAAGGGTATATATCTAAGCATCAAAATAAACAGGCATTTAGCAATTCCTCAATAGAGACAATATTGCAGTTTACTAAGACTGGTGATTAAATATTATAATTATTTTTTTTTGTTATTGCACATTTGGTATGAGTTGGCAATAATTTCTGGAGGTGATTGAATAAATCTTTATAAGGATCGATTTAATTATTTGATGAAATATTTATTTGCTGGCTATGAATAAGTGGGAATCAACAAAAAAAATTATAGCTAGACTTTATTAGAATCTTCATGAAGATTGAAGTATTACAATGAAAAGCTTGATACTTTATCATATGTTTGTATATGATTGGCATCAATATGCTCAGATAGGTCATGTATTTCGTTTGATTTATTCGGCAGGCAATACATTAATTTATTGCTTGGCAATTCTGTTTACCCTTGGAGGCATGGTTTAATGACAGTCAATTTCAAAAGATTAATCAGAATCATAAGTTTTTATCGGTGTGAGCAATATTTCCTGGCCGCTTCATTTTATTACGGGCTCTCGTGAAGAATGCACAATTCTTTATTCAAGCTCGTTGCATATGTTCATTGATTGTGGCATTCTTATTCCTAAGCAAGACCTTTGGTAGCACGGGTTTCTTTTTGACCGGAGATTTTCATTGGCTCGGGTTCTTGATTTGGGTGTAGGCTACATATATCTTAGTGTGGAACTGGAAATCATCTAAGGAGCCACTTCTTTTTATGCTTCGCATAAGAGTTTCCATTAATCACTCATGTGACTATTAAATTAATATTTATATGCTATTAATGGTTATCTATTATCTGTTTGTAAATATCTTGTAAATATTAGAATGTTTCTAATATTTACTTTTTTGTAGTTAGAATAGAAAGTTTATATTCTTTACAATCGTTTCCTAAGGAAACATCGTCTATTCTTTTGTATATACAGATCATTCGATCTCTATGAATATATCAAGTAGTTTTACCGATTACTTACTGTAATATGGTATCAGAGCCATTTCTTTAAATTTTTTCGGAAAATTTATAATTTCTTTCGAAATTATTTGCTCAAATTTTTCGAACTAATTTCTGTTTATTCCCACATTGTGGGATCTGTTGCTTGTCACGTCTAGGGTTTGTGAGTTTGGCCAATTTTCGGCCCTATTCAGCCACGTTTTTTCTGCAAATCCACCATTATTTTTTGGAGGTTTTTTGAAGCAAGCCATTTTTTTTTAAACCCTAATTTTTGGGCCCGAAATTTTTTTCTAATTACACATTCTTGGTGGGTATTTCAAGAGCTCAACTGGGTTGTCTGTTTTTCTGGGTGCCTTAATTTTTGAGCCAGCAGATCCAGATTTTGACAACATATTCTTTCTGGGTTTTTCGAGCTCTCTTTTGGGTGCTTCTCCATTTTTTTTGGGTCTTCCATTTTTTTGCCTCGAAGTTTGTGCCATCTCAGATATTCACGTTTTTTTTTGGAAAATGTACAATGGCATCATTGACGAACATACTGCTCGAGGGAAATCAGAAATTTAATGGTCGAAATTATAGCACATGGAAGCAGAGGATGCTAACCATCTTCAAATATCGCAGCAGTGATGCGGTGGTTCTGGGTACTACTAAACGTCCAACTATAGCTGGTTCTGATCTGGTTACATATGACCAGCATAATCAGGAGGTGGTGATGCTTCTCAAGTTATCAGTGGCTGATGATCAGCTCTCTTAGATTCCATCCCGCAAAACAGCGGCTGAGATCTAGGAGCACCTCAAAACTCTGCATGAGACTTCAGCTAAAAGCAAAGCCTTCTTTCTCAAGAACACTCTGTTTTCTATTATCATGGATGAGCGGAAATCGCTCCAAGAACACCTGAATAGGATTCAAGAAATCCGTGATCAGTTGCTTGACATTGGATGCAAGATGGAGGAAGAGGACATTGTGGTAATAACCCTCAAAAGTTTACCCAAGTCCTACAAGCATTTTATCAAGACTCTCAACATCACTTCTACTGGTGTTGATCTGAAGTTCACAGATCTTTGCACACTTTTGCTTCAACAAGATCGGTGAAAACAACAATTCGGTAGCAGTTCTAGCTCCACCTCTATTGAGCAAGCCTTTGCTACTAAATCCTTTCAGAAGGATAAGGGAAGTCTTATTCACAGCAGTCTTCTCAGCAAAAGTCCTCTGCTCCAGCATCAAAAGGCTCCAAGAAAAAGAACATTCAATGCAACTACTGCCACAAGTATGGTCACATGAAGGTTGAATGTCGGAAACGTTTAGCTGCCCAAGCTAAGCAATCTGGTTCGCAGCCCAAAGCGAACAGTGCAGAGCACATTGAGTAGACAGACTCTGCCTTTTACGCCTTCATAGCTAAAAGACCTGCAAATCATGTGAAGTCGTCTGCCTGGTACATTGATTCAGGTGCCTCTTGTCATTTCACCCACCGTAGAGACTGGTTCACTGACTACCAACCTCTCTCAGATCAATTATTTTTCGTGGAGGGGAAGAGTACATTGTTGTCGGCAAAGGCAACATTCAGATTCAGTCTGCTGGGAGGAATCTCATTTTCCTCGATGTGTACTATGTTCCAGGGATGGAACTCAATCTACTCTCAGTCAGTTAGATGCTACGACATTCTCCACGGTTGGATATCACATTCAGTTCACATCAGTGCACCATCACTGATAGGGATACTCATTCTGTTGTTGCAGTTGGCCTTGAGGATCATGGTCTTTTTAGACTTGTTGATTCTAGTGATTCTCAGGACTTAGCTATGGCTGCTTGGCGGTCTTCTGTCAACTCACTTTGGCATTAGCGGTATGGGCACTTAAATGTGCATTATCTCTCTCAGCTTTCTCGGGAAGAGCTTGTTCTCGGATTGCCACAAATTCAGACTCGGCTTGGAGTTTGTGATGCATGTCAGGCTGGGAAGCAACATTGCACACCTTTTCCTGTTAGCGATTCATGGCGCACTTCTCAGGTACTTCAGCTTGTTCATGCCGATATCTATGGCCCTATGGCTACTTCCTCTGTTCTTGGGTCCAGGTATTTTTTGTTGTTTGTTGATGATTTCAGTAGAAAAATGTGGGTATATTTTCTTAAAAAGAAATCGGATGTGTTAACTATATTTCAGAAGTTTAAACCTCTAGTTGAAAAAGAGTTTGGGAAATCTATAATTGCTCTTAGGATAGACAATGGGGGGAATTTTGTTCTACTGAATTCTCTAGCTTCTGTGATATTCATGGCATCAAGTGCCAATTAACCACACACCACAACAGAACAGTGTAGTTGAACATCGGAACAGAACAATCACCGAGATGGCTCGATCCATGGTCGAACACAGACATGTTCCAAAGAACTTTTGGGCAGAAGCAGTTAACACTGTAGTCTATCTTTTGAACCGGTCACCCACCGTGGCAGTCAAAGGTAAGACTCCAAAAGAGGCCTAGTCAGGTTGCAAGCCCAAAATCAGTCACCTAAAGGTTTTTGGCTCTCTTGCCTATGTTTGGATCCCTGATGCATCACGCACCAAGTTGGATGCCAAGAGTTAGAAACTCATGCTTGCTAGTTACAATAGTCTTCACAAAGCCTACCGCCTGATCGACACTACGACATCTCGTCTCCTGTATAGTCATGATGTAGTCTTTGATGAGCAGAGAGGTCCATTCATGCCTGTCTCTCCTATTCTTGATCCAGCAAATCAACCTCTGAAGGCTCATGATTTGGAAATACAACTTCCATTAGGTCCACCTGATGGGAGGGCTCCAACAGCTCCTACAGCTCCAGTTATACCAGTGATTCCTGTACAGACACCTCCAGCTTCTCCTGCAGGATCACCCAGATTTGTAGATGCTTCACCTGAGTTTGATCCAGATTCTTCTGATGAGGAACCTGGTCGTCGAGCATCTCCTGATGCTAATGTTGGTCCTTCTCTCCAGCCTAAATGGTGGGTTAAAACACTTGCGGATCTTCAAGATGATGAGCTCATCGATGGGAGAATTGCTCGGAAAAAGAGAAAACCTATAGAATCAGTCAACTTTTCTCTCATGGCCAACATTCACAGTGTGTTTGAAACTTTGAACCACAAACATACTCAGAGGCTAAAGGGATTCCAGAGTGGGAACAGGCAATGCAATCTGAACACCAGAGCCTACTAAAGAATAACACCTACGTCCTTTCTGATCTTCCCTCCGGGAAGAAACCCATTGGCTGCAAATGGGTCTATAAAATCAAATACAAGTCTGATGGTACTTTGGATAAGTACAAGGCTCATTTAGTTGCGAAGGACTTTCCTTAGCGTCAAGGCATTGATTATGAGGGGACCTTTGCTCCTACAGCAAAGATGAGCACTATCAGATTAGTCCTAGCCATGGCAGCACAATTTGGCTGGAAGGTCCATCAGATGGACGTCAAGAGTGCTTTCCTGAATGGTGACCTATAGGAAGAGGTCTACATGACGCAGCCTCCTGGTTTCAAGGTTGCTGGTAAAGAACACCAGGTTCTCAAATTGGTGAAAGCTCGCTATGGTTTGAAGCAGGCCCCTCAGGCATGGTACATGAAAATTGATAAGTACCTCAGTGATCAAGGCTTCCAGAGGAGTTCATCAAACTCAAATTTGTACATCAAGACTACTGACAGTGACATCATCCTTCTAATTATTTATGTGGATCATCTGATCATCACTGGTAGTTCGGCATCTTTGATTCAGGGAATCAAATAGAGTTTATGTCAGTCTTTTGACATGACTGACCTTGGGCTCATGCATTATTGCCTAGGTGTTGAGGTTTGGCAACAATCTACTGGTATATTCATTTCTCAGTCCAAATATGCCAAAGCTCTGTTGGACAAATTTCGTATGCAAGATTGCAAACCTGCATCTACACCCATAGAGAAAGGTTTGAAGTTATCAGCCAAGTTTGATTCTCCTCCAGTTGATGATACTACATACAGGCAACTAGTAGGCAGCCTCATCTACCTCTCTGCTACTAAACCTGATATCAGCTTCGTAGTCAGCTACATCTCACGCTTTATGACAACTCCTAAGGCTGATCATTGGATGGCAGCAAAGCATGTGCTTCGTTATGTGAAGAGCACTACTGATTATGGAATTCTCTACTCTCAGTGTCCTAATCCTAGACTCAGTGGATTCACAGATTTAGATTGGGCAGGCTCTGTTGATGATAAAAAAGTCAACCTCTGTATATGTGTTTAGTTTGGGATCTAGTGCCGTCACATGGACCAGCAAGAAGCAGCAAGCAGTTTCTCTCTCCTCTACAGAGGCCGAATAAAGAGGGACAATTAAGGCAAGTTGTGAAGTTGTTTGGCTTTGTTGGATGCTTGGGGATATGCAGATGTCACCAGCAGGCCCGACCACTTTGTTTGTTGATAACAAAGGTGTTGTCAAGTTAGCACGCAATCCAATCTTCCATGAAAGAACCAAGCATGTAGATGTTCATTGTCATTACATTCGGCAATTGGTTGAAGACAGGACAATACATTTGCAGTATGTTCCTACAACGGATCAGACTGCGGACATTCTCACCAAGCCTCTTGGTCCAAACAAGTTTTCCAAATTCCAAGGACAGCTTGGTGTAGTGGATAGATTAACCATTAAGGAAGGGTATTAAATTAATATTGATATGCTATTAATGGTTATCTATTATCTGTTTGTAAATATCTTGTAAATATTAGAATGTTTCTAATATTTAGTTTTCTGTAGTTAGAATAGAAAATTTCTTGTAGTTAGAATAGAAAGTTTCTATTCTTTACGATCATTTCCTAAGGAAACATCGTCTATTCTTTTGTATATATAGATCATTCGATCTCTGTGAATATATCAAGAATTTTTACCAATTACTTGATGTAATAGTGACCCCTCTTCTCCAATCGTGATAATTTTGTAGTGTCAGTGCTTGGGTTATGGTTTGTGCGTGGCCCTGGAAGGAGTAGTATCATGGATGCAAGAGTAATTCACTTTGACAAAACATGGAGTATTTAGAGTACTGGACGAATACTTCAAAAGCATATATTGAAACTGTGATATTTGTGGTCTGTTTCTTGAACAGGTGGACTTTGCCTTAGCCGCAGAAGTTAGTAAATATTCTCAGTAGAATAAAGCTGAACACAGCAGTAAACTATTTCCCCAGTTTCAGTATGTATTTGGAGTGCTTATGTCAAGATGCAACTCAGCTTCCAATAATTTTCTTAGAGTTGAACTGTTAAAGATCAGATATATTCATCGCATTTGCAACTGCAGTTTCCTTATTTGTGAATATGATGATGATGATGATGGAAGTATTTGTTCTTAAGATTCAGTATTGGTTGCTCAGTTGAATATTCAGAAATTCAATGATTATCCAAATATTGTATTTTCTTTATCATTCTCTGAGTTTATAATTCTGTTTCAAACATTTTTAATAAACACCACTATCTCTGCAGATTCTGAAAATGTTCGTTCAAAAAAACTGTTTGTCAAATCAACTATGGAAATGAATGCAAGGTTTTGCTGAAACTAAATATGAGATTTTACATTTGTAGACCTGTTTAATCTGAATAACTGTAGTCTCCAATTTTGACCTCTAATTGACGCCAACCTTGGAACCCAAAAGATTTTTGTCTTCCAAATTCCGGAAGATCCAAGAGGGTTTTCATCCTCAAGGAAAGATGCTGCACTAAATCTCTGTACAAAGGTTTTTGAAAAGTTGCAATGATAGAGTGAATTATCTTTCCCAAAAATTCTTTTTGTATTCTTTTCCATCCAACATTACTTTTAAAATTTTACCTTTTCCCTCCGAACTTGAAAAATTTTCTTTTAAATAATTTAATATAAGTTGTCCTTTAATTTTGCACTTTTTCACAACATAAATATTTAGCCAGATTTAATATTTTAATTATTTTCAACACAACCATCAAACACACAAAAATATTAAAATATGGGAATACCGGAATTGCAATTTTTGACCTTGCCACCATCAACGATAATGCATATGACAACTGATTATTTGAAACTTGGTGCTCACCCAAGATGACGGGTCTCTCCAAGAAGTGTGGAGTTTCCAAAAGTGTTGGAATAGACCCAAAAGGATCAAAACTGTTGGGAGTAAATTAATATTTACTCTTAGCTAAAGTTTAACCTAGGCATTATTATATCTTTATTATTAGTTAGTTATTTGTCGGTTTATTACTGTCTCTCTCTCCTTGCCTTTATAAGCAAGGCTCTGTACATTATTTCCTCATCTCAATATTATTTTCATCTTCCTAGTGAAATATCAACTCTTCTTGAAGGTTAATCCGCAGATTGTTTTCCTGGCAATGGAGTTCTACTCCAACAGTTACACCCACCATAATAATCAATGATGGCATCAGTGACTTTATCATTTCTAGTCCAAACATTGATAATGATCTTCAATTTTCTTCAGTGTTTACCCTTTGGGGGAATGTTCCCTCTTCTTGGCTATATGTACTAGATTCTTGACCACTTATGTGAGTTTTCCCTTGTTTCATACTTCTTTTTGTTCTTCCCTTTTGTGGGGCATTTCTAGGTTTCTCTTCCTAGAATTTTTCATCGTGAACTACGGTTCTCATGACTCCCGTTGACCTACTTTTGTTCATCCCTGGACATTAATATGATTTTTTCTTTCTTTCTTTGTTTCCAGAACTGGCCCTTACCCTCCCACTGAGCAAATTTAATAATGGCTGTTGATTGCTGCTCAAAACTGCAATATATTTTCTAGAAAAAACTTATATTCAAATCTTGATAAAGAAATATGTAAAATATAATTTGATTCAGGGTAATGCCTCAATCTGGAAAATTGTTTTTATCTCTGGAAATTATGACTTGTTGATAACATCATAAAACTATGCTCTATGATATCTTTGCTCTCTTCATGCAAATTCTGAATTGTATTTTACCCATTTATCTATGGCAAATCCTGCTGAAACTAATTTTTTATATATTTTAAATTTACCTTTCACCCAAACATATCTTACTTGTTTTACATATGATGTTTCTCTGAAAAAAAATCATATCATAACTTATTAAGGTACAAAACAACTTTAATATGCTGGATGCTAAATTTATTATGATACAAACAACTATAATATGCTGGACCATATTCGATTGGAAGTCATCTGTATACCTTGATTTAGACAAAAATGTTCCCATCAAGAACAAAGAAACATTTATTTAGTTTCAAATCTTCTAGGGGGAAAAAATGGCATCTTGATTGCTATGCATTCATATTGCTGTGCTAACCAATTTTTAAAAAAACACAATTAATGAAAAGCATGAACTGATTCCACATCATACAGCCGAGAGGTACTTTAGTAGTAAATTACCCCAAATATTGATTGTTCCAAATAACCTGCAGTTACAAGATTCCATGCAAAAGGCACAGTCCTGCAGAATTAACAAAAAGTTAGAAGTTTGAGATCCAAATAAGAAGCAGTGAAGAGTAAGTGATTCAATATAAAAGAAAACAAAAATGTTTTTGTATTTCAAATATTTCATTTGCTATGGGCACTACCATATGTTATTCTAGTTGTTAATTTTCTCATTCTTTTGCAATATCAGTGAATTTACAAAATTTTATTTATTTTATTATCCTCAAGTTTTGAGTAAAATATTCCATTCCTCCACACCTAAACCAACCGATTTAGTAATTGTTATCGGTTGCTTGTACTTGAGGCTTTGGCAACAAGTACAAAGAATGGGGAGCTAGTATGTCATAATATGTGTTTGTATTAAAGAGCCTGTTAATTAAGGGTTACAGAAATCACAATAAACGTAAAAAGATTTGGTTTAATAAGAGTTGTGAGAAATCTTTGAAAGAGAACATTCGGAAAAATCTGAATTTTTATAGCTTGTATTAGAAGCTTTCGTGTATTTAAGGCCCTAGTGTTTTATGATAATTCAACACCAAATGACATTTAGAATGTGTAAAACAAGCTGAAACCTATAATACAAAGTTGTACTGATGTATGACATTTTGCATTTGCCATTAGAGGCAATGAAATCTTAATATGTCTTCGCCCCTATCTTGAGTGGAAATTGTACCGTTTACCAAGGTTCCACCATTAGACTTTGCAGGATCCTATTTTGCACTGTAAATGATCAAAGCAAATTCTGGCACTATTTTTGCAGTTTCTGTTTTCAAAGATGATAAAACGTGTTTCAATTCCTAAGCTTAAAAAAAAGTATCAAGTTCCAGAATTATTCATCAAACAAAAACAAATAGATACATTGATGCTAACCAAATTTTCAATGGTTCCTTTTATAATATCAATTAGAAGCTTCAACACGTTCCCAATAAGGCATTCATTGTAAAATAGAACTAGACAAAAGAGGTCCATAACAAGTTTCATTGCCATGTTAGACAAAATTGTCATTGATGTCAAAAAAGTGTTGAAAGTGAAACACCTTGTAGAAAGGATTGAATGTAGCATTTTATTACCATTGATGGATTGATGTTTGATTGACATTCATGATCTTTATATGACCAATCTGATATTTTTGGGACATCTTCCGAAAAAGGATATTCAGGTACGGAGACAAGGAAAGCTCAGTTTTATGGAAGATATTCCTCTGGATAAGTTTGACAGCAATGGCGGAAGGAAATGGAGTTCTGAGTTCTGTTCAAGAACCAATGCAATTTACCAGATATGTTGCAAGGGAGACATTGTTAGAAGAACAACAGAATGTTCTCATTGCAGTTCTCAATAAGCTGTGTGATTCTCAGTAGCAGCAGAACGGTGGAACTGGCATATCTACCCAATATCAGGTCTAAACTGAGCATTTTCTAATGGCTTAAATACCCCCACAATCCTATCATAATCCTTGCCTCCTAAAAATTGGTGTTGGCAACTCCTGATATTGGGAAAGGATTCTGATGCAGTTGACTTCTGCATTTTGAACCAGCTTAAGTATTGGCCAGCGGCATTGAAAATAATACAAAGTAGTGGCAACAAGATTTCTGTTCTACTGTTGTTATCGTAAGTGATCTTCACAAAAAGATATCATGACTCTTCCATGAAAGTTGCTGGTAAAAACTCTGGTTATTAGCGGAGCAAGATGATGTATCAGAATAGTGATCTGATTGTTGGAAGAGGTTTGAGGGAATAAACAGAAATATTTATATATTTTCTTCACATCGGACTGTCTTGGCATAGGCGCAAACTTACGTATCCTTCTCCTATCAATACCCGATACTCCACGATTAGTTATGTCTGTTTGTTTCCAAGTGGTTATAACTGGTTTTACCAGAATGGCGTAATATATTTTGAAGGATTTGTGTGAACAAATTTGTAGAATAGAAGAGTCAATCATGGTTGTGTAGACACGACAATAAGCAGAAAAATACCAAGGGTAACATCTTATGTTCTGAAAGATATTCTGATGAAATGAGTGTATTACAATGCTAATGCAGTGAAAGCAGAAACTCTGTAACATTCAGTGAGAAAGAATTGTAAAATCGTTAGACTTGGTGCCAATAAGATACCAACTGGGTGCTCTGAACAAGGAGTTGGTGCTTCTTTAGAGTTGGTGCTCTTAGATTTGGGGTTTGGTGACTCCTTAGAATTGGTGCCCTTAAGCATTGTAATCGGTCTTTCTATGAGCTGGATTAGGACAGTAGATCCTAGCAACATTTCTCACTGGTTGTTTTCTCATTTTGGGATTTTTCCACGTATATCATGTGTTATGACTCATGTGTGATTGTTCTTTCACTAGTTAAATCTCTCGTGATTAAGTTTATTGATCAATTTGTTTTAATGTATTAAGGATTTAAGTTATAAGTTGTCTATTGATTCACCCCCCGCAGCCCCACCCCACAATAGAAAGCTATGTTACATGATAATGCACATCTGTGAAAACCAAGCAAATTCACTAAGATCATCATATTTATTTTCTAAATCATTTGACAGTTAATCCAAAAATCAGGGCCCTTCTTGACATCTAGACCACTGGACTAATATCACAAGTGCATGTCTGTTTCAGGGCAAAGAATGGTGGTAAAATGGAGTTCAAGGTTAAATATTTTTACATATTCCTATCCAAAAGCTATGCAATTTTGAAAAAAAATGGCATTGTGTTTTGAGTTCAAATGAGTAAGCTATGGCTCTACAAAGGTGCTGCCAAAGATACACTATTGCTGCCAAAGTACACAGTTTGCTGCCTAGGCTCATGTGACATGTTTCAAGTTTCAACACAATTAAATGATGGCTGGATTATTTTAAAAGCTTATTACAGATGTATAATCATCCTATGTAGCATCCAACAAGCATCCAAATCATAATAGAAATGACTTATGATGGTAAGTGCCATGTTTAATTAAAAAATGCCCATGAAGTTACCTAGATTCTTTCTCCACATTTGGCATTTGACCTTCTCTATTCTAATTTGTGGGAAGTTCAGGGAAAATCTTAAATTCTTTCTCCACATCTGGAAGGGATGTGAGCAAACATCTGAGTAGTAGGCCATTTTCCCATATGTTTTGCTAGTTATTGCAGGTCTTTATCAATGCCAAGGCAGTTTGCAAGTGTAGGGAGATAGTAGTTACCTTGAATGCTCTTCTATTAGCCCACGCGGCATGTAATCATTTGTAATGGCTGTTAAATGGCATGGGGAATTTCACTCACTCTTCTTGTATTGTTCTGCCCCTTTGAGGATTTCTCCAGCAAATGTATTGCGTTGGAATTGTGTGTGTGAGTTGCAAAATGTTTATTCCGCCTTTGCATGCTTAGTTATTTATCTTTCTATGTGTTGGGTGGATATTTTGCAACCAACAGTTTTAAGAATCAATTGCAAACCAGTGGTTCCAACCACAGCATGTGCGACAGTCTCTTCTAATTAAGGGAAGACTCCCCCTATCTATTGTTACTAAAAACAACCAATACTCAACTAAAACATGAGATTATGTACACTAAACTAATTAATGGGTGTTACATTCACCACATCCTCTTTCTTCAAAATAGGTGTTCTTTCATCGTATTCTCCTATTTCAGAACACAAAATTCTATCTTTACAAAAATCTTTTAAATACAGTCTAGAAAAGTAAAAACAAGTTCATGAAAGCCCAGAATCTTCCCACGACTCCTTCCGTGAATTCAGGAACAAGGATGAAACATATGTGTAGCTCAGAGTCTCCAACATATATTTCACCTTACATGCACAAATCAAGAAAATAAAAGTAGCACAAAGTTTGCAAGTTACCTCCTTTGAGCATTCTACAACAGCTTCAAATTTGATAAATAGCTCAAAGTCCGCAAGATCAAACTTGAAAATCTAAACTATAATTCTAAACACGATTTGCAGCTCAAAGTCTATTGGATCAAGTTTAAGTCCCTCTTGAACAATAGCATAACAATCACAATCGATCTTCAGAAAATGTCATCAGATAACACCTTGAATTAGCACAAAGTCTAAAAGCAATTTACCTCTTTGATTGAAAGCAATTTTATTTACATCTAAGCTCAAAGTCTTAGAGTGCTCAACAAACTAGCAAAGTTTTATTGCCTTGCCAAAAGATAAAAAATTACAATGAGCACCCTCTTTTATTTATATGTGAGCAGCTCTAAGAACAAAAAATGGGAGAAGTCCAACTAATTAAGACTTATTTGACAACTAACTATGACTTATTCTAAATTGCAGTCCTAATGTAACTTGACTTACAATTCATTTACATGTAACGACAAGTTATGACTTTGCAAGTGATGCAATCAGTTGCTATTACAATTTTGACATTACATGTAATTTGTCAAAAAGAAATTACAAGTTGTTGGCGTTACCGGTAAGGATGCAACCAGTACATGGTAAAGTAGTGTTGTCATTGATGTCATTATATGTCTAAGCTAACATTGTCCAAATACTAGGTAACAAGTGACAATAGTAGGGAACCGTTGACAAGAGAAACTGTTTAGGAAACCAGTAACCGATGACATGGTGATGAGCAAAAATGCACTTATTGCTCTGAGAAGTGACCGGTGAAGTCACTAACCGGTGAAGACAGTGACCGATAAGTATATGACCAGAGCAGTGACCAGTATAGATAGAGAACAGAGAAGTGACAGGTGATGACAAAGACCTGTACACTGCATAAGGAAGGGTGTAAACCGATCATCTCTGATCGGTGAGATATCATTGAGACCGGTGAACCAATAAAAGACATAGTTGATTGACACTTAAGAAATTCTTCTACCGAGATTTGTTGCACAAATCACGCAAGATTTTGTGTTACGAAAAAGATCATTGAAAGACACAATCGAAGGATTTAATGCCACGATTTATTGCACAAATCATGGCGGAATTTCGCCTAAGGGAAAGTATGTGACACGTATCTGATGTTTCCTTTACAAAACAAAAACACGACTGCATGGTGGATCTCTTGTTGAGAGAAAGCTTGTGTCATACATCTGATGTCTCCTCTCAAGACTAAGACTCGAATGGATGATGGATCCAAAGGAGATCTTCACGGAGATTGCAACATGAAAAAAGCGGGAAAGGCAGGAAGTCTATTTATTCTTCAATCAGCGAAGAATATCATTTGCCTTCATCCTGCCAAAGAGAAAGAGTGAACCTATATGCTGAGAATAGCTACTGTAAGGAAAAAGGAGAAGAGAAGAAGAAGAAGAAGAAGAAGAAGAAGAGAAGAGTGTGCAAGGAAGCGCAACAACCTGAAGAGAGCATACTTGTGGTGCCTGGAGATGACTCTCAGTGGATGAAACAACGATCTTATCACGCTCAGCAAAGCCATTTATAAAGGATCAACCCCTCTATTGCTCTCTTACAATTGCAATAGTCAAATCCCAATATTTGGGTGGACATTAATAGGTCCCTTGTATTAAATCCCTTAACAAGTGACATCTAGTAAATGTTCTAAAGTCCTCTAACAAGGCAGGCTTTAATAGGCCTTATTTTATAAATCTCTTAACCGGGTCGCATCTAACAGTGTGTTTGTAATCCCTTAACAAAGAAGGCTTTTCACAGAGCGCACTTCAGAAGAGTGCAAAATTTGTGAGTTCTACTCACACCGTGGTTTTCTCCTGTTTTGGGTTTCCACGTGATACATCTGGTGTTCTATACTGCTATGATCTTGTGTTAGTTATTTCTTTTATAAGATCTGTTTTGCATGCAGTAATAGTTAATTTATATCAAAGTGTTTTCAAGTTTTAGTGGGTGTTGATTCACCCCTTCCCTCTTAGCACCGATTGGGACCATCAATTGGTATCAGAGCCACGCCCTTTTCTGTGCTGCTTAAACCGCAACAAGGAAAAGATCAAATTATGAGAAAGGAAGGACCCAAGTTTTCGAAGGAAAACTTCAGTCTGTGGTGCAACAGAATGAAACTGTACATGAAAACCACAAGAGATCAGTTTTGGAACCATGTGATCATAGATTACAATGAACCTACCAGTACCTTGACGAATGATCAACTAAAGGTCAGAAGTGAACACACAACTGCTATGGATATGATAACAAGTTCATCAGCTTGAAGCTTAGTGATGGTGAATCAATGACATTTGGAAACAATGCTCCCTATGCTATTAGAGGCAAAGGCTCAATAGCACTTGGTAATGAAGTTGTTTGTGATGATATGTGCTGGGTAGAAGGACTCATGTACAACCTGATAAGTGTGGCTCAACTGAACAACAAAGGTGTAAGAACCCCTGTTGGTTCTAACTTTGACAAACACCAAATTGCTTCACTTTTACATGTTTGACATTTAGTTAAACACTTAGCATGCAAGCTTTGATAACACTGTAAAGAGCTTGGCTAGCTCTATAAATTGCAATCTGAATTTCTTATGGAAATTTGGAATTCCTTGTTCTTTTTTTTGAATTTTCGAAATATATGAATTTTAAATATTTTCACCACTAATGAAATTACAACAGAATTTAACAATCTATCACATTGTCTCTGAAAATCAGAAATTAAACAATCCTTATTAACCGAATCCCTATTACAAACAAATAAATCATTCAATGCACCTTTATCAAATCTCGGCTACATAAATATGAATCGCAGTTGTTGAGAAGAATGTGCCAGCTTGCACACATTCTATACCCTTGTTGCTGGTGTCTACAAACAGTCTGCAACACTCCCAGCTTTCGAAATGGTGTCCAAGAACAATGAACGGTGACCTTTAATCACAATCAACTAGCCGCAATCCAGCTAGCACAGCAGATAAAGTACGCTCAAGCAGATTTCCATACAGCCTTGAATAAATTCAGTACGACACTTTGCAAAAATTGTACGGCAGCCTTGAATGCTCAGATTTTTGTGACAAAGCACACTACCAACAATGGCAAAGCAAATTCAGTAAATCTTCTCCAAAATTCAGTAAGAATTTGGTGTTTTCTCCAACACATGAAACCCTCGTTTCTCCAAGAGACTTTCGGATTTCCTCTCCAGCCAAAACTTTTTAACTTCACAAATTTTATAAAATGACATAAGGTAATGAAATCGATTTCCTCAAGGCATATATATAAGACTTTAATGAAACTTCATCATGACACTTTTCATTAAAGAGTCTTCACCATCACATTATTAAATTAAAACATTAAAGACCAAAGTTATTAAATTAACATAACTTAATTTAATAACTTTTATTATAAATAAAATGCACTAAATCTCACTGACAAAATCCTTCAAACTTCTGACAACAGTACCCGAGCTCATACTGCCCTGCTAGAAATAGTCAACTACCCAGAATAGCGAACTATCAAAAATAGACTTACTATAAATAGTAAGTCACTCAAACTGGAGATCCCCTGAAACTCGATCCTGAAACATCTGACACCCCGTGCAGACGCCATGCTAAACCAGGCCATACCCAAAATACCACTTACTAAAAATAGTAAGTTGACCAAACTGACCCGAACGAAGAGCAGACCAGGTAATCTGAACCTCCAGAATGGAATCCCAACACTGGCTCCGCCTACTGACACAATCTGATCACCTGATTAGCTTGCGAGGGTCGCCAAACCAAGCTAATCCCAAGAGACTGAAAACGGGGACATTACAGTCGTCCCTTCCCAAGATTGCTTGTCCTCAAGCAATCAGGAAAAAAAAAGCAACATCACATTCCACCCAGATCCCAAGGATGGTCATAAGTAATGTCCCGATCCTCACCATACTCTTGTGAAGAAAATACCAGCATCTGAGAAACTGCCCTCAACACCCAAATAACTGACATCATTGAAGACAACATCTATAGACCAACTGTAGATGCCGATGCAGAAAACAACCCAGCGGAACTCAACCCAACTAAAACATCAACTTTGTCGAAACTCAACTCTCTGTCTAACTCACACTCACACCCAACTGCACTCAGAAGATGACAACGACCAAAAATGTTTGAGTCACTGTCACCAAATCCAACCTCTGATAAATTGTCCTGGGTGTGTCTTTACTGCAAGTGGTCTAACTTGCAACTGTCGATTCCATCTGCAAAAGATGGTGCTAATCCATCCCATAAAGGATGATAAGAAACTGGAGCCGGTCTACACTTGCGTGAAATCAAATCTTCTACCTCTGAGTCAAAAGAAAAATGATAAGCATACCCCACCATATAATGCCGATAGAAAACCACAATCTCTGTCAATGACTCATCATTACCCAACTGGGAATCATGAGATGGCTCCAAACTCTGACTCCACATAACCGCAGGCTGGTTAGGATCCTGACCAACCCTCTCAGCAAACCCAACCTCGAAATCCCTATGGGGAAGCATAGAAGATAGAGTCTCTATAATCTTTCCCACCAACCTCCGGATAGCACAAGTACCACGAATAAGAGTACCCTCAAACACTGTATGAATCCTCTCGCACATCTGCACTCTCAAGTAAATACTCCATGAATGATTCGGTGCAATAGAAATTATAAGTGTAAGCATCAACTTGCTCCCCTGCAACCCACAACTAATCTCTCTGAAAATGTGGCACAACCAACTATCCCATGCTATCAGCTATATGAGATGAAGAAATAGATTCACTTCCAGCAAAAGGAAGCAAATCAACCTAAGAGCTTGATTCCACTGGTACTCCTACCTCATCCATAACTAGTGCACCCATATCCTGCACAAATGTGACTGCCCCATCATCATGTCACGCATCCCCAATCATAGAAGCAAACTCACCACCAACCACCTCAATGTGCAATCGAACTGGGTCTGGGGCTGGTGTGGACCGTAAATGCTCCAACTACACGGTCACCTCCTCTAACTGGATCTGAGACTCCTGAAGAGCCCGCTGAGTGCCCTCTAAAGCCTCAGTAGGCGTTGTGAGCTCCTGAATGAGCTCACTCACCTCCTCTTTGTCCATCAAAGCCTCGTATGCTGTACTCCCCCACTCAACCAGGTGATCTCGGTCGGCTACCAGCTATAAATAGTTTTGTCTCAAAATCCTGACAGCCTCCCGTAAGGAATGAATCTCTGTCAAAGAAAGGTAACCACCACTGTGATCATTTGTCATAGGAGCACCCCAACCATTAACAACCAACAACTGACGAGCGGCATCAAAATGCTCGACAATAGAAGTAATCTCTCTCTCATCAACTCGCAACTAGCTAGTCACATGATGACTCTAAACAACAGGCCTCCTATGAACAACCTCAACTGTGTTGTCCACACTATGAGAGGAAGTTTTATCCAACAAACTCCCCTCAAGATCACCGTATCATTGTGTACTTTCATCCGAGTACACATCTACAAACTGAGTACAGGCATTGGACTCGTCCTCATCTAATCCCGAGGCAGCTACTGCTGAATCCAACTCAACACCATCTCCAGCTACCTCATCCTCTGCAACCGCCTAACAACCCAGATCCTCTGATCCATCCTCACTCACTAACAACTCAGAATCCTCCCCCAAGGTCTAATAAGTCAAACATGTCTCACTGCAGGAAGAATCATCCTCACGAGTCACCGACGAAATAACCCCCTCTCTAGAAGTGGAAGCCCTAGCTGTAACAAACTCTTGCCACTCATATGCTTCCCCCTCCTCATCTGTGAGTCCCTATACCACAGCATCCCGGAACCCACCACCACCATATGACTACGTTGAGTCCACACCCAAAGTCAGATATAGAAAGCCAGAAACACTACAGCACTCATCATCCTCGCTCTCAATATCGGAAATATCTGTGATGCTAGTGTCCACATCATCTATCTGCAACTCCTCCACTACCTCTAGTTGCATACGCGACTCAATGTCGTCATGTGAATCAACTATACTGTGGCATGAATCTATGTCACCCAACTCAACTGTAACACTCCCATCATGAATGTCATCACTAGATAGCTCCATGCTCACATGCTCAACGCAAGAAAAAACCACTGTCTCCTTTACTGATCCCACACTGTGACTGCTATCATAAACCTCAAAGTTGTCAAAGCTCATACGCTCCTCGCAGTCCTCACCCAACATCTCACAGGGGGTGTCATCCCCAATAAGGCTCATAGCATCCTCAAAAGTATCATTAGATGTATCTATACTATCTGCATCCACATCTCCTGCTAAAATCTCAACTGCTAACACTTGAATCTGTGTAAAGAGCCCAGCTGGCTCTCTAAAACAAACTAGTTTTCTCTTCAATTTTAATTGCAATTTTACGGAGATCCAAAGATTTAAAATTTATTTGCAATTTTCAATTTAGAAATCAGAATAACATTCCACTGAATTTTCAACATAAGCAATATGAACACTAGCAATTTATACCAACTTGATTGCTATTTAATACTCAAAATTCAACCAAACTTTCGTTAACAATAACCATTACAATTGAACAATTCAGGAAATGGCACCTTTAGAAACGTGCATGTTGAGAATGAAACGCAGCAACCAGAAGAGATTGGCGCCAAGCATTAACTCCTTCCCATATGCAATGAAATCTTTATGAACTTATTAAATTTGTCTCCAAGCACTTCACAACACCAACAACCAGTTGCAGCCCTCAAACTTACAAACATCAACCAGAAAAGTACGGCCATGCCATGTCCGTATGGCAGCCTGCAAATAAACTGTATGGCCTTCCAGAATTCCGTACAGCAGTATTGAAGAGGCTCAACTTCAATTTCCAGCAACTCCTACAATTGCTAAACAATAACCCAACAATGCTATTGAATTTTGATGAAGAATTCTCTCCAATCTTTGAAGACCAAATTCCTTCAAAATTGACTCAAACTCTGTATTGATTCTTTGCCTGTAAACTCAAATTGAACTTCTGAATGAAGCCCACATTGTAACAAATCTCAATGTTTATTTCAACACCTCAAATGCTTGTAAAAACTTTGAAGATTTCACAATTCTCCAAGTCTGAAATTTTGAAACCCTTGTTCCAAATTTCTCTTCACACAAATCAATAATATCAAATGCACAATAGAATGAATGAAATGAAATTTGAATCCCCTTTTATAATATTCAATTTTCATTTGTCTTCATCTCCTTTAATTTACTTTAATTTCATTTCTCATAAAGCAACTTTATGTTATAATTTAAAGATGACATATGATAAAGTCACTTTATTAATTTAATAATGTCCCTGTCATCGCCATACTCCTGTGAAGAAATCACCAGCATCAACAATACAAACATCTGAAAAATTGCACTCAACACCCAAACTGAAGATGCTGCAACAGGAACATCACGTGGGAGAAACTCAACCAAGAGTAACTCACACAGGAGTAACTCAACCAACAGACTGGACTTGCCCCCAGTCTTCGTGCTAACCAAACCACCATACCAGCCATCAAACGGATCACTGAAGAACTTTGCAACTGGTAGATGTCCTAAACGTGAGGATCGAAAGTAAAACTGTAAGCACTCCTCACTGTGTACACCCCTATAAACTGCTCAGCTAGGCCTGACTGGCCTCCTGTAAAATCCTCCTAATACTCGGGTGTACTAATAGGATCCCAAACATCATCATCATCGTACAACACCTGTAAGGGATCATCACTGAGCTCAAACAACACATTGTCATAAGTCATAACAACATCCACATCAAATAAGGGATTGTTCACAAAGTGAACAGCACCCATCTGCTGCTCTGAGCCATAAAACTGTGAATTGTGAGAGACGTGATGTGTAATCTACTCTACCTGCATGGACTCATGTCTCTGAAATCCTCACTATCTGCAAGAAGTCCCTATAAACTATGGTCCTAAGTCTTATCATCACCCAATAACCACTCTGAGTCATCATCCAATATCTGATATGATATCCCAAACTTGCTACAGCATGAATCATCCTCATAGATAACATCGGTAGTGTCCACATCGTCAATGCCAATATCACCAACCTATAAAACCTCTGATATCTCATGCCACTGCCAACGTGACTCATTGCTGTCATAGAAATCAGAATTAGAAGAACTCGCTTTGAGCATGCAATCCAAAAACCTAACACTCACATCATGTGAGTCAAAACCCATAGTGATGCCCACAACATCTACACTTGCCCTCTCATCAATGTCATCAATAGGCTCAAACATAGGACCGCTGTTATAAAAATCAGAACCTATATTGTTAGTAATTTCATTGCCACCCGTTGAAGTAGGGCTGCCATCAATGGTGGCTAGCATGTCATCAACATTCCCATGATCATGAGCTCCTATCTCATGGAAATGATGAGACTCAATGAAACTGTCCTCAAGCAAGTCTGTCATAGCCACATGCTCCTAAGAAAAGCCTCTAGAATGCTCTCTCTTCTGTATCAGGTACCTGTCAAAATTCAAATTCCTCTTAATTGCTTCTGGAAGAGCATCCCACTCTGCAAAGTGTGCCACCATGTAATCAACGAATGGTTCCGGCTCTGTCTCTACACTAACTGCATCCATCTCAGGCCTCAAGAAAGTAGGACGAAGAGGCCTATCATAAATACCTATATGGTCAGCTCTATAATCACGTCTGTTATCTGCTCGTGACCTGTGTGATCTAATTGAAACACTCCACGCAACTCTGTCTCTAGCACAATCACCTGGTAATGCGATACGCTGAAGAGTGTCTGAAAGCTGATGCAATACATTTGCAACATGATGCTGACCTTATGCTAAATTTCTAAAAGCATCTTCGGCTTCCCTATCAACATCATTGCCAATATTATCTCTGTCCCTGTTGCCTACATGATCAGCCTGTGGGCCCTGTTCATTTCCTTCTGACGGGGGTGAAGCTCTACCCCTGCGGACATAATGCATGCCAAGCACAAACCTGTCTGCCATATCTAAACCCTCATAACCTCCAGGCTGGCAAGATCAAAGCTCTGATACCACTGTAAAGAGCCCAGCTCGCTTTCTAAAACAAACTAGTTTTGTCTTCAATTTTAATTGCAATTTTACGGAGATCCAAAGATTTAAAATTTATTTGCAATTTTCAATTTAGAAATCAGAATAACATTCCACTGAATTTTCAACATAAGCAATATGAACACTAGCAATTTACACCAACTTGATTGCTATTTAATACTAAAAATTCAACCAGACTTTCATTAACAATAACCATTACAATTAAACAATTCAGGAAATGGCACCTTTAGAAACGTGCATGCTAAGAATGAAATGCAGCAACCAGAAGAGATTGGCGCCAAGCATTCACTCCTTCCCATGTGCAATGAAATCTTTATGAACTTATTAAATTTGTCTCCAAGCACTTCACAACACCAACAACCAGTTGCAGCCCTCAAACTTACAAACATCAACCAGAAAAGTACGGCCCTGCCATGTCTGTATGGCAGCCTGCGAATAAACTGTATGGCCTTCCAGAATTTCGTACAGCAGTCTTCAAGAGGCTCAACTTCAATTTCCAGCAACTCCCACAATTGCTAAACAAAAACCCAACAATGCTATTGAATTTTGATAAAGAATTCTCTCCAATCTTTGAAGACCAAATTCCTTCAAAACTGACTCAAAATCTATATTGATTTTTTGCCTGTAAGCTCAAATTGAACTTTTGAATGAAGCCCACACTGTAGCAAATCTCAATGTTTATTTCAACACCTCAAATGCTCGTAAAAACTTTGAAGAATTCACAATTCTCCAAGTCTGAAATTGTGAAACCCTTGTTCCAAATTTCTCTTCACACAAATCAATAAGATCAAATGTACAATAGAATGAATGAAATGAAATCTGAATCCCCTTTTATAATATTCAATTTTCATTTGTCTTCATCTCCTTTAATTTACTTTAATTATATAAACGGAGAGCATCCCTTGACTAATATATAAATAGCATCAGGAACCATCGGAACCATATAAACGAAGAGCTATTTATAGTAACTCACCTAAGCTCATCGGAACCTTCCCTTAACTTACTATAAATAGCAAGTCCCACCAAACGGAGCCATAACCCTCAACAAGGTCCTCTAATCACCAGTATTAGCCTACAAGGACCCGGTAATAGGCTAAATCCAATAACTCAAATGCTCACTCAAAATGGGGACATTACACTCTGTGCACATGACTCAACATCAAGATGTGCACCAATAATGTTGGAGCATAAACTGTCATCAATTGACCCCGTTGTAATGCCCAGATCACCAACATCACCACTGGGAGACTCCGTCCATGCCTCAGTCCCATCTGAGGAAGCAACTGCCTCCTGAACTGGAGCAACACTACTACAGCTAACATAAAAATCTCCAATAAACACTCCCACTACAGTATCAGCTGCCTCTATACAAACCGTAGTGACTACTCTGGGAACCTCAACCTGATGGTGCTCAACGCTACTGTCAACCAATGATACTGAAACATCCACATGTCCCTGTGAAATAAATCCATCATAAGCACTGCGGATAGGATTAGCAGGTGCTGTACTAGATATAGGAACATCAGTATCATGGACACCTATCGGGGAAAACTCAAGCCTTCTTCCCTGCAAACTCGATGTCGGCCTTCTAAAAGCAGAGACCATATACCTCACTGCCCTATCTACTGTCACTGGATCTAACAAACTCTCTGCCAGTCTCTGCTGATGCAGCCTAAGTCATTCCATACTTCCTACTAAGGCATTTAATTCCTCTCTTTTTCCCATACTGCTTCGGCGACTTCCAGAACTGGGCCTCCTACATTTATCCATAGCTAGGGAAAGTGGAAGTGTTGATCACTTTAAATTGACTTCAGAATATAAATAAATCCAGAGCCCACAGGATGGCAAGAAAAATGCTCTGATACCACTGTAAGAAGGCCTGTTGGTTCTAACTTTGACAAACACCAAATTGCTTCACTTTTATATGTTTGACATTTAGTCAAACACTTAGCATGCAAGCTCTGATACCACTGTAAAGAACCTGGCTAGCTCTATAAATTGCAATCTGAATTTCTTATGGAAATTTGGAATTCCTTGTTCTTTTTTTTGAATTTTCGAAATATATGAATTTTAAATATTTTCACCACTAATGAAATTACAACAGAATTTAACAATCTATCACATTGTCTATGAAAATAAGAAATTAAACAATCCTTATTAACCGAATCCCTATTACAAACAAATAAATCATTCAATGCACCTTTATCAAATCTCGGTTGCATAAATATGAATCGCAGTTGTTGAGAAGAATGTGCCAGCTTGCACACATTCCGTACCCCTGTTGCTGGCATCTACAAACAGTTCGCAACACTCCCAGCTTTCGAAATGGTGTCCAAGAACAATGAACGCTGACCTTTAATCACCATCAGCTAGCCGCAATCCAGCTAGCACAACAGATAAAGTATGATCAAGCAGATTTTTGTACAGCCTTGAATAAATTCAGTACGGCACTTTGCACAAATTGTACAGCAGCCTTGAATGCTCAGATTTTTGTGAAAAAGCACACTACCAACAATGGCAAAGCAAATTCAGTAAATCTTCTCTAGAATTCAGTAAGAATTTGGTGTTTTCCCCAACACATGAAACCCTCGTTTCTCCAGCAGACTTTCGGATTTCCTCTCCAACCAAAACTTTTCAACTTCACAAATTTTATAAAATGACATAAGGTAATGAAATCAATTTCCTCAAGGCATATATATAAGACTTTAATGAAACTTCATCATGACACTTTTCATTAAAGAATCTTCACCATCACAATATTAAATTAAAACATTAAAGACCAAAGTTATTAAATTAACATAACTTAATTTAATAACTTTTATTATAAATGTGATGCACTGAATCTCACTGACAAAATCCTTCAAACTTCTGAAAACAGTACCCGAGCTCATACTACCTTGCCAAAAATAGTCAACTGCCCAGAATAGCGAACTGCCAAATATAGACTTACTATAAATAGTAAGTCACTCAAACTGGAGATCCCCTGAAACTCGATCCTAAAACATCTGACACCCCGTGCAGACGCCCTGCTAAACCTGGCCATACCCAAAATACCACTTACTAAAAATAGTAAGTTGACCGAACTGACCCGAATAAAGAGCAGACCAGGTAATCTGAACCTCCAGAATGGAATCCCAACACTCTCTCCGCCAACTGACACCCTTTGATCACCTGATTAGCTTGCGAGGGTCGCCAAACCAAGCTAATCCGAAGAGATTGAAAACGGGGACATTACAAAAGGATACCTATTAGAGTTTGGAAAGGCTTCATGTATTGTCAAGAATCAATCAGGAGCACAAGTTGCCATCGGTAGACAGAGCAAAGGAAACCTGTTCTACCTAAACTCAACCGAGGGGGCTTGCCTCATAACAACAGCAAAAGGGGAAACAGAGAAAACTTGCCTTATGGCAAAAGATGACAATAGCTAGTTGTGGCACAAAAGACTTTCCCACATAAACTTTGATAGCATAGTCAAAGTGAGTAGGAAGAAGTCAGTCAAAGGGCAACCTGACATCATAAAGCCAGACAGGGCCATGTGTAAAGAATGTCAGTTGGGTAAACTGACAGGTACAAGCTTCAGCAAGAAGTCTTATTCAGCTAAAAATATATTGGATCTTGTTCACACCGATCTGTGTGGACCAATGAGGATGAAGAACTACTATGGAGACAGGTATTTTATGCTCTTTGTAGATGATTTTACAAGGATGATGTCAACGCTATTCCTAAAGGAAAAATCAGAGGCCTTCCATATGTCTAAAATTTATAAGGCCCAAGTGGAGAAGGAGACCGGTAAAAGTTTGAAGTGTCTGAGGTCGAACAGAGGAGGTGAGTACACCTCACAAGAGTTTACCAACTACTATGAAGAACAGGGGATAAAAAGGCAGATGTCTGCACCAAGAACCCCTCAACAAAATGGAGTCACTAAAAGAAGAAACAGGACTCTGATAGACTGTGCAAGAACTCTAATGATTCAGAAGGATCTACCACATCACTTTTGGAGAGAAGCAATCAGCACCGCACCCTTGGGAGTCCTTATCTTCGTAGTTCAGTTGGGTTTCACACCCATGGGGGATTGGTAGAGTGCGAGGGAGATTTGGTGTAGCAAATGCTTTTATATATCCTTACCTCCTTACAATGGATGGATGTGAGTTTCGTTTATACTGGGATCCAAGTGGTGACAGGGTTAGCACTACAGGTTGGATGGGTACCATTGGATGGCTTCACCATTGTCAGCATGGTGACACTATGATCAAATTAGCGCAGCAAAGGTCTGAGATTATTCTTCTTAGCAGGCTTCTATTCAAGATTTGGGATCTAGGCATATTTTGTTGGACACTCTACAGTGTGTTATGGGATCCTTCGTGTGCATTGGGGTTCCAAGTTGGGTTCAATGGGGAGTATTGCAGTGGGTAAATGATTCGGATTATTTGCAGTTTCACTTTCGATACTCATATACATGTTTTGTTTCAGATGCACACTTTCAATGCACAGAGATTGGACAGATGGAATTCATTTATGTGCAGTTGGGGTTATACTGGTGCTTCAGCAATGATGTTGTAGTGTGGGACATTTCATAGTTTTCATTTGGACCTCTAGTGTAGTTGAGTTTCTTTGCAGTCATAATTACTTGCGGACAAGCAATTTCAGGGAGAGCGGATTGTAATGTCCCCATTTTCTTGAGCGTCAGAGTTTGAAGGATTAGCCTATTATTGTCTCCCGTAGGCTAATTATTGTGGATAGAGGGTCTTCTAAGGCAGAAGCTTGGTTAATGGAGGCTCTTGTCTTCTCCAGAATTCAGTATGTTCCAGTTTGGTCTTCGTTTGGCTCAAATTGGACTTTGTTTGGGCTCAGTTTCATATACTTATTATTTGTAGTAAGTCTGAGGTTAATAGAGATGGGCCCTTTCTATTTTCAGTAAGGCATTCATACACACAAAGGATGCAGTGATTGACTCTCCGTTTCAGACGGCTCCTCAAAATAATGAGTATTTAAAGAGATATTAATATTTTAATGGCCTTTAATGATGTTTAATTATTTAAGCTATATTATAAAGTAATAATTGACTTTATAATAAAGTGCGGGCCATGTTCAGGGTAATGAGTAATTAATACTCATTGATTTAAAGTGTGCTTTATTAATGATATATTTTAAAGTCAACTCATTATTATAAAAGCAAATATCAAAATCATTAAAGAGCCTTGCTAATGAAGATTCATGGAGAAATATTATAAAAAAGCCTTGGAGAGAAATCAAAAGATATTCTTGTTGCATTGGTTTTTTATTTTGGCGAAATTGTGAAGGGCTGAGAGCCAAGGGTTTTCAGATATTTTTCTCTGATAGAATTGTGAATTCTATCAAGATAATGTTTTGAACAAGTGAAACTATCCAATGAGATTGTGCCTGGAGGTGGCATCATTCAGAGCCATCCATTTGTGCTTCAAATTGTGATTCAAATGGTGAAGAAGATCCAGCGTTTCATATGAGTCTTAAATTGCAGAGCGCTTGGAATGTTTTTAAATGCAAATCGCTGCCTTTAGAGGCCAGCATTTAGGAATTTGGGAAGCCATCCTTCATTCACAGGCAACGACAGTTTATTATAGTGTTGCGTTCAATATTTCTGGGAAGCGCTTGTGATTATGGGAGCAGCGATAATAAATAAGGGCTGTATTACAAACTTGGATGTCAAATAATTTATGCAAACAGCTACAGGTTCCTTTCTATAAATTATAAACAAATATCTTATGCTGTTATTGTAGATTGTTTTGATTAGTTGTGGAGGAATAAGAATGCACTCCAAGTGTTTGATGTAATGTAGTAACTAAACTGCTCTTAATCAGCATATTAGTTCTCACGCCAAGTGTTGCGAAAATGTCCATTGGCTGTAGATGCACATTTTACATGTAAAAATCATATGTATGCATTCAAAAGGTCAAAAAAGATTGCATTTGTTTTTTAGTTCTTTGTTTGGGTATCTTAGTAATCGTTTGTAAGCATTTAAACTTCAATGAAACCACTCCAAGAAAGTCAAAACAATCTGAAGATTAAAAGCCAGCAAGATATAAGCTTTCATGCAAAGTGTTTAACAAAATGTCAAACATCAAAAAGGTGTAACAATTCAATGTTTGTCGGAGGTAGAACTAGTAGGACTCTTACACTCTATCTCATTGTATTTTAATTTCAGATTGTTTTTTAATGCTCGAAATGGTCGCAAATGAAGTTTAAATGCTTGCAAGTGATTGCTAAGATATCTAAGCAAAGAACTAAAATGCAAATATAATCATTTTTGTCTTTTTGAATGCATACATATGATTTCTACATGAAAAATGTGCACCTACAACCAATGAACATTTTCACAAACACTTGGCATGCAATCTAATGTGTTGATTATGAGCAGTTTATGATATGAACATTACATCAAACACTTGGTGAGCTTCTTATTTCCTTCATATCTAACTTGAACAATTTAGTATGGCAAATACAATGCATAAGAATTTAATTAAACTGATAAAAGAAACCTGTAGCTGATCACATGAATTATAGTCATCCAATAATGAATCGCAGCCCACTGATTATGATCCAAAAGATGACGCCACAGCTAGCAAACAATGTTTGGAGAAAGCTAACAAACAATGTTTGGAGAAACCAAACAACAGAACGCGCCCCAAGTTTGTCAAACGCTGCCCAAAAATTTAATACGCAGCCTTCCTACCTATAGATTATAAATGCCAACCCACAATGAGTCACGACAGCCAAATAAAGTCCAACGCAGCCTCTAATTCAATGCTACAACTGCCTATATATCAAACACAGCCCGTCAATATAGGCTACAATCTGCCATTATTGATAATCTTCAACATTTGCACTTTATATCTACACTAAACACTAAAAAAACTCTTCACAAATCTACCACAATTTGTATCAAATGGATGGCTTTGAATGATACCACCTCCAACCACAATTTGCTGGATAGTTTCACCAGTTCAAAGTGTTAAATCTTGATAGAATTCACAATTCTACAAGATCAAAATATTTGAAACCCTTGGCTCTTAGCCTTTCACAATTTCACCAAAATCAAATGCACAATAGAATGAATTTTGATTTCTCTCCAAGGCTCTTTTATAATATTTCACCATGAATCTTCATTAGCAAGACTCTTTAAAGATTTTGATATTTCTTTTTATAATAATGAGTTGAATTTATAATATATCATTAATAAAGCACACTTTTAATCAATGAGTATTAAATACTCATTACCCTCAACATGGCCCCCACTTTATTATATAGTCGTTTTATAATATAACTTAAATAATTAGTCATCATTAAAGGTCATTAAAATATTAATATCTCGTTAAATACTCATTATCTTGACGAGCCATCTGAACCAAGGAGTCAACCACTGCACCATTGTCCGTATGACTGCCTTACTAAAAATAGAAAGGGTCCATCTCTATCAACCTCGAACTTACTATAAATAGTAAGTATATGAAACTGAGCCCAAATGAAGTCCAATCTGAGCCAAACGAAGACCAAATTGGAACATTCTAAAATTTGGAGAAGACAAGAACCCCTATTAACCAAGCCTATGCCTCAGAAGACCCTCTAACCACAATAATTAGCCTACAAGAGACACAATAATAAACTAATCCTTCAAACTCTGATGCTCAAGAAAATGGGAACATTACAGTCCGCTCTCCTTGAAATTGCTTGTCCCCAAGCAATTATGACTGCAAAGAAACTCCACTTTACTAGAGGTCCAAATGAAAAACATGAAATGTCCCACACAGCAACAACATTGCTGAAGCACCAGTACAACCACAACTGCACAGAAATGAAATCCATCTGTCCAATCTTTGTGCATCTGAAACAAAACATGTACATGAGTATCGAAAGTGAAACTACAAATAATCCAAATCATGTACCCACTGCAATACTCCCCAATGAACCCAACTTGGAACCCCAATGCACATGAAGGATCTCGCAACACATTGAAGAGTGTTCAACAAAATATGCCAAGTTCCCAAATCCTTAATAGAAACCTGCTAAGAAGAATAATCTCAGACCTTTGTTGCACTAATCTAATCACAGTGTCACCATGCTGACAATGGTGAAGCCATCCAATGGGACCCATCCAACCTGCAGTGCTAACCCTGTCACCACATGGATCCCGGTATAAACAAAACTCATATCCATCCATTATAAGGAGGTGAGGATATTTGAAAGCATCTTCTACACCAAATCTCCATCTACACTCTACCAATTCCCCATGGGTGTGAAATCCAACTATACTACAAGGATAAGGACTCCCAAGGGTGCCTGTGTCACAACCACGATATCCATCCTTCGCTAAATTGCCATGGATGTGCTGACCCTGCAAGTAGTCTCCCACCAACTTGCAGCTACTAACTCCATCAACTGAAGATAGCGTATACCCATCCCATAAAGGATGGTATAATCCCAGAGCCAATCCACATTGACGCATAATCAAGTCCTCTACATGCGGATCAAAAGAAAAAGGATGAGCATTCCTCACTATGTAGTTACAGTAAAAGGCATCTCGATCAATGGCTCATCACTAACAACTCAAGAATTAGGAGGTGGCTCCAATCTCTAACCCGGAATAGCTGATTCGGCAGGGTCAATGGTAACCCTCTTTGTAAACCCAATCACGAAATCTGTGTGAGGAAGCATTGTAGTCAAAGTTTCTACAATTGCTCCCACTAAATGTTGAATGCCATGAGAACCTCGAATGAGAGTAGCCTCGGTGACTCCACAGGGTCCCTCCTAAAACTCCAGACTTTCAAGCAAACAACAAACGTATATGTGTAGTAGAAACGATATAAGGCAAAATCAACCTATTCCCCTGCATCCTTCAGCTGATCACTCTAATTCTGTGACACCCAACTGTTTCTCACCATCAGCTACATGAGACAAAGTAACAGATTTGTTTCCCACATCCATCCTTCGCTAAATTGCCATGGATGTGCTGACTCTGCAAGTAGTCTCCCACCAACTTGCAGCTACTAACTCCATCAACTGAAGATAGCGTATACCCATCCCATAAAGGATGGTATAATCCCAGAGCCAATCCACATTGACGCATAATCAAGTCCTCTACATGCGGATCAAAAGAAAAAGGATGAGCATTCCTCACTATGTAGTTACAGTAAAAGGCATCTCGATCAATGGCTCATCACTAACAACTCAAGAATTAGGAGGTGGCTCCAATCTCTAACCCGGAATAGCTGATTCGGCAGGGTCAATGGTAACCCTCTTTGTAAACCCAATCACGAAATCTGTGTGAGGAAGCATTGTAGTCAAAGTTTCTACAATTGCTCCCACTAAATGTTGAATGCCATGAGAACCTCGAATGAGAGTAGCCTCGATGACTCCACAGGGTCCCTCCTAAAACTCCAGACTTTCAAGCAAACAACAAACGTATACGTGTAGTAGAAACGATATAAGGCAAAATCAACCTATTCCCCTGCATCCTTTAGCTGATCACTCTGATTTTGTGACACCCAACTGTTTCTCACCATCAGCTACATGAGACAAAGTAATAGATTTGTTTCCCAAGAGAGGGAAACAAATCAACATGAGAACCATACTCCCAACTAAATGACACCGTGCAAGTCCCCTGTGTAGATCTAATAGCGTCGACTACTAACACAACTCTCAGGAGAATACACCACTGCCACACAAGAGCTATCAATAATTTGTACTACATCATCTGACAAAGTACTAACCTTGAAAGAACCTGATACAACAAGTGGTTATGTACTTCTCTCAACCAATGTACTCATCTCATCTGAAACTATTGCACTAATATCAGCGATGGATGTAGCCACATCCTGACTACAAGCCGTGAATATCAAATCATCACCAACTGCCACTATAGGAAGTTGAACTGTATCTGTAGATGGTGAAGTCTGTGCTCGGCTCAACTCCACAGTAATCTCATCTAATTGTGACTGCAGCTCCTAAGGAGCCAGCTAGGTGTTCTCCATTAACTCCGTAGTCGTCTCAAGCTCATGAGTGAGCTCATCTACCTCCTCCTTTCCCATCAACACATCGTAACAAATGCAACCCCACTCGAGAAGATAGTCTCTGTCGGCCAATAACTATAAATAGTTTTGTTTCATTATTCCAATAGCCACTCGTAGTGCATGGAACTCTGTAAGAGAAAGGTCACTATCACCATGCTCAACTGTCATAGGAGTACCCCAACCATAGGAAGCCAACATTTGACGAGCAGCATCAAAATACTCAATGGTTGTGTCAATCTGACTGTCATTCACCTTCAGTTGTCCAACCAAATGATGTCTCTAAAATCCATGACCACCATGCAAACTCTCTAACCCGCAATCTGCACTATGATATGAGGTTGTATCTACATCGCTCGCCTCCTAAAAAATAGAATCATGTGTGCTTCTTCATTGCACACATCAACAAATGAGGTACCACTGCTGCGAACCTCAACAAATGGCTCATTAGATAAGGTAGAAGTTGTTGATATGTCAACATCCTCACAAGCTTATGTTCCCAATCTATCTCCATGTCCATTCAAAGTCGGATCCTGGGACCTATTACCAATAAATAAACTTTCAAAATTCATTCTCCAAGGTCTGATATGAAAACTCAAACTCCCTGCAGCTTGAGTCTTCCTCATAAATTACATCATTAGGACCCACATCGTGTGTACTAATATCATCCACATGTAAAATCTTTGTTGCTTCATGCTAATGCAAACACAACTCACTGCTGACATGAAAATCAGAGCTGTCATGGGACAAAAATTCCATGCAATCCTCATTCTTGGCATTAATATCATGAGAGCCAATACCCAAGGTCACCCCAATAACACCTTCCAGACTTGCCATAACTTTCAATTCTTTTTCATGCTCAAGGGGAAGGCTGTTGTCATAAAAATCAGTCCTCTTATATTTTATATCTTCTTGTCTACCAATTAGTGTAGAGCTGCCATCAATGGTTGATAACATATCATTGGCTTCCTCATGGTCACGAGCTCCTATTTCAAGAGAATAATGGGACTTAGTGCAACTGTCCTCAAACAAATCAGTAATGACATCATGCAATTGTGAAGAATCTCTTTCATCATGTGTATAAGAAACACTAATGGCTGCTCCACTAAGTACAGGTTCAGCTTCCACATCCACCTTCTTTCCCATTGTTTCTTTTGCACTGAATGTAACATTTAAATTTAGTTCTTGTTTTTTCCTTCTTTAGAAACAAAGGATCCAGAATCTCCAGATATTGAAGAAGCCCAGATAAATTTTTATTGTAATTCTGAAAGGCATTAATATAATCCTGTAAGGCATGCATGAGTTTTGGCATAAGATCCTGTATAGACTACGTTTTACCCATGATTCACACAAACCCTCTGTCTTGAATGCAAGTAGACTTCAATGTAAGAACCCCTTGTGGTTCTAATTCCGACAAACATTGAATTGCTACACCTATTTGATGCTTGACATTTTGTCAAACACTTTGCATGCAAACTCTATCTCACTGTATTTTATTTCCAGATTGTTTTTGAATGCTTTGAATGGTCTCAAATGAAATTTAAATACTTGCAAGTGATTGCTAGAATATCTATTGAGAATAATTAGCGTCGATCAGATAAAATATCAATATAATAGATAAACCGAGATATATATGTATATATCAATATATATAATAATAATGATATTATTATTATTATTATATATATCAATATTTACTTATATTATTATTATCTATTATTATTATAATTATAAATATATTGATATTTATTATTATTATAAATGTTCATTATTATTATGAGATATATAATAATTATTATTAATAATAATAAACTAATGTAATAAACTAAATTACATTGATCACATTAATAATAGTTATCGGGCTGTATAAACTCCCGACTATTTGCGTATATGTTTAACACCCGATAATTATCGGGCCTGCGCATATTAAGGACTCACGAAAAGTCACGCCTATGATCGGTGTGACTCCTTGAGGAGTCACGTCTATCATAGACGTGGCTTCTCTCCTATTTGTTAGGATATGTAAACACCATGTGCAGGGATATACTCAGCATTCAACACAGAAATTTATCAGTAAGGAAGTTGAGATAATATCCAGCACAGTATAAAACAAAGGTCTAAATTTCAGTATTATTAAATACGAAATTATTATATTATATATATATGATCTAATTTAATCCTTGATAATATCAGAGTTACTGATCAAATTAAATTTGAAATAAGATTAGTTTGCATTTACATGGTATCAAAGCCAAGTTAGGAAGCATCCTAGACGCAACTAAACTTGAGAAATTCAGATTTAATATAAAGAACATTACATTCTTCCATGGCAGCCGTAATTCGATTTGAAGACAGGCTAGAAGGAGGAAATAATTTTTCATCATGGAAATTCAGAATTATGATGATATTAAAAGAAAATAAAGGTGAGTCATTTGTGAAAGAAAATAAACCGGAACCAGAAAATGATCCTGAGAAAACAGCATGGACTGAAGGAAATGAAAAAGCCATGAAAATCATAATTGATGGAGTTAGAGACCATATTGTACAAATTTTGACGAAATATGAAACAATATATCATATGTTCAAAGCACTTGAAAGTACATATGAAATAAATAACTCTAGCAGAACCTTGGCCCTTAAGAGAGAAATCAATCATATAAGTATGAACAAAGGAGAATCTATCAATGCATACTTTATGAGGATATCGACTCTAAGGGATCAATTATCAACTCTTGGATACCAAATTGAAAGTAAGGAACTAACACTTATAGCCCTAGATGGTCTACCAAATTCTTGGGAAACATTTGTTCAAGGCATTAGTGCAAGGTCAAAATTTCCAAAATTTGACCGATTCTTCAAGAGGAATCGAGGCAAACAAAGAAGGCTTCAATCAAAAGAACACAGACGAAGATCTTCATGTCTTGAATGTAAATTCCCACAAGAAAGGAAAGAAAAGGTACAGTAAGAAGAGGAAAAGCCATCATGAGAAAGGCTCTTCCAAGAAAGATTATTCTAACATCCAATGTTTTAGATGCAACCAGTATGGGCACTATGCCGTCAATTGTCCTGACAGAACCAAGCAGCAAGCATCTTATGCCAAAAGTAAGAAAGACCAAAGGAAAGCATGAACCTGAGAAATATGTGTTCTACTCTGCACTTTCGAATCAAGTATCAACTAAATCCAACTCCTGGATCATAGATAGTGGTTCATCAAGGCACATCACAGGATTCAAAGAACTCCTAGACTCCATGATAGTAGAAACTGATGAAGAAGTAACAATTGGAGATGATTCTGCACATCCAGTCAAAGGTGTTGGGACCTGCACTATCAAATTAAAATCTGGCATCTCAATTCAACTCACCAGAGTACTATTTGTCCCTGGCATAAAAAGAAATTTGGTCTCCATATCCACACTTGAAGATAATGGATATAGAGTAACCTTCATGGATAGCAAAGTGTTGGCATGGCCAAAGAAATCTACCATCAAGAAAGCTAAAACTATAGGACATAGACAAGGTTATTTGTACGAGTTATGTACTGAACCTAATCTAGCCCTAATCCATGAAGTTGCAGACTCTAATGAAATATGGCATAGAAGACTAGGACATCTCAATTTCCGTGCCCTATCTTCTATGGAAAGGTTAGTCACAGGTGTACCAAAACTCAAACTTTACAATTCAGGGGTATGCAAGGGGTGTGCCTTAGGTAAAAATACTAAGGGGTCTTTTCAATATAGTACTAGCAAAACAAACAATGTCTTAGAGATAGTCCACTCAGACTTGTGTGGACCCATGTCTGTACCTTCATTAGGGGGTTTCTATACTATATAATCTTTATTGATGACTTCTCTAGGAAAACATGGATCTACTTTCTTAAATGTAAAGAATCACGGGAGATTCTTAAAAGATTCAAAGAATTCAAATCCCTTACGGAAAATTCTTCTGGGAAAAAAATAAAAACCCTAAGGACAGATAATGGAAAAGAATACACATCAGACCTTTTTAAAGAATTTTGTATAAGTGTTGGGATCAAGAGGGAGTTCATTGTTCCTTACAACCCTCAACAAAACGGCTTTGCTAAAAGTATAAACAAAACAATTGTATAAGCTGCCAATGCCATGATACTTGATCAAAATATAGAAACTTCACTTTGGGTTGAAGCCTCTAGTACTGCAGTCTACATTCAAAACAGATGGCCTCACTCCCAGATTGATGACAAAACTCCCGAAGAAGCCTTCACAGGTACAAAACCCGACATTAGTCACTTAAGAATATTTGGGTGTCCTATCTACATTCATGTACCCAAAGAGAAAAGGACTAAATTAGAACCTTTGGGGAGAAAAGGTATTTTCGTAGGCTACAGTGAAACTTCAAAAGCCTATAGAATATACGTGCCTGGTCAGAAACAAATTGAACTAAGCAGAGATGTGATTTTTGAGGAAGATATAGCTTTTAAAAGGGCTAGAAATTCCATTGAGTCTGAAAGTCAAACTTCCCACATGGATCTAGAAGAGGATCCCACCCCTGAGATTTAGAGGTGATGCAGTCAAGGTCAGATAATCCAATTAAGGACAGTCCAAACTGTTAGGAATTAAAGATCTTGATAGAGAAAAATTCGTTTATTATTCTGTTAGTATTTTACTGACATATGTTGCTGTGTGTTGCAGAGGAAAAGACAATGCTGTGGTGATTGATTACTTTTCTCTCAACACATAATACATTAAACATATTTCAAAGTGACTATACATAGGGACATGACTCTACGTGGTTGAGGCCACGTAGAGCCATGTTTGTTCACAGACATGCCTCTTACGAAGTGGCGTGTATAAGTTCTAAGCACTGCAGAGATTACGCTTAACTATCGATTGATAGTTAACGTAACATATGTTCATATGTTACGTTAACTATCAACCGATAGTTACGTAACAATGATAATAGTAATATCAACTATGTTGATTACCTTGTATAATGCTTCCGCCCGATAATATAGACTGTTGTTTACTAATGATATTATATAGAACAATATCAACGTAGCTTATTCGATTCATCAATCAAATCTATGCTACTGTTTTAACACTCCCTCTTAGCAAGAGTGGATTGATAAGCAAAATTAGGAGTTTTTATTAAATCCCTGACTTTAACTCAGATAAGGATTTTACCCATATAATCAATCATCATTTCCGGCATAATCCGGAACATAAGTTCAACTTGTCAAAATTTATCACAATCCCCGACTTATTCGGAACTGGATTTAGTGATAAATGTAGGTATCAAGATATTCAGCGTAATCCGAATCAAAACTTGAACCTCTTGTTATCATAACCCCCGACTTATTCGGAACTGGATTAGAAGATAACCAAAGCATAAAGGTATCAAGATATTCGGCGCAATCCGAATCAAAACTTGAAGCTTTTGTTATCATAACCCCCAACTTATTCGGAACTAGGTTAGAGGATAACCAAAATCAAGCTATTGAAGATCGTCACCTTACAATAGTGATTTTTGTACACAAGAAAGATCGTCATCTTTCAATACACAAAATATTGCAATATTAAATTTCAATTTTATTCATGAATATATAAATTACATAAGGAGATAGAATCTTAGCAATTTAATCACAACTTAATCATACCAAGTTTATGTTTGAAGTACACAATTTTCAACTTCGCAAGAGGCTTGGTAAGAATATTAGCATTCTGCTCTTCAGTACTTATGTAGACGAGCTTGATAATATTTCTATCTACCATGTCTCTTATATAGTGATAAGGAATCTCTATGTGTTTGGAGCGGTTATGAAAAACTGGATTTACAGAAAGTTTAATGGAGCTTTGATTGTCGCAGTAAACTATTGTAGGTTGTAGTGGCTTACCAAACAATCCAAATAGAAGCTTCCTTAACCATACTGCTTCATGAGCACCCATAGATGTAGCCATCCATTCTGCTTCGGTGGAACTCTGAGCAACCGCTAACTGTTTTCTACTGAACCATGAAATCATTGCAGATCCGAGGCTGAAGCAGCATCCTGTAGTACTTTTCCGATCAATAGAGTCTCCAGCCCAATCGGAGTCAGTGAATCCTTGGAGTTGTATCTCAACTTTTTCATATTTTAGACCCAATTCAGTTGTACCACATAAGTACCTCAGAATATGTTTAGCAGCAGATAAATGAATCTTCTTAGGTTCGCACATAAAATGACTTAATACATTTGTGGCATAGCAAATATCCGGACGAGTGTTTACCAAGAACATAAGAGATCCAATTAGTTGTCTGTAGTAGGAAGAGTTTGTAGGCTCTGAATCAGCAGCATCTTCTTTGAGCTTATGAAGATTTGTTTCCATCGGAGTGGTTAAGGGTTTACATTCCTTCATGCCAAATCTGGTTAATATATCCATAGTATATTTCTTTTGATATAGAAAAATGTAGTCTTCTTTCTAGACTACTAATCCTAAGAAGTAATGCAATAATCCTAGATCTTTCATATCAAATTCATTTGTGAGTTCTTGTTTGCATTTTGCAATGAGATGATCTTCTCCAGTAATTAGGAGATCATCAACATATAGAACTATTATTACCATTTCTCCTTTGGACATTTTGAAGTATATATTTGGATCGACTTCATTCTTGGAGTACCCTAACTTGGATAGATACTTATCTATACGTTCATACCAAGCCCTGGGAGCTTGTTTGAGACCGTAGAGTGCTTTCTTCAATTTGCAAACATAATTATTGTCATGGGTGACAAAGCCTTCTAGTTGTTCTATGTATACTTCTTCTATGATTCCATTTAGAAATGTTGTTTTTACATCCATTTGGTGAATCTTCCATCCTTTGGATGCTGCAATGGCTATGATGGTTCTTACAGATGTGTAGTGAGCAACTGGAGCAAATGTTTCTTCGTAATCAATTCCAGCCTTTTGAAAGAAACCCCTGGCAACAAATCTGGCTTTGTGTTTTTCAATACTGTCATCAGAAGCATATTTGATTTTGAATAAGCATCTAGAGGAAATGACGGTTTTCCCTTTTGGTCTAGGGACTATTTCCCAAACATCATTTTTAATAATAAATTGGTATTCTTCAATCATCGCATCTTTCCATGCTTGACATGTTAGGGCTTCTTTTACATTAGCCGGTTCTATTTTAGTCAGTTATGCCATTAGTGCAAGATAACATTTTTTATTCCTTGTTCTTTTATTTGCTTTGGATATCTCATCAGGTTCAACATTGTTTTCCTCAAATATTTTCCTAGCCCATAAGGGTCTTTTCTTGTTATTAGAAATGTCAACATCTTCAAGGTGAGATGAATCAAGTTCAATGTTTTCTGTTATGTTCTCTCTTTCATTTTCATTGTTTAGACGACCATTCTCCCTCTGATTCTCAATTTCATCATATTCTATAATGTTCTCCCTCTGATTCTCATTTGATCCTCCTTCAGTGGAAATGGAAATCTTTATAGCAATGTCCTCTTCAAACTTGATGTCTCTACTAACTTCGATGCATTTCTGTCCTGGTATATATACCCTGTACCCTTCTGTAGTTTCACTGTAGCCAACAAATATTCCTCTTTTTCCGGAAGGGTCTAGTTTGGTTCTTTTCTCTTTGGGAATATGAATGTAAACAGGACATCCAAAGATTCTGAGATGACTTAGATCAGGTTTCTTTCCTGTAAAGGCTTCCTCAAGAGTGATATTTTCTAGAATAGTGTGGGCATCTGTTCTGAATATATACAGCAGTGTTCGATGCTTCGGCCCAAAACAAAGTGTGCAGATTTTGGTCGTGCATCATGGCTTTAGCAGCTTCAATGATAGTTCTATTTTTTCTTTCGGCTACTCCATTCTGTTGAGGATTATAAGGTACTGTATACTCCCTCTTAATCTCAACAAATATACAAAACTCTTTAAAATTTTCAAAACTATATTCACCTCCATTATCTGACCTTAGGATCTTTATCTTTCTCCCAGTTTGGTTTTCAACTAATGCTTTGAATTCTTTGAATTTGGATAACACTTCATTTGATTCTTTTAGTTTAAGAAAATAAATCCATGTTTTTCTAGAATAGTCGTCAATGAAGATCACATAGTATGAATAGCCTCCTAGTGAGAGAGTCGACATAGGTCCGCACAAGTCAGTGTGAATGAGTTCCAATGTAGTTTTTGTTTTATGTTCACTAGAGGGAAAGGATTTTTTTATATTTTTACCTAGAGCACATCCTTTACAAGTGCTTGAATGTTTTGAATTTAAATTTGGGATCCCTGTAGTAATATTCTTAAAGGAGGGAAGAGTACTAAACCCGATATGTCCTAGTCTTTGATGCCAGAGTTCATTAGTATTGGATACTTCATGACTTAGAGCTGATTTGATACTATTTCCTACTTTGTATAAGCTTCCATCTCTATATCCTAAGGAAATAGCATTTTTAATATTGGAGTTCTTTGTCCATATTAAAACTTTATTTTCTTGGAATGTGACACGATAGCCTTGATCGGCTAAACTAGAGATGGAGAGTAAGTTCCTTTTTATACCTGGTACAAATAGAACATCTTTCAATAGTAGAGTAGTCCCTGATTTCAACTTGATAGAGCAGGTCCCGATTCCTTTTGCCGGATAGGTGGAGTTGTCTCCAATTGTAACTTCTTCAAAAGAATCTTCTTCTAAGGTTTCAAACTGATCTCTGAATCCTGTCATATGTCGAGAAGCTCCACTATCAATTATCCAAGTATTTTTGCTTGAGTTAATTTCACTTGATAATGCTAAGAAGAATAGTGATATTTCTGCTCCTTTTACTTATGCTAATGCCGCTTGTATTTTCTACTTCTCGGGACAGTATCTATGTGTATGACCAAACTTATCACATTTGAAACATTGTATTTTGGAGAAGTCTCGTTTGTGATTTTTATTTGGATTCCCCACATGGTTTGTGTTTCCTTTCTTGTGTTTGAACTTCATTTTATTGCTTTTGAAGTTTGAGTGGGTGTGAAGAGCTTGAATCTCATTTCCTTTGGTAGGCCCAATTCCTCTTGATATTAATCGAGATTCCTCTTGAGTGCAATCATTCTTCAGTTGATCAAACTTAGGTAGAGATGGACGTCCAGTTATACATTGAATGAAGGATTCCCATGTGATGGGTAATCCTCTAAGAGCAATTAGTGTTAGCTCCATGTCATCGACATTATTTCCAATGGTGGATAGTTGATCCCTTAGTTCTAAAATCCGAAGAAAGTAAGATGTAATTGTTTCCCCTTTGTTCATTTTGAGATTTAGCAATTGCTGTTTGAGAGTAAGCAATCTGCTTGTATTGTTAATCTCAAATGTCTCTTGGATTGTCTTGAAAACTTCATAGGCAGTTTTCAATCTTGCTATGGAGGGGAGAATATGGTCTTTAACAGCATCGATTATAATTTTCTTTGCTTTATTGTTACGTCTTTTCCAAGTTGCTTTTTCCGGTTCTTCCTCAGGCATGCTTGTGTTTTCTTCAACATAAGAATCCAACTCTAGTTCTTTAAGTAGAGTAAGAATTGAAATTTTCCATGAGAAAAAGTTAGACGCACCTTCGAGTCTGTCTTATACTTTGATACTGCTGGCCATTTTAATTTCTCCTCCCCCCTTTTTTTTTGTATAGATAATCAGAATAATTTTAACTTTAATGAATTTTTCTTCTATTGAGGCTCTGATACCATGTTAGGAATTAAAGGTCTTGATAGAGAAAAATTCGTTTATTATTCTGTTATATTTTGTTAGTATTTTACTGAAATATGTTGCTGTGTGTTGTAGAGGAAAAGACAATGCCATGGTGATTGATTGCTTTTCTCTCAACACATAATACATTAAATATATTTCAAAGTGACTATACGTAGGGACATGACTCTATGTGGCTGAGGCCACGTAGAGCCATGTCTGTTCGCAGACATGCCTCTTACGAAGCGGCGTGTATAAGTTCTAAGCACTGCAGAGATTACGCTTAACTATCGATTGATAGTTAGCGTAACATATGTTCATATGTTATGTTAACTATCAACCGATAGTTACGTAACAATGATAATAGTAATATTGACTATGTCGATTACCTTGTATAATGCTTCCGCCCGATAATATAGACTGTTGTTTAATAATGATATTATATAGAACAATATCAACGTAGCTTATTCGATTCATCAATCAAATCTATGCTACTGTTTTAACACAAACTTGCAGCCAACACCAACACAGCGGAATAACAACAAAGAAACAAGATCTGACAGAAAACAAGTACATTTATTCATCAATAACTGATTACATGCAATGTGTCGAGCTCTAAGGCCTTCCTGGTTACGGCCAATTACAATGTAAGAAACAGTTCTACAAGATCACACAGGATCCAAAACACCTTCAGCTAGTTTAGTCCTGAAACAATCAACAACCGATGGAAACCCTAAGGCAGATCTAAACTTGTACTCACAACCTTCCAAGCAATCTCCTTGTCTCCAAGTGTACAACCACTAGCTCTACTATTACAAACTATCAGATAACAATCTGATCTGCAAGATCATGCAAGATCTTTTCCACAACTTCACCAACTCCAGCTAGCCCAGGTCTGCAACACAACAGGACACTGGTAGGCACTCCAAGAAGAATCTGAACTTGTACCTGCAGGTCACCAAGCAATCTTCTACTACCTAAGCTCGCAAGCTACTAACTCTGCTAGATCCAATGTAGCTCTAGATCTTTGCTTTCACAGATCCACTCCTATCTGCTACTCCTACCCCCTAAACAACTACCCAAACATCTTCTTAAATACTAATTGCCAGTCACAAGTTGGCTTTACAAACAATTAAATCCCCAAAGCCAATCGGCTTCCAAAAGATACAAATATTAAATGCCAAACATCAGTCGGCTCACAAATAACTTCACAAATATTTAATTCACCAAGTCGGCCATCCACATAGGAGAATGCAACACATCAAATCTAGGTCCCCACACGTCCATCGGTCAATCCATAACCCAAGGAACGCAACCCAGATTAAATGCATCAGTCGGCCAAGCCAATTCATCCAAACAACCAAGTCGGTAAGCAAGAACACCGAGCAACAGAGAGATAACCAAGCGCCAGTGAACCGACCACGCCAAGCATGACCGAGCAACATCGTTATCACCAAGCGCCAGGAATTCCGAGTCTCCTTCAATGACCGAGCTCCCTTCAGCGACCGAGTCCTCCAACGACCGAGCAACAGGCATGAACATCGAGACCCTGTCGGCAACCGAGCACAAAGCAACAACACACCAGATCACCGAGTGACCAACATTCACCGAGATCCACCAGAACTTCCAACTGAGAATCACCACCAAGACCGAGAAACTCCAGTCTTCTACCGAAATCACCAGCCAAGTAACCAAACTCCACCAGTCAGTTACCGAGACTACCTGAATCTTCAGGCACCGAGCAATAAGCTAGGATGCCACTGCATCAAACTCCCGGGGTACAAAGAAAAGTGTGTCCCACACTTTCTCACCAAAGGGAACATCTGAAAACCACCAACTCCACTTCATCTTCACCAAAGGTTTCCACTCCATCACAGGAAAGAGAACCAATCTGCAACTCAACCAATCAGTATGTCCAACATGCTGAACAAACTGAACTATCCACCCACCACCGGGTATCAAGTATGCATCCCATCTCAGAGTCTCATCACCAGACTTATTACTGTCAACCAGCAACTCAAGTCCGCAACCAGCAAACAACATCAGCACCACAACACCGAACAAAAGCATGTCGGTAACACCATCATCACCAAGGTGTTCAACGGCAGGTAACCCCATACCAACAGCAGTCTGATCAAGCACAACCAGATGCTCTGCAATTTCCATGTCAGGCACAACTGACTGAACATGAAAATTAATCTTCTCACCAAGATCCAATCCTCTCAGAGACATCTCCAAAGATCTTCGAAAACCTTCTGCAACACACCCTCACTAACCACTTTGTGACAACCTCCAAGTTGTATGCAAATCAGATCGCAACCTGCCACCTTGCATGAACAACTTAGGGCACGACTTCACTAGTAACACGGGTCTGCAACTCAGATTGCGCACAATCTCTTCGCCAACCTTTCTCCAAACAAGATCAACCTGGCTCTGATACCACCTAATGCAGTCAAGGTCGGAGAATCCAATTAAGGACAGTCCAAACTTGCAGCCAACACCAACACAGCGGAATAACAGAACAAAGAAACCAGATCTGACAGAAAACAAGTATCTTTATTCATTAATAACTGATTACATGCAATGTGTCGGGCTCTAAGGCCTTCCCGGTTACGGCCAATTACAATGCAAGAAACAATTCTGTAAGATCACACAGGATCCAAAACACCTTCAGCTAGTTTAGTCCTGAAACAATCAGCAACCGATGGAAACCCTAAGGCAGATCTAAACTTGTACTCGCAACCTTCCAAGCAATCTCCTTGTCTCCAAGTGTACAACCACTAGCTCTACTATTACAAACTATCAGATAACAATCTGATCTGCAAGATCATGCAAGATCTTTTCCACAACTTCACCAACTCCAGCTAGCCCAAGTCTACAACACAACAAGACACTAGTAGGCACTCCAAGAAGAATCTGAACTTGTACCTGCAGGTCACCAATGTAGCTCTAGATCTCTGCTTTCACAGATCCACTCCTATCTGCTACTCCTAGCCCCTAAACAAATACCCAAACATCTACTTAAATATTAATTGCCAGCCACAAGTCAGCTTTACAAACAATTAAATCCCCAAAGCCAGTCGGCTTCCAAAAGATACAAATATTAAATGTCAAACATCAATCGGCTCACAAATAACTTCACAAATATTTAATTCACCAAGTCAGCCTCCAAATCCACATAGGAGAATGCAACACGCCAGATCTAGGTCCCCACACGTCCAACGGTCAATCCATAACCCGAGGAACGCGACCCAAATTAAATGCATCAGTCGGCCAAACCGATTCATCCAAACAACCAAATCGGTAAGCAAGAACACCGAGCAACAAAGAGATAACCAAACGCCAGTGAACCGACCACGCCAAGCATGACCAAGCAACGCCGTTATCACCGAGCGCCAGGAATTCCGAGTCTCCTTCAATGACCGAGCTCCCTTCAGCGACCGAGTCCTCCAACGACCGAGCCACTTCCGCAACCGAGCAACAAGCATGAACACCGAGACCCCATCGGTAACCGAGCACCAAGCAACAACACACCAGATCACCGAGTGACCAACATTCACCAAGATCCACCAGAACTTCCAACTGAGAATCACCACCAAGACCGAGAAACTCCAGTCTTCTACCGAAATCACCAGCCAAGTAACCGAACTCCACCAGTCAGTACCGAGACTGCTAGAATCTTCAGGCACCAAGCAATAAGCCAAGATGTCACTGCATCAAGAGGGAGTGTCATGAGGAAGATAGAAATGAAGAACAAATAACGTCTTTGGAGAATCCTAAAAGAAGACCACTTTGGGCTACCACAACAATGGATGAAGCAAAGACTTATGCAGCTCCATCAGGAACTTTCAGAAAAAGTAAAAGACCTAAGAGATTCTCTAGTTATGTGGCATTAATGAGTGAACTCATAAAATCTGAACCTACCAATGTCACTTAAGCTCTTCAGCACCAAGTATGGAAGGATGCCATGACAAAGGAATATCAATCCATTATAAAGAATGATGTATGGGAGATAGTGCCTAGATTAAAAGAGAAGTCTGTTGTTTCTTCTAAGTGGCTCTTCAAAATCAAGCATGCTGCAGATGGAAGTATAGAAAAATATAAAGCAAGATTTGTGGCCAGAGGTTTTTCACAGAAAGAAGGAATCGACTATGAGGAAACATTTGCACCAGTTGCACAATACACCTCAGTGAGAGCAGTACTTGCCATTGCAGCAGCCAGAGGATGGAAAGTTCATCAAATGGATGTAAAAACTGACTTCTTAAATGGAACCATTGAAGAAGTCTACTTAGAACAACCTGAAGGATTTGAAATTCACAATGCAAAATCACATGTGTGTAAATTAAAGAAAGCTCTATATGGACTTAAACAGGCTCCCAGGGCCTAGTATGAAAGGATTAACAAATACCTAATGAAATTAGGTTTCTCTAAAAATAATGCAGATCCAAATCTCTACTTCAAACAAAGCAAAGGTGATATATTAATATTAATATTATATGTTGATGATCTATTGATTACAGGAGAAGATCACCTTATTGAACAATGTAAGATAGATTTGGCCTCAGAATTTGAGATGAAAGACCTAGGTCTCCTTCATTATTTCCTTGGGCTTGAAGTCTGGCAGAAATCAAATAGTATTGTTCTAAATCAAGGGAAGTACACTATTGATATATTAAAGAGATTTGGTATGATGAACTACAAACCTATGTCAACTCCCATGGAAACAAACCTTCATAAACTAAAGGAAGCAGCAGCAGATTCTCCATTAGCAGATCCCTCTCTCTACAGACAGATAGTTGGATCCCTGATGTATGCGGTTAATACCAGACCTGACATCTGCTATGCTGTAAATGCCTTGAGTCAGTTTATGTGTGAGCCCGAGGAGATACATCTTGTGGCTCTGAAGCATATATTGAGATATCTTCAAGGTACCATTAATTATGGACTAAAGTATGAGAAGGTTGACTTAGATCTTCATGGATTCACAGATTCAGATTGGGCAGGAAGTGTAACTGATTGGCAGAGCACCTCCGGATGTTGTTTCAGCTTAGGATCAGCTATGATATCGTGGATTAGCAGAAAACAGTCCTCAGTAGCTCAGAGTTCTACAAAAGCCGAATATATTGCAGCATCCATGGCTGCTAGAGAAGCAGTGTGGCTCAGGAAACTACTTCTGGGATTATTTAGTAAACCTCTGAATCCAACTATCATCCACTGTGACAATCAAAGTTGTATCAAACTGTCAGTGAATCCAATATTTCATGATAGATCTAAGCATATTGAAATTCCTTATCAATATGTAAGAGATATGGTAGAAAGGAATGCAATCCAGTTGGAGTATATCAGTACCAGAGATCAAACAGCAGACATCCTCACCAAACCTCTTCTCAAGGTGAAAAATGATCACTTTAGAAAGAAGTTTGGTATGATTGAAATGTAAATTTTTTATTTGTACTAATATATATTAAAGATGATTAATGTGTAAACTTCTTTTGTCATATGTGTGACTATGACTTTATGGGCCTACCCTTCCTGTGTATGTTTCTAAAAGGTGACGACTTTTTGGATAACTAACACTTGTATTTTAAACATTGTAAGGTGACGATCTTATAATGTTCTATAGACTGATGTCATGTGACTTGATATCAGCAATTATGGTAGACATTATGCGACGTATTGTCAGTGCACATACCATAACTAGGATATATACAAGGAGAATGTAATGATCCCGAGCATAGTATATCCTTAGTATCACGAGATAGGTGATACTATTTATCACGAGATATGTGATAATTCATATCACGAGGTATGTGATATGTGATACTATTTATCACGAGATATGTGATAATTCATATCACGAGGTATGTGATATGTGATACTAATCATCACGAGATATGTGAGGATTTATATCACGAGGTATGTGATATATATGCATCACGAGATATGTGATACTTATATCATGAGACATATGGACAGACATTCACAGAGACCATTGTGAAATGTTTATCTTCCCTAGCTAAGAGGGAGTGTTGAGAATAATTAGCGTCGATCAGATAAAATATCAATATAATAGATAAACTGAGATATATATGTATATATCAATATATATAATAATAATAATGATATTATTATTATTATATATATTAATATTTACTTATATTATTATTATCATAAATATATTGATATTTATTATTATTATAAATGTTCATTATTATTATGAGATATATAATAATTATTATTAATAATAATAAACTAAATTACATTGATCACATTAATAATAGTTATCGGGCTGTATAAACTCCCAACTATTTGCATATATGTTTAACACCCGATAATTATCGGGCCTGCGCATATTAAGGACTCGCGAAAAGTCACACCTATGATAGGCGTGACTCCTTGAGGAGTCACGTCTATCATAGGCGTGGCTTCTCTCCTATTTGTTAGGATATATAAACACCATGTGCAGGGATATACTCAGCATTCAACACAGAAATTTATCAGTAAGGAAGTTGAGATAATATCCAGCACAGTATAAAACAAAGGTCTAAATTTCAGTATTATTAAATAAGAAATTATTATATTATATATATATGATCTAATTTAATCCTTGATAATATCAGAGTTACTGCTCAAATTAAATTTGAAATAAGATTAGTTTGCATTTACAATATCTAAGAAAATAACTAAAATGCAAATACAATCCTTTTTGTCTTATTAAATGCATACATATGATTTCTACATCAAAAATGTGCACCTACAGCCAATGAACATTTTCACAAACACTTGGCATGCAATCTTATGTGTTGGATTTTGAGCACTTTATGATATGAACATTACATCAAGCACTTGGTGAGATTCTTATTTCCTTCATATCCAACTCAAACAAATTACCATGGCAAATACAGTGCATAAGAATTTTATTGTAACTGATAAAAGAAACCTGTAGCTGATTACATGAATTATACTCATCCAATAATGAATCTCAACCCACTGATTCTAATCCAAAAGATGACGCCACAACTAGAAAACAATGTTTGGAGACACCAGACAGCAGAACGTGCCCCAAGTTTGTCAAACACTGCCCAAAAATTTCAGACGCAGCCTTCCTAGCCTTGACCACTGCCTATAGATTATGGATGCTGACCCACAATGAGTCACGACAGCCAAATAAAGTCCAACGCGGCCTCTAATTTAGTGCTACAACAGCTTATACATCAAACACAGCCCTTCAATACAGGCTGTGATCTGCCATTGTTGATAATCTTGAGCCTTTGCACTTTATACCTACACTAAACACTGAAAAACTCTTCACAAATCTACCACAATTTGTATCAAATGGATGGCTCTAAATGACACCACATCAAGGCAAAATTCACTAGATAGTTTCACCAATTCGAAGTGCAAAATCTTCATAGAATTCACAATTCTACAAGATCAAAATATCTGAAACCCTTGGCTCTTAGCCTTTCACAATTTCACCAAAATCAAATGCACAATAGAATGAATTTTGATTTCTCTCGAAGCCTCTTTGATAATATTTCATCATGAATCTTCATTAGCAAGGTTCATTAATGATTTTGATATTTGATTTTATAATAATGAGTTGACTTTATAATATATCATTAATAAAGCACACTTTTAATAAATGAGTATTAATTACTCGTTGCCCTCAACATGGCCCCCACTTTATTATAAAGTCACTTTATAATATAACTTAAATAATTAAACATCATTAAAGGCCATTAAAATATTAATATCTCATTAAATACTCATTATCTTGACGAGCTTTCTAAACCAAAGAGTCAACTACTGCATCCTCTATCCGTATGACTACCTTACTAAAAATAGAAATGGTCCATCTCTATCAACCTCAAACTTATTTGGAGAAGACAAAGAACCTCTATTAACCAAGCCTCTGCCTCAAAAGACCCTCTATCCATAATAATTAGCCTACGAGGGACACAATAATAGGCTAATCCCTCAAATTTTGATGATCATGAAAATGGGGACATTACACAATGCCATAGAGCTCCTCCAAACTGTATTTCTCCATATCATGATTTTGTTGAATGGCAATCGGCAAGGTTTTGTAGGTCTTAGTCATAGCTCTCATCACCTTAAGTAACACTTCATTATTCACAAAGGTTCCACTAGAGCCTCTCATTGAACTAACAATTTGATTCACCCGATGCAAGTAGCTTTCAATGTTCTCATCCTCAAGCATTTTTAAAGTCTCAAATTTGTGCTTCAAATTCTGCAATTTAATTTGCTTGATCTTCGTCTCTTTCATATATGCTGCCAAGCTTCTTCTAGACATCAAATGCGATTTTGAAATCCATGACTTTTAGTAATTTTGAATCACCCAGACCATTGATTATAGCATACCTTACATTTACGTTGTTCTCTTGTGCTTTCATTTCATCCAGTGTATAAGGAGCACCAGATGTCGGAGGAACATAACATTTTCTGGTAGCATCAAGAACTCGATAAGGCATGGAATCCAAATGTGATTCCATCTTCTCCTTTGAGAAAGTATAATTTGTTCCATCAAACTTACGTACTTTGTTGCCATGTTCATTAGCCATCTCGGATCTGCCTCAACTGGTTAAGCTTCTTCTAGAGGAACCTTGCTTTGATACCAATTGTTGAACACCTCTAGATGCTAATAGGGGAGGGGGAGTGAATCGGCAAAAACTAAAACATAATACTTCTACCACAGCTTCTCAATTACTTCTTATTAATGAAAATAATCAACAACAAAAGATATAGCAATGAAAGAACACATATGTGAAACCAGATTTACGTGCAAAACGCAATGTGGGGAAAACCACGGTGAGAATCACATTTGCTATGTGAAATAATTGAATACAAAGTTTTAGACCAAAAGACAAGGAACTCACCGTCCCTGATGTTTTAGGCACACTACCAAGGATCTAACTAATCCTAAGAGAACTTGCAGAAGAAATATAGATCTACACAACACTGCCAAAAGAGTGCACAGCCTTCCAATAGGCATAGAGAAAAGATGTAGGATCTCCTGATTAGTTCATGTAACCTCTCTATTTGATTCAACAATTCGCACTTCTGCTCTTCCTTGTCTGTATTACTTTGACTTCACATTCAATCCATACAGATTCGCAATTACTTCACCAACTCTCTTGCCTTACTCATCCAATGACGCTCATATATAGTGGTTTGTTCATTGCAAACTTCAACAAAGTTGGCCATCAAAATATAAGCATTATTAGTACAAAGTTGGCCAACATGAGCATTAATATTAAATGCAGTCCACCTCAAGAGGATAAAGGGACCCAAATACATCAGAATATGTTTACCCCAAATATTATGATCAAGGCGCATGCATCGTATCATCATCCAAAGCCAATCCCAAAGGTAACAAGTAGAAAGGGATTAAAACGTGTAACTGGTCAGCCCAATAATCGATTTCCAAAGCACGCAACATCATGCAAAGCACAACATGTCACAACACAATCACTCTTAACCTCTTAACTCTTCCCTCATCCTATATCCAGTCCAATAAGACTCAAATATAGTCACCGCAAATATCTAAGTCCACCACAACCCAAAACAGACAACAATATCGCACTTATGACAACAAATCTTCGCTTGTGGAGAAAACCAACCAAAGATATCTGAACCAAAACATTGCACGAACCATTTGACCATGTCCACCAAACCATATAACTTGAGATACCCATGCGGAGCATTCTCTGAGCCTATCCAATCCATTCCTGACAACCAGCCTTACTGTCAACCAATCAGCGCATCATAACTTCAAAAGAACAGTTGGGAACCTTGAAAACATGATAGTGCAATATTCACTATACATAGCCATTATAACCAGAACTCTTAGCCACCATCATTTTATGCAAAGGAATGTCGAACATTCTCCCATAAGGTGTTCAAAATAGTCTTTCCTTTTTCCATCTTGTCATACTTCCATCTTCCGTATATCTCTTACTGTCTTAATGTTATCATGAAAACAACAAAACATCATCTTGACACACAATGACAATAATCTATTAACCTTCATTAGATACTCTTTCCTACATAGCATAACTCTTCATCAAATGCAATCCATACTTATTCCCAATCTCAATAACTTCTTAATCATAACTAGTTGACATCAAGGCCAAGGATGGCATACTCGCCGAGTTTTCCAACTTGGCGAAGAACTCGCCAATGAAAAGTCGCCAAGTTTTAGGAAAAACTCAGTTTTTTCGGCGAGTTTTAAAAAAAAACTCGCCCACGTCTGCATAATACAACCGCATGACCAAAAAAATGAATTTTCCACTTCAGGGGCAGGAGGATTTATACAAATATAACATTTAAGTATAAGTTAGATTTATTTAATTTCTTATACTTTATGTAATGACCCTTACCAATGGATCACTAAAAATCTTTGATTTTTGCACTTATGAAATTTCATCAAACAATTGGCAAGCAATCAACTACACTGCTGGAAGTAAAAGACTGAATATGGGAAATTGTTGAGCAACAAATCCACACAATACAATGATGCAAAACAGTGCCAATATGTTCATTCAATGAAGATATTGACTCCCTTACAATAGATTGCAACTTTCAGATTTTACAAATTATTTGGCACCTTAGAATCTAAAATATGCTTGTGAGACACAAGGAATATTGTCAAACACTTTGTCTGCAACCTCCCAGCTTGCTGGTCTAATAATATCAGTCTGATATGTACTTTTAAATGACTATAGATAGCTTCCAATGCTTGAGAATCAACACATCAAAACATAAATTATCATCTAGATGCTTAAATGACACTTTGGACCCTTAACCAATGCGTAGAGATGGATTTTCAATGTTACATATGCACTTACAGCCAAGTGACATTTTGACAAACATTTGTCATGCAACTCAAGAACATCACGTGATTAGAATGCAGCCTTATCTCTCTATGCAACTGAAGCATTAAACTGATTTCAAGAATATTTATCAAATGGCCTAGTCTCTTGACTTTCAACTACAAGTTTCAGAATTTTCTGAGTACAAAGATAGCCATGATTTCATACATAAACAACATTAAAACTTATTGAAATAAGTGCCAAATGAACCTGAAATGAAGCACCTAGGAGTATGAATGAAGAAGCAATCAATATCACTCCACTTTGAGCCTTCCTCTTGCCAAATTGAATTTTTTTTCAAATTTGCCCCTGTTCTGATATGAATGCCAATAATAAATAAATGCAGCAATAAAAGGTCTCCAAATTCGTATAGAAATGATTGCCAAGACAATAGCAATTGATTCCTCAAATACCCATAACCAAAGGATGCCTCCAAGTGAAGTTATGAACAAAAATGTGGGTCCAAGATGAAAATCGCAGTATGCTGGAAATGCCACAAAAACTACTGAAATGGTCTTCAAATAATGCCAATGAAATCCTCTCGATTAATGGATGAAAATAAGTCTTTTTGACAACCCAAATTCCAAACAATTGCAAACTCTTACATCAATTCTCAATGAAGTCCAACATGAATTGGCTGAGTACCAACTCCAATAATGCAACCCTTCAGTAGATATTTCACTACCTCAGTTATGCCAATCTAGGGGAGTTATCGTTCCCAAAGATCAAATGATATTTGCAAACCAAAAGACTACAAATTGCTCCACAATGGAAGAAGTAGAAGAAATCCCAAATCCGAGCATGTCCAAATGAAAGCCCAAGCCCTCTATTTATTCTTTTCCTTGAGAAGTTGCTAGAACTTCTAGAAACATCCAATTATAATGTACTTTATAATAAAATAACATTATAATAATAAAGTACATTTCTCAATTCAAAATTATAACAATGTAGGCCCAAATGTCTCATAACTGAATGTAGGCCCAACTACGACTGAACGTAGGCTCAAGACTGAACGTAGGCTCTACTACAACTGGATGTAGGCTCAAACTGGATGTAGGCTCACTCTGGATGTAGGCTCCACTACAACTGCATGTAGGCCCAAACTGGATGTAGGCTCTACCGAATGTAGGCTCTGTCAGCAATATGCAATCAAATGATCAACATAATGACCCTCTCTCCAAACCATTTGCCTACGAGAGTCGATGATAGGCAAATCCGTCATGCCAACGATGTCAGCCAAAATGGGGACATGACACTTTAAGTTATATTTGTATAAATTATAAAATATAATACTTCCAGGATGTTTGGGATAGGTTCCAACTTCATAGGAGTTAAGATGCAGATTCTAGATTTTGGGGGTTTTCGAAAAATTCCAGACTTAGCCAAATTTCAGGATTCAGCAAGCCTTCAACAGGGTTACCTCCCACAATCCATCATGGCTTTCTAAGGTCAAACTAAAGCTGGCAAAAGGATTCCTAAAGGGTTTTAACTCGTTTTATCACAAATCACTTGGTTTCGACCCCATCTCTACGACAGACATAGCTTAGCTCTCGTCCAAATCCCAAACAGACATGACTTCCCAACAGGCCAAAATCACTCAAACCTCATTTGTCGAACCTAGGGACTTGAAAACAGCCACCAATAAAGACTACCTAAGACCTAGTTATGAAGACTTTGACATTTGGCATTGATCAATGATCAAGCATCATAGATTCATACTAGTTTTGTAGAAACGGTTTACTATTTTGCTTCCAGTCATCAGCATTCCACATGAGAATGCGATTTTGTACCCACTTTGCATTTATATATATCTAAACTTAGCTTGTTTCTTTTGTTTTCTCATTAATTAACTCATTGGATGCATCTTCTCATAGAATTTTGCAAAAAAAATGCATTTTTAATTAAATTTTATGCTATTTTTAAGTTCCCGAGTTTTTTGCCGAGTTTTTGCAAAAACTGGCCGAGTTTTCCCGAGTAATCTTTTTCAGGGCTTGGTGAGTTTTGGCCGAGTGAGAGTATTCCATCCTTGATCAAGGCAACCAATAGAGTTAACATCAATGCAACCATTAGAGTTGACATCAATGGCAACACATATCATATAGCTAACTATAGCACAATGGTGGCCTCTAAATGAAACCACTCCAATCTAGCTAGGTGGGGTTTTGTCCCCAAAACTAGAAACCTTGAGAAAATTTTCATCCTCAGTGTCAAAGAACCCAAGTTCATTTTGACAACATAACAATATCATTCATTACTGTAATGTCCCCATTTTTCAGGCTTTGGGATTAGCTTGGCTTGGCGACCCTCGCAAGCTAATCAGGTGATCAAAGGGGGTCAAATGTCAGAGCCAGTATTGGGATTCCATCCTGGAGATTTAGTTTACTAGGTCTGCTCTTCGTTCAGGTCAATTTGGTCGACTTACTATTTTTAGTAAGTGGTATTTTGGGTATGGCCTAGATTAGCAAGGTGTCTGCACGAAGCGTCAGATGTTTCAGGATCGAGCTTCAGGGAATCTCCAGTTTGAGAGACTTACTATTTTTAGTAAGTCTATTTTTAGCAGCTGGCTATTTTTGGCAGTGGGTTATTTCCGGCAGGGCAGTTGACTTTTGTGGCTCTGGTGTCGGAAATGAGTTTGTTTCAGTCAACAAATTCAGTGGCTTTTGATTTAAAAATTATCGTTATTAAATTAAAGTATTTTAATTTAATAACTTAAGTACTTTATAACTTTAATGTTATAAAGTGAAATTATCATTTAAAAGCCTTTTATATTAAAAAAGTGAAATTGTGCTTTTTCCGAAAAAGCTATAAATACAACTCGAAAAAGCACTTTCATTTACCCATTGTTGATTTGATAAAATTTATGAAGTCTCTTGGCTGTGAAAAATGGCTAGGGTTTTGAGGACTGATTCCTCTTTTGGCAATTTGAGCCATTACAGATTGATGGTGAATTTTGCAGCTGTATCTGAGATCATAGTCCAGTGCTGAAGTATACTGGATGTGTGAAGTTTTAATTCTACAGGCAATCTGATTCTGAATTAAATCCAGTGTTGATGTATACTGGATTTATGAGAAGTTTTATTCTTCAGGCAAATCAATTATTTCTCTTGGGGTTTGATTTGTCTTCTTGCTGGGGCTTGTTCTTTGATTGAGAAATCTGTTGTCTTATTTGCTGAAGTTAGTGATCAAATTTACAAAATCAGGCAATCTACATTGTTCTTTTGGCTGCGTTTTAATTTGGGAAGGCATTTTGGTTGATGTGTGACTGCTGCAATCATTTATTGGGAGCCATTTGGTGTTCCTGAGAGCCAGCGTGAGATCTGGGAAGCTCTCAGACCCAACTACAGCCCACATGACTGCTGCTGGAGCTGTCACTCATCTACAAGGCCCTGCGTGGAGTTTAAGGCAGTCACACCTTGCTTCATTCTGTCCACGTGACTACAAGAAGGACATCTTTCATTCTGCTGGGTCCCGAAACTGTTACAAATCAGTCACGCACTGTCTGGAGCTGCCACGTGATTGTACAGGCCTGGTTTTTTATTGTGTTTGGGCTGTGACACGGTCAAGGAGGATATTGCACATACAAAACATTTCAGAATCTGCCAGGTGCTTTAATTTCTATATTAATTTAATTGCTTATATGTATTGTTGTAATGAGAATAAAAAGTGACCAATGTTATCAGGAAAATTCAATTGTTCTTGTTTCGATATTAGAATTTTGGTGGAAGATGAATTTAAATTGCAATTAAATGTATTTTGAACAAGTGTTCGCAAATATTTTAAATTCAAATTAAGTGTATTCAGAAGAGCCAGCCTGGGTTCTTCACAATTAGCATTTACAAAAATGAGCCCCAACACCTCCTTTTAAAGCTTTTTGGAGGGAATTTGCAATACTGGAAGGCCTATCTCTCAAAGCTCTATTAATTAACAATTTAACCAACCCATGATGCGTTATAGAATTTTGATTCCCTTACCGTGTTTCGATAGAACTAGTCAACAAATAATGATAGAGGAAATTTGGTACATTTACTGCGCGGCCATGCCAAATGCAACTCATTTAAAAGTTATAATAATCCATTTTCACCTTAAAAGACCTTTTTTAAATATAAAATATCATTTCATGTGCAAGAAACCCCTTTTCCCTCCTAGGTGTCCACTTTTAAGGGATATTACCATCTTTACGAAAAAATATAACACTTAAGTAATACCTCTATTAATTCAAATAGCATCCAATTTTCCCCTAATTTTCATGCCCAACACCACAAGTTACGACCTCCAATGAAAATGGTACAGCTTTCTCCAAACCAGCAAACCCCTAATAATTTGTACGACCAACACTTGGAAACATATCATAAAACAACAGCAATGAGAACAAATATTACACACACTAATCTCCAAAATTGTACAGCCATCAAAAGCAATAGTATGGCCACACAAACTCCCCTTCAAGATGCCTAAATCCACTCAGCAAACAAAAAGTAAACTCTCCAAAATTTGTTACTCAAAACACTACAAATTCCTTCAACTCCAAATGGGTCTCCAATTTGTTGCACAATAGTGCCCTCTAAATGAAAACTCTTCATTATAGCTAAGGGGAGTTTTCATTCCAAAAACTAACAATCTTGAGAGGGTTTTCTTCCTCCACAGATTGTGGAAGATCCCAAATTCATTCCGACAACATAACAATATCATTATCAGCATATGCAAACAAAAAGTACCAAAACCTCTTTTATAGATTATTGGAAGGAATTGGCATTTAAAATTATAATAATCCATTTTCACCTCAAAAGCCTTTTCTAAAATATAAAATATCATTTCATATGTAGTACCCCCCTTTTCCCTCCCAAGCGTCCACTTTTATGGAATGTAAACATTTTCATCAAAAAGATATAACACTTAAATAATAACTTTATTAATCCAACATCACAAACTTAAGTGCATATTTAAAATGTTTCATCAGACTTCTACAAAGTACTACAACAATATCCAAATACAACTCTGACCACATTGATCAAATTGAAGTAGTAGGATGATGACTAGAGCAAATCAGGTAGCTTATTAAAAATGGGCACTCCCTCCAATAAGTTTGGAGAGCACTTCAAATGTTAAAAAACACTTTTGAAAGTATCATTAGAATCCAAACTAACAATTGAGCTTTCTACCAAAAATAGTAACCAAGAAAAGCTAAACATATGCTCTCCAAGAACTTTGGAGTCCCATTTCCCATACAAATTAGCACATGGGAACTCAAGTAGGTTAACTGTCACCAAACTAACTAGGCCTGAAAAGGCAACATTACATTTTCCTTTGCCTTTGATGATGTTTTGGACTCTACCTTACCAACATGCTTTTCTCTGAAACCTCAACTCCTTAATTCTTTCACTAAGTTACCAATTGAAGCCAAAGTTTTGGCCACCTCTTTACCCAAGTACCTCTTCCTTGGTATCCCCAATCCTCAACTACCAACATTTTCATCTATACACTTTTTTTAAGTCAAAGATGCAAGAATACTTCCAAGATGGTACCAGGTATGATGTATCCACAAACCCCGAGCCTCAACATTTTTCACCACACTATCTCATCAGGATGGCAAGTGCAAATGCATCCTTATTTGTGTACTTTGATGGTCCCAACCGGTGCTGAGAGGGGAGGGGTGAATCAGCACCCACTAAAACTCCGATATCTATTAATTATTACTATATGCAAAACAGATCCTATAAAAGAAATAACTAACACAAGATCACAGCAGCATAGAACACCAAATATATATCGTGGAAACCCAAAACAGGAGAAAACCACGATGTGAGTAGAACTCACAAATTTTGCACTCTTCTGAAGTTCGCCCTGTGAAAAGCCTTCCCTGTTAAGGGATTGCAAACACATTGTTAGGTGTGACCCAGTTAAGGGATTTAAAATAAGGCATGTTAAACCCTGCCTTGTTAGAGGACTTTAGAACATCTACTAGATGTCACCCGGTTAAGGGATTTGATACAAGGGACCTGTTAATGTCCACCCAAATACTGGGATTTGACTATTGCAATTGTAAGAGAGCAATAGAGGGGTTGATCCTTTGAAAGATGGCTTTGTAGAGCCTGATAAGATCACTGTTTCATCCACTAAGAGTCATCACCGAGCACCACAGGTATGCTCTCTTCAGGTTATAGTGCTTCCTTGCACACTCTTCTCTTTTCCTTCTTCTCTGCTCCGTTTCCCTTATCATAGCTTTGATCAGCGTACAGTTTCACTCTTTCTCTTTTGGCAGAATGAAGGCAAATGTTTTTCTTTGTTGACTGAAGAATAAATAGACTTCCTGCCGAGCATGGGACAGATCTTCCCGCTCATTGCTGAAGCGATCTCCATGAAGATCTCCTTTTGATGCAACATCCAGTCATGTTTCAAACATGTGAGGAAACATCAGATGTGTGACACAAGCTTTCCCTTAATGAAAGATCCGCCATGAATCAGCCATTCAGTCGTGTTTCAATCTTGTAACGAAAACATCGGAAACGTGTCACATACTTTCCCTTAGAAGAAATTTCTCCAAGATTTATGTATTAAATCTCAGCAAAAGAATCTCCTTAGTATTCTTAAACTGTGTCTTTCACCGGTATTTCTCGTAACAGAAAATCCTGCGTGATTTGTGCAACAAATCTCAGTAGAAGAGTCTCTTAAGTGTCTGTCAACCATGCCTCTCACCAGTCTCAATGATGTCTTAACGATCATCTCTTTCACTGGTCACGTCTTTCCTTAAGCAGTATTCTGGACTCTATCTTCATCGGTCACCGCTCCGGTTAGTGACTTCACCGATCACTGCTTTGGTCTCTGTCTTCATCGGTTACTGCACCGGTCAGTGACTTCACCAGTCACTGTCTTCGAGCAATAAGTGCATTGTTGCTCATCACCGTGTCATCGGTTACTGGTTTCCTAAACAGTTTCTCTTGTCACCTGTTCCCGAGTATTTGGACAATGTTAGCTTAGACATTTAATGACATCAATGACAACACCACTTTACCATGTACCGGTTGCATCCTTACCGGTAATGCAAACCTACTTTGTAAGAGGTACTCCTGATTCCCAATCCCCAACATCTCACAGTGTATTACCTTATTGAGACATCAAATTCAAACTTCCCCCAATTTGCATATCTTAAAGGATGAATTCCTTGGTACCTCCAATCCCAAACTCCTGATAAGTTTTGTCCTTTCAAGGTCAAAGAAGTGGAGGTACCCTTACCTATTTACTTTAAGCGTCAAGTATGTCAATCACCCAATCCCCAACAACAATATAGGTTACAAGGTATCCCCAACCCTTGATCCCCTAAACTCCTGCATTTTTGCACTATTCACTTCCACCTGCATACCTCCACGGCCAAAAAATGCCGCTAATGACTTTGGTGCAGGAGCACCCACTGATTGATCCATTGTTGCAGGAACCAACTCACCCAATGTGATTGATCCATTGCTACAGGAACCAACTCACCCAATGTGATTGATCCATTGCTACAGGAACCGACTCATCCAATGCTAGCAAAGCAAAGGGACCAAACATGAAGGGTTAAGATTATGATTGGATCTTGGATCCAATGATGTAATAAGTCCTATTTGTAAGGCAAGATGACATTAGGTGTGCTTATAAACCTAAGTGTCTATCTTGGCCAATTTGGACAAATTGGTGATGAAGGGCTAGAATAGACTAGGTGATAGGATAGTCTAAAATGGCCTAAGAAATGTTTGAATAAGATTATTCTAAACTTTCTAAGGTCCTAGGTGGAGTCTAGGATAGATTAAAATAAAGATTTATTGACAATTGACAACTTTACAACAAGTTGTCAATGTTGCATTAAGCAACTTTTTGAAAAGTTGTCAAATTTGAAAACCAACGGTCACAACCAACTCAAATTGGTTAGAACCGGTTGAGAATGTTTCAAAACATGAAGAAACTTTGATCCAAAATCATGTTGGAGGATTTGGAGAAGTTCTGTGAGAAGTTTTCAATAAAAATTAAGTTGATTTCCTGAGTATTCGACTGTGTTTCTATGTTGTACAGACCTGTACGGTCATCTATGCACCATTGAAGGATCTTGAGAGTTGGAACATAAATTTAGAAAGATTATGCAATTTGTTTGAAGTCCTAACTCGGCGTAGAACAAAAGTTATGAATTTCTGAGTGTCCATAGGTCGCAGGAAGACCCTATCTAGGGTTTCAAGGAAGAATAACTCCTTCCAGGAGATTCCACCATCGGAAAATTTTAAAACTTGGTGGAAAGGAAGGTAGGAGAATGTACTTGAAGATTTTTGAGGTCTTAAGCCAGGAGATCAATGGAGATGGGAGGAAATACTAAACCCTCTGGACAGGCGTCTGTGTATCACTATCTGGAATTGTGGGTTTGAAGGCACAACTCGGCCCAAGGATGGAATGGTGAACTAAATCCTTGGATTTAGTAATTTCTTATCATCCTACACATGTTCCAATAAATGAGATTGGAAGGTGACAAAAATTTAGAACACTTCTTTTGTAAATCTGACCTAATAGTCCTATTAGGCCTAGGAGGAATTTGGTGGACAGTCAGAGTTTGAGGATTGGTCAAGGCCTCAAATTTGGTGTGTACTGTGGACAGGAGGGTAGAAACCCCTGAGGGTGATTATGACTTAACTTGGTAGGATTCCATGTGAGTTGCCCTCTTCAAATCATATTCTCTCCTTGTAGCCCTATTGTGGGAATTGGTGTCAAATTGATGTTCTAGATTTGTTTGGTGTAGGGTGAGTGTTCCATTTCATTGAAATTTGATATTCAAACCTGAATAGGCCCTGGTTTCATCCCTGGATTGATAGGGTTGGGTTGTGTGAGTTGATGCAAAAGGGTGTGGAAGATTTGCTTAAAGAATCAAACTTAGTTGTGGGTTTTGGGAACTCTTTGACAGAGCCTTAGTTTGTATGTTGGGATAGGGGTACTAGGGACCTCTAGGAGTTTGTTTTGAGTGCAGACTTGGGCTCTGCTCCAGACTTGATAAGGCCCTATAACAACCCAATCATTTTTTTCCCAACTAAAAACAACTATTCATCTTAAAGGCACAAATTCACATGTACTTCTAGTGATGGAAAAATAAAGGCATCTCATATGTAGCCATTGATGAAGCGACCGAGAATCCAAGCCGTTATGGTTTTTACGCCATCTCCAAGTCATTGTTCCAACAGATCTCACGAACTCTTATTCCCCATGCACATTGAAATCATAAGATGCCATTAAGGCTCAGTGTTGATATGAAAAGGGGTATTGCCTAACTAGTTTCATTATAAGGTTTGTTTCCACCTTTTCACTTAAGTTTACTTAGGGTACACAACATTCTTAGCACTGTATGTCTCCTACTATAAGAATAAGACACTTGTCATAATCTTATGATATACTATGTCTCACCTTGGCCTATATAACCAAGGGGTTCTCTTCAATATTTATGTACACTCTATTTGCATTCTATCATAGGAATACAATTTAATCTTGTCAGATTGATTTTCTAAGTATCTTGTTCTTTCCTTTAGGCTTCTAGATCTTGGGTAGCTATCTTTGTAACCAAATTTTTCGGTTCTAATAATAGGGATCATGAGGAGAAGGATTTCCTCGCACTTCCAGATACCTTTGCACATCCCAAAGGGGATATTTCAACACAAGGGCATTGTTGTTGATGACATTGAAGGAGTGGGCAGCTCTTGTAACACAAAGCAGCTAAGTTTCTTCTCCCAAGGTCACATGAATGAGCTGGAGAGATTGATGGTCAGATTTTCATTTGGGCAAAGGAAGAACCTTACTCGGCAACACATTAGGGTTTCAATTTCCAACTTTGGGTAAAGCATTTTGATACTAAAATGATTTGGGTTCATCCCGGAATAGTAATAACATTAGTAACCTCTAAAAAGTGAATGACTAAAGGCAAAATTGAGCTTAACTGAGCATCTCGCTATATATGGTATGCATTTTGAATGTGTTTCTAATTAGTTGGCTACCCAAATGATAAAATCTAGGACAATAAAGGAAATGTATGGGTATGTATATGGATTACTAGGTAGAGTCATTTAATATTCTGCAAACATATGTTGTCTTTCTAAATGTACATGTAGAACCCAATTTTCTTGTGCATTTTGAAAGACATGGTCCTTCATAATAACTTCATTAAGGTATCACTATTGGTTTCAATTATTACATCGTTTGAATGAATTTTCTGACTCTATTACCCAATTGGATAAAGGCACCAATCTTCTATTGGCTCCACCCCCCATCATCCCACAACACAATCAAAACAAAGTAAATTTAAAACATCATTTTAATTTGTGTTGTAAGTAGTTTTACTCACTTCATTGTCTAAAATATGTACAACAACAATACGAGCTATCAATAAGTGTATTTTTGACATTTCATACGCCAAATATCTGTTTTAATAAGATGTGTGACCCTAAATATTGCAAACCAGCATATAGACACAAAGTGACCACTGAAACAGGGGTGCATTATGCAATGGGTATGGTTTGTACTAAGGTGAATACCTAGTCTTTGTAGTGATTCAATTAAGGGAAGCTTTTGCAGGAGGCGATTGATTCAGATCCAAATCCAATCCTAGCCGCGGAGATTGTGGAGGAGGTAGGTGCTTATTACATGTAGGATACACAGGTTATATAGGTAGCTGAATGGAACACTATCAATAGGAATGCATAATAAGTTGTTTGAATGACTGGAAGTGTCCCAGATAATTATTTCTGCGAGGGTCTTTTATCTCCCATCCCACCCGCCATTATAGAGTAGGGCAGTCCCCTGCAGCAAACCTGGGCCCCGGGGAACCTCCAACTATATACCGACAACCATAGAATTGTGGGGGGGTGGGTGGGAATAGATAAAGGGAGGGTAGGAAGCAATAGTTCTGCCATTAATCAGTGGCCATAGAATTGTCAGGGCTCAGCTTGCAATTATAATTTATAGTTGCTAGCCCTTAAAATAGTAAGGGAGATTATAGTTGCTTATTCTAGCAACTATAATTGGAGAAGGGCTAGCAGGCAAACTATGATTTCCAATGAACTATCCAAGAACTATAGTTTCCCACCCACCCGAATCCTTATATTGCCCCCAATAGCCGCCTCCTCCCACTCACCCCTAGGGCGAGCAATAAGAAACTTGGTTTGGCAAAGTGAGAAGTGAAGGAGGTCCTAGCCACCTCAATAATTGGTCCTCAATGCTCCAAACCAAATCATAAGTGTGTGACCTATTTTCCAAGTTCAATGTCCCCATCACTTGGGTAGAGATGTAAATTTAGGGATTTGGAACCTACAACTCTGAGCACCAATAGGACTTATCAATAAAGCTAACTTTATTTACAAGATGATTTAAAATTGAAAAGAGTATAATATTATATGTGAAAACTAATTATATGTTTCTCCATTGATGGTTCAAGAATATAAGCCTAAGAAGCTAAGCTCCCATGGAAATGCCCCACGGCCAGAAAAATAAAGCTCAATTTTGATAGGGCAGCCAAGGATAGCCTTGAGTTATCTGGTTGAGGAGTGCTTTCATAGAATCAAGGGGTCAACATTTACTAATCTATATTTCAGATACTAGGAGAGAAAAAACATGCCAGAGACTATGGATGCTGAAAGGTATAAACTATAAACTATAAAGATAACAGTCATCAATGGTTAAGGGATGGAAAAATATCAGATTGAAGGAGACTGGGTTAAATTTTTAAGGCTATGCAATCAAGAAAAGCCAAGGCATGGAGGATTAATTCCCATATTCAAGAAGTCTGGAAGCAAATTGGCTTTTATGACATTTTCAACATATTTCCTTCCAGCATGTGTATAGAACTGGCAATAAGTTGGCAGATTGCTTGCAAATAAAAGGATTGACTTAACAAAAGACAAATCGTGGATGGGGTACAGCCAGGACCATGTCTAAATGGTAATCATGCAATCTTAACGAAAGATTGCCAAGCATTTTCCTGTTCTTAAAAATGTCCATTTGAATTTATTTTGTCTTAACATGTGAATATTTGTGGTTGTGTCCAGTACCCTTAGCTGAGTAGAGTTTGTTCACCAGTCTAGCTTGTGGAAGTTAGATGATAACATATCTCCTGCACTTCTCAAGAGTAGTCATAGACTCATAGGTATGTTTTCCTTGATACTGATTTCAGTTCTGTGCTGTGCCCTAAAACATGACTACATTTGTGCTTCTGCCTTTGGGACTCAAATATAAACAAAAATGGTAGTGGGATTCTCATATGCCTGGTTAATTTGCAGCCAAGGTTTCCAGTTTTATGCCCTTACTAGTATTCTGTGTGTTCAAAGAAATTAAGATTCCACAATCCATAGTTTAAACTGATATTCTGTGAGTTCCTTTTTTGGCCATATTTGTCTTTCTGAGTATGATTTGTGTGGACTGTATATATCCATGTTCAGAAATTTGGAGAATTTCTTGTTTGAAGTAAAACTCCCTGTCAGAATGAAAGCCTTACCAATACTACTTCAGCACTAAGATACATAACCCTATTATATTAAGTACATACGCAGTGTATTATGACATGTTTGGCTGGACAAGGTGTTTGGCCTCAGAATATGGGCAGTACTTACGACTAAGCCTGTGAGGAAAATCACAAAGAAGAATGATTTCCCTGATTAGTAGTAGTCCTTTTGCAGAAAATACAGAACACGGATACTGCTGTAAGTTTGGGGAAGGAAGGGCAAGTAAAGGGACGTTTCTACTGCAGATGCCAGATGTATTACAAAGGGACTATTTGCATCACATTGACAGGATGATTTTCCAACATTTGCAGGTGGGCAGTGGGATTTCTTTGCAATTGTTCTTAATGTGCATAGACTGTCTGTCTGCATTTAAAAAGTTAAGTGAGTTTGACTTATCAGATCCCACATGGATCAGCTTCTCTTATGGATCTCAGGGTATGTCTTAGGATTTCCATTTAGTCAATTCTCTGTTTTCTGTTCCATCCCATCAGTTTTGCAAACACATTCATTATGATACAATGATTGCACGACTTGAATTACTATCTGAATTGTTCATAATTTTTACCAGATTCAAGAAGGACCTCTATGAAAGAAAAGGATATCTTGGTTTAGATGGTTAAAGTTCCCAGCTCCTTGAGACATGGATTGAATTTATATTACTAATTTGGAAACTTCGTATTGAGGGAGCTTGACCTTCCTGTTTTATTTTCTTGGTTGTCCTTGAATAAAGGAGGCAGTCATAGAGTGCATTGATTTGCCCCATTCGTTTTCTTTGTGGCTCTGGAATTCCTATAGCTACAGGTAAGCATTATTTAAAAATAAAATTTAAAATTTAAAAATCAAAATAATAAATATATCAATTTTTTTAAAATATGTTTCTATGCATTCCAAATAGAAAGAACCTTGCTCCAACCAGAAAGAACATACATAGATCAACATTAGTATATCCATAGTCCTAAGAATAATGAAGTGCTTAGTATTTGACAACTCAATAGAGAAAATATAGTTTCCTACTCTGTGTCATGAAAACCTTGCATGCATATAAGGACTTGATTCTAGGTTGACTGTTTCTTTGTGAGATGAAAAATAGCACCATAAGTAATAAAAAAAATGCAAATAATGTTGAGTCGTACAAAGAAAACTCAAGAAAGAAAGCGGTAAAGAACTTGCAAAGAAAATGTAGATTTTTATTAAACCCCTATAAGATGAAAGATAGAAAATCATACTTTCCCGGAACCAGTGCTAAGTAGTCAACAGCTGATGGAAAAATTTGTGAAATGACATATCCAATGACAAGAACTGCTGCTAGCCCTTTGCATAGTCTTGTAAACCCTGAGAATAGAGCAGGCCCCTGAGATCAAGAATACTTATCTGTTATTTCAAGATATGAGCTTGAATCTATGGATGTGTATGAATAACCAATCAAAATACAGTTGGACAGAGATGCAAAGAAGCACTTCAAAGTTAGGTTGATTGAGAACCAAATAACAGAAAAAAAAAAAAGAAACTATTAGATTATGTGCTTAGGTCTCATTTATGGATACTTACCCACATAATTGTGACAAAAAAAGTGGCCTTCACACTAGTTATATATGTAGCGGACACTAAAAAGACACCATATTCCCATTGATGATCTTCCTACAAACCTAATATATATTGAATTTGTTCGTAAAGTTCAAGATCTCAAAGACAAATCAAATTTCACTTGCATTCCTCATCCTTTTCAGAAACAGATATTTTGATCATTGATGTGAATATATGATAAAATCTTCACTGAGTGACAAAAGGCTTGATCACATCACCAGACAAATGTTATACCCCTTTTCACCCTTGTGTACAAGATCAACCACACTGCTAATTGCATTAATTCCCCAATGCCAATAGTAAAGGTTGACAGAAAGTCTACTGGTCAATGAGATTGGTATATATGTAAACATAAAAAAAAATTAAGGAAAGATGCATATGTCATGCAATCACCCTAAGATGTAAGGACTGATATAGCACAACATAATGCCCACTGTGGATGTTAAGAACACCACGGAGCTTATGCATGAACACTAAAATACATCCAACCACTAACAGCTCAATGTTTCTAGATAAGATTGAAGGGCTTCCACCATAGAAATATTCAATGTTAAAATAACAACAGCAACACCACTAGACAATGGACTTTACCAATTCATGGGACATGAAAAATTAGTACTCAAATGGGATCTGGAGTCCATAGATCAGACATGTTGCAGGACAGGTAAAACAAGTCACAATGGTCAGTTACTTGAAAAGTTTAAATAGTATACACAAGTGAGTCACTGTGGTATATAAAATAGAACAAAGAATGACTGCAAAAGTATATAAAAGAGAAATCCACAAAAGAATCATAGAGATAGAATTTATATTGGGCATTATACAAAGATATACAATGTTGGCATAAGTTGTCATTAGTGTATCTCATCAAAACCATTCCCACCGGTCTAACATCACCGGTCGCTCGCTACTCCCAGTCGACACCGGTAGACAAGCAACATAACGTATGCACCGGTCGATAATACTCACCGGTAAGGACACACACCGGTCTCAATATGCATAAGTTGAACCGGATATAAGGTCACACCGGTCTAAAGCAGCCTAAAGATCCGCACCGGGTTTAGTGGATCAATTTGAGTTAAAAGCAGGATTATACGGGACATCCACCGCTTAGAAGTGGAGTTAGCTTTTTAACAGGAGTTAGCTTTAATTCATGCGGATGTCTTGCAAAGTAAACTCCAATTCAGTACGCATAGCTTTTTGCTGATTGCATGATTTATTGCGGAGTTTGCAGCCTGGCGGTTCTATGAATTAAGGGTTTCATTACGGAGAATCTCTTGTATAAATAGAGGTCATAGGACGCAAGATGGGTTGTTGTTGGAATTAGATGATTGCATAGAGCAGAGGACGCTGCACAAAGGTAGCAGAGTTCAACAGCCAGGCTAACAAGGAACAGCGGTATGATCTAATCAGACATTCAGTGTCACAATAGATCATTACGTTTATCAGTAGTGAAAGAATATTCAAATCCCTCTATTAGGGTGAACCTAATCGGTTCGTTGTAAAAATCCCTTAACAGGGTAACATCTTGTTTGATGTTTAAAGTCCTGTAACCAAGCAGCTCCTAACAGGGCTTAGATCCTAAACGATCTTTTGTAAAAATCCCTTAACCGGGTAGCACCATAGCCAGTGCCTTGTATGCTCCTAACATGGCACCTTCATTAAAACTAGTGAAGTTGTGAGCTCTGTCTCACTGTGGTTTTTTCTCTCTAACCGAGGGTTTCCACGTACAAATAATTGTGTAGATCTGTGTGATTCAGTTTAGGGTCGTGAATGACTATTGACTCTCTACTTTGCATTCAAGAATTTGTTTTGCAAATATTAAATAATTAGTTTTAGTATTTTCTGATTCACCCCCCCCCCCCCTCTCAGTAACCGGTAAGGTATCAACAATTGGTATCAGAGCCCCGGTTCTCTACAGAGTAAAATGTTTAACAACTTGAGAAAAAGATCATGAAGAGTTACTGGTACCAGAAACAACTAGAGGAAGCCAATGACATTATTGCCTCGTTGGAAAATAGACTGAGGAAGTCACTCGCAAAGAGAAAGGAGCTGGCTCTGCAATTAAATGAGAGCAATGAAACCATCGACGAACTCTTAGGACAAAGTGGGTCTGATGAGTCTGAGGAAGCAATTTCCGAGCTTACGGAAAAGAATCAGATCCTAACCGGTCAGATTGTTGATCTCAAGAGGGAGCAAAAGTTAAATGCCCTAAGAATGACTGAACTGATTGAGCAGAAACGAAAAATTGAAAGCGAAAGGAACACAGCAGTCAAGACATCAACAGCCTCTGAAAAAGCAATGAACCGGGCAGAGGAAGCTACGAGAGCCAATGAACTCCTCATTGTACAACTCCAAGAGGACTTGTTGATTGCCACCCAGGAAAATGCCAATATGCACAAAGCATGGCAGGTTAGAGATGAAGCATGCAAGAAGCTGGCGATCGAGATATATCAACTCAAGGAGCAAATGAAAGTCCTTGAAAGAAGAAATGGAATACTGAAAAGATACAATGAAAGCTCGGTCAAGCTCGATGAGCAACTCAATGCTCAACGAAGGCACAATGATCACACCAGTCTTGGATTCACCAATGGAGTCAACAAAAGGAAGAAGCTAACATAAAGAGGTAGGAAAAACTCTTACACTTCTTGCAAGATGAATGGGAAACCAGGTCATGACACTAATGACTATAGAAATGCACTGGTAAGAACAAACAACAGTCACTGTAAAAACTGTTGCAAAAAGGGCCACAAGACCAATGAGTGTTGGTCTAGCCCCATATCCGTGTCCAGCGGAAATAAGGGAATCTTCAAGGGATACTGTTATGCCTGCAACAAATTCGGACACAAGGCTGAAGAATGCAAATCAAACACTATGGCATTCAGATCACCCAGACCAATATCCTCAAAGAAGAATAGAAACAGGAATACAACCAATCATCCAAACAAAGGTATGCATTGCAACAGAGAATCATGGAGCGAACCGCCCAATCCGAGAGGGATGAATCCATGGAAAGCAACCGGTATAGTCTGTCACTACTGCAACAAAGTCGGTCACCATGCCAAGGACTGTTGGAACCAGATCAAGAACAAAAATAAAGGATCAGACGGACCGGTGGTGAAGACCTTGAGTTCTGATAAAAGAAACAACAAAGACAAAGAAACCAAGAAAGTAGTAAAGAAAATTTGGTTTGTCAAGGAATCAAAGAACTCTGCCGAGGAGGCAACAGAGGCAAAATCATCATCACAAGATGGTGATATTTCTTTTGCTAATTGAGTCCTCCAGGCCTAGAGGGAACCGGTAGTACAACTATCGTTCCCGGTAGAACTGGTGAGTCCTTTCTCACTCAAACTACAAGTCAGACTGGAAAGACATAAGGTGATCAACCGGGACATGCCTAATCAAAGGGGTCAGACTATCGGTTTGCAAAAGCGTCAAGAAAGGTTAGGTAAAGCATTTATTACTATAGTCGTTTAACAAATAGTTACCATTTGGTAATTACCGTTATGACCTAATCCTATATAAGAAAAGAAGGATAACTCATTCTTTTTACCTTGCGATTTTTGTAATCTGATGTATGCTCGAGCAATATTCTTGCATTTGATCATTAAGTAAGATCACCTGTCAAACCGATCTAATCATCTTCAGCAACCCAGTGAGAGCAATGGCATCCTCATCAAGCGTAGCTAAGCTTGTTCCTGCAAACAAGCGGATAGTAGTCCTTTTGGCATTTCGCCTAATCAAGATAGGGAGATCGACATGGCTGGTGTGCTCTCCTCAATACCCAAAGGAGTGCTCCTGACTGAAGATGTAACTGCGTTTATTCATGCCAAGCAAGAGGAGCTAGGAGAATCATACATACAAAGCGAGTTTCACTCGCTGAGCTCAGGCGGTAATCGCCCACGTGGTTACGAAAAGTTGGTATCGTCTGGAATCATAAATGGTGCCTCGTATCCAATTATCTTCAAAGCTGAATGGATTTGAATGGTGGTCAGTCGGGTGCATGATCCAAGATTTTGGCTTATGAGGGGAATCTGCACTTCGATCACTAAAGATGATATTCACAGGGTAATCGGGTTCTGCAATCAGGGAGAGGCACTTACACTAAGAACCATATCTAATGCAGTGGTGGCTAACTTGACAAAATCAAAATCCGACCAGCGTTTGATGACCGTGACTGACATTGAGGATCCAGTTGTTCGGTTCACATCAGCAGTAATTGGTTACAAGGTATATCAATCTAGTAACCTCAATAGCATACCGGGTGGAGGCATACATGCAGCCCACAGGATTGTTCACGACAACGCACAATACGATTTGTGCAAAATACTAAAAGGACAAATCTTCGAAAACATGAAGAAGTTGGGCATCGTCAAGAAGAAATCACTAAAATTTGGAACACTCCTAGTTTGTCTTTACTTCTACAGATAGACCGGTCATGATGCAAATCCGAGATATGGCTAACGAACTGGGAGATCAGTTTGATAAGGAAATGGCCAATCACTTCAATGCATTTCAACTAAAAATGCATACCAAAGAAAGAATCCCATCAACTATTGTTGAAAAATACAAAAAGGAGGTATCTTTTATGGTGTCTATTGATGCCTGCATCATTCAAGCAGTAGAACCAAGAAACGAGTACGCACCTGAGTTTGGATACGAAATCACAGCAAAGTTTGCAACGGTGTATGTAGAAGCCCTAGAAAACACACGCCTGGATCTCGGTGCTCAACAGTTTGGAACCTACGAGGAGATAGAGAAGAATTTAAAGCAAGTATCGATCAAAAATGTCTATGTCAAAAGATCGCCCACGCCAAAGAAGAAACCGGAAATAGCTCAAAAGAGAAAAGCTCAACTGGAGCCTAGTGCACAGGAGCAAGAAGCAGAAGAAACCGATTTGGAAGATACAGTTCCGCTCAGTGAAAGAAAGAAGAGGACCAGTACGCAAGCAAAGGTGGATCCACCAAGAAGAGGTAAACCAACAATAGATGAATTCATAACAGGACTAAAAGAAACCGGAGGAATGGGTAATGTTGATAGAAGATATACTTTGGCAAACGATGAAGACCAAAGGAAAATTGAAGACGCTATTGTTGAATGCATGCATAAGTTCAATCTAAGCCCTACAGAACTTCAGACAGTATTGCCCAAGGATCTGTCGAATATTCTTCAAAGCAGGTGGAAAGCCTCTATGGAAAAGGAAAAAGAGTTAAGGATTCAAGCTCTGCTAGAAGTGCAAAATCACCTCACCCTAGAAGAAGCGGGTCAACAAGCTGAACTACACCAGCATAATTTCCTGTTAAAGAAAAGAACAAACCTCTTGCTGATTGGAGAAACCGAGAAAGTCCATGCTGACGGAGTAGCCATTTGGAGCAACCTTATTCAGACACAGCAACAAGTGGAAGAAGCACGGCAAAAGGCAACAGCTCCACCGGTTCGTGACATCGGAAAGGGTAAAGGAGTACTCGGAGTAGAGAAACCGGTCATGATTGACATTATCGGTGAACCGACAAATCTTACCCTTCTTGTATCTCCAAAAAAAGGTAAGGCTCACACCATGACTGTTAATGACATTATAGCTGAAATTACCAATTTTGGAGAAATAGATAATGCGGCCAAATGGTACAGCGTGTTGGCAAAGGAAGACAAACGGGCAATTAAAAAAGCTCTTGTTGAAAGTCTTCTAGACTTCATGAAAACACCTAGAGATTATAGAGGCAAGTTTCCTCTTGAATTGAATGGCAAGCTTCAGGAAAAATGGAGAACCGATCTGGAGAGAAATTCTCAAATCAATAAAGAAGTACTAAAGAAAGCTAGACCTGGCTTGAGCGATAAAAGTGTCTCACTTCTTTTAGGCGCTGCATCTATGAATCTAGACACAAATTACAGAGTCGCCAAGATTCTCAATGGTTATGAGAATGAAGTCTTTAAAGAAACCTTGGATTTTTGGGAGCAGTATGATTTTAGTTCCCTTGAAGAAATAGGTCCTCTGGATCACACCACCACAATTTTACATCCACCTGTTCAGTTTACTGCTACACAGACTCCGATATCTAATTAGCAGGAAGTCATCACAGAAAAGTTCACTTATAGTGAACCGGTTACATTGGGACAGACTTCTGTCAATCTTCCTACTGACGGATCAGATCAAAGAGGCGAAGAGATCCCTACAGAAGATCTTCATATAGCTGAAGAGCAGCTGTAGTAACAAGAGCCCTCACATCAAGTAGAAGATGCTATACCTGAGATTCACATTCAGCAGCAAGAAGTCAAACCAGAAGACGGAAACAAGACAAATCAACAGGATGAAAAAGAACATGAGCAAGCCCCGAAGGCACCAGAACCGAGTAGAGAGAAGGATCTAGATACTCTCGCCAGCTCCTCTAAAAGAAAAATCACAACCTTAGGAGAATCTGAAACAAAAAGGAGCAAAGCAACCGATGCAATAGTTGACATCAGCAAAATGTCAACAAGACAGCTAAAAGAGCTCACTAAAAGGAAACAGGATATGGTTCTGAATAAAGTAAAAGATATCCTGTATCACTTTGTGCCGGATGCTGATATCGATGAAGATGAACCGGTCATCAATCAGCTGGAAGTGTTGACTACAAGCATCGGTGAGGATTTGACTGATCCAGAAATAGTGGTCATTGATCATTATGCGCAGAAAAGAGTGGAGCTTCTTCACAAGCAAGCTGCAAACATTAAAGCTATTCTGCTAAATAATCTAAAAGTTTTTCAACAGCAGATACAACTTGCAGAAAATTTGTTAAGCAAAACTTCAAATTTTGAAATTTTCATGACTGACTGAACTGACAAAGCTACAAAGACTTCAGAAGACATAAAAGCTTTGTCCAACCAATTTGACATCAAGACCCAAACGGCTACAGCTTTCAACAGAGAAAGACTGCAGAAGAAAAGAACAAAAGAATTCAAGACATAGTTGGCTTCCAGATGTTTTTAGCCCCAACTCTTGATATCATGCACCAGACAGCTACTTCAACTAATGTTTTGATCAATGAACCGGACTGCAAAACTATCAATGATATGGAGAACATCATCGTTTCTCTCAAAGCTGCCCAACACAACATTGAACATATAACCAATCAATGGGCACCATTTCTGCATTCAGCCAAGAATATCTATAAGGATATTTTCACACAGCTTCAAATGTGACCGAAGCCATAACCCCTTGTCCTCTGGAGGCAAAAAGGGGAAGAAGCAAATCGGTACCAAGAATGAACAGGAACAGAAGGAAGAAGAGCAGAATGGGAGGGAACAAAGAAAGAGAGGAACATCACAGCCACCAGAGCTCTCAGGCAGGGGAAGTAAGTGCAAATGGTTTATGGTTTTTGTGTATGGTTTTGCCACCAATGACAAAGGGGAAGATTGTTGGCATAAGTTGTCATTAGTGTATCTCATCAAAACCATTCCCACCAGTCTAACATCACCAGTCGCTCACTACTCCCAATCGACACCGGTAGACAAGCAACATAACGTATGCACCGGTCGATAATACTCACCGGTAAGGACACACACCGGTCTCAGTATGCATAAGTTGAACCGGATATAAGGTCACACCGGTCTAAAGCAGCCTAAAGATCCGCACCGGGTTTAGTGGATCAGTTTGAGTTAAAAGCAAGATTATACGGGACATCCACCGCTTAGAAGTGGAGTTAGCTTTTTAACAGGAGTTAGCTTTAATTCATGCGGATGTCTTGCAAGGTAAACTCCAATTCAATACGCATAGCTTCTTGCTGATTGCATGATTTATTGCGAAGTTTGCAACCTGGCGGTTCTATGAGTTAAGGGTTTCATTACGGAGAATCTCTTGTATAAATACAGGTCATAGGACGCAAGATGGGTTGTTGTTGGAATTAGATGATTGCATAGAGCAGAGGACGCTGCACAAAGGTAGCAGAGTTCAACAGCCAGGCTAACAAGGAACAGAGGTATGATCTAATCAGACATTCAATGTCACAATAGATCATTACATTTATCAGTAGTGAAAGAATATTCAAATCCCTCTATTAGGGTGAACCTAATCGGTTCGTTGTAAAAATCCCTTAACAAGGTAACATCTTGTTTGATGTTTAAAGTCCTGTAACCAGGCAGCTCCTAACAGGGCTTAGATCTTAAACAATCTTTTGTAAAAATCCCTTAACCGGGTAGCACCATAGCCAGTGCTTTGTATGCTCCTAACAGGGCACCTTCATTAAAACTAGTGAAGTTGTGAGTGTTTTCCCTCTCGGGTCAACAAGAATAGTTGCATAAACAAACATTAACTGATAAACATGAACACAGGAAAGTATTGCAATTCGGTAAACATAAAGTACTCAGAAAACCAAATCATGTCATTCACACTCAAAGCAATGTGTACATATAACCTCCGAAGAGACACCACCGAAACGTCACGTCGTAACGGTTCACACTCTCGGTACTAACTGCCGAGATTAACATAAGTTTATTACACAACACCCGTACATACAAAATATACCGACAACATCATCCCCCCCAAAAAACAAGTCGGCTCCGACGACTTTTATAAAATAAAACATAGACAAAAATGAGCCTACTACAAACTACTCAGGAGGGGGCGTAGGAAGCGTCCCTGATGATGATGGCGCGGCTGTGGCTGTGCCGGAAGTGACTTTAGCCCGCAACTCGTACACTTGAGTTGTCTGAAGCTGTAAAGCCTGTTCTGCCCTCATCTTAAGCTCCATAGCCTTCCGAACCATGCTAGCTGCCTCGAGCACTGCCTTCTCCTTCGCATCCACAGTCTCCAAAGCAGAACCAAGGCGAGTCTCAAGAAGAGCCCGCTCGGCACGCTCAGTCTCCAATGCAGCCCGTAAAGTGTCCAACTCCGACACCATAGTACTCCGCTCAGCCGCCCAAGACTCCCTCTCCTGAACCACTGCAGTCTCCAAAGCTGTAAGACGGGAAGCTGCCTCCTCCCGAGCTGCCTCTGCTGCCAATCCCGTAGCCTGATGTACTGAGGAAGCATGCTCTAACCGCCTGAGAGTGAAATACTCCTCTCGAAAGGCTTGTTCTAACTCTCGGATAAGACCGTGAATCCGGCTCTCGCCCACCGTCGCACTAAGAGCCCAATCCTCCAACATCGTAAGAGACTCCTGAGTAGGCCATCCCCTAGCCTCAAAGCACTCTGCAAATGCCTGTGGACAGCCAACCCGCACAAAGGTCAAAAGGCGCTCCAACTCCTCAGCAACCCCCTCCTGAGCCTGAAGCTCTGCTGAGGCTATGACCCGCTGGGCTCCAGCAGCTACTGCGGCTACATCCGCCAAGTACTGCTCCAACACTTTCTGCGCGGACTCCCTCGCTGGCACCGCCCTCCGTGACCCTGGCAGGGCTGGTGGCTCCTCACTAGCCTCAGCTTGCGGTCTCTGTCCCTCCATAGGAACTGGTCTCTCGGATATCTCTCTCTCCTGGGCTACTGGCTCTTCTCTTGGTGGCGACATCACTGCATCCAAGTCAATAACTTCTGAAGGCCTCTCTAACACTACTCTGGCAGGGGAAAGTGAAATGGGAGCTGCCACTGCTATCGGGGGTAATGTGAACTGCTCCAACCATGACAGCACTGAAGAGTCCTCATCCCCCGTCGGCAATGCTCGAGCCGGCTCCTCCAATACCCCTGGCCCAACTCGCACAATGGCCTCAGTACCAACAACATCCAATGTAACCTGCTCTCGTGGCTGTGTCTGCTCCTGCTCTAAACCTCCAACATCATCTTTGCTAGTCTGTCCTGGGTCGGTTGGCTGAGCTATAGGTGGCTCGGAAGCCTGACCCGCCGGGTGTAGCACAACAGGGGGCCAGAGCTCTCCGAACCGTGGCATGGGTACAGCCTCCAATGTGGTACTGAACGGTACAAAGGTCCCCGCTGCAACAGTCGCCGAGGGTACTGGTGGCGTGAATAGTACAAGAGGTGGTGCACTCTCAGACGGTGGAGTTGGAGCAAATGCACTTTCAGATGGTACCTCTGTATCGAGAGTGTCAGAGTCTCCCACTGCAACACTCTCGCTGCCTTCCTCCTCCTCCTCCAAGTCTTCACTCGACTCCTCTTGGCCACTGTCCACATTCTCCCCTTCCGACTCTGAGAGGACTTGGCGCTTCCTCTTTGACCCTGTCTGTACTCCGCCAGCATCCAAGTGACGCCAATGAAAGATAAGAGGCTCTCCCGTAGCAATATCAACTGGCTGTGGCCTCAGCTTCTGTGCTAGAATTTGCTCTCGGGCAGCATTCAGGAACAACCCGATGGCAATATGGGGCATGTAAAATGTCCGATGCTGTAGAGTAATGAACTCATACAGCCTCTCCGCCATAACTGAAGCCCAATCGTACACTGTACCATTACGGATCCCGTTCATGAAAATGAGATGTGTAAGGGCAATGTCGGAGGCCCTACTAGCCCCGGTCAACCTGCTCTTCACGATGTCCATCAAACACCGCCACTCTCCGGGAGCCACAAATGATTTCTTGATTCCCCGATTCTTTGAAGAAGCGCCAGCCAATGACTCCAACTCACTCTGAGACAGGTTTCTGGAAACCAGCTTAATGTACTTTTCCTTTTCTTCGCGGGACAGTTTCCTGGGCTTTAAATCTATTTTCTTCCCGTGCATGCCAGGTATGCCAAAAACCCTCGATATCTCCTGGGCAGAAAATGAAATCTGTATCTCAGTGCCACAATACTTCAGAGTGCTACGCCGGCTATCCCGATCGAATGTATCAATCATGCCTCGGAGAGGTCCCTCGTACTCTCTAATGGAGGGCAAAGGCATCTGAATTGCCCAGTGTACTCCTGCTCTTCGAAGCTGTCCCTTCAAAAAATGTGCGTCTGGAGTGTTATCCCACCATGTTCGGCACTCCACTCCACTCAAACCCTCGAATGTCACAGTCTTCCAAGTAATCTCTTCCTTTTGTGCTTGTGGCTGCTGTACGTGTGGACGGTGCTTTCTGGCAGTATCCATGCTACCAGCAATGCGGACTCTAGACTGTGAAACCCTCGGTCCTCTGCGGCTACTGGCTGGTTTTGAAACCTGTAATTTCTGTCTCCAAGTACTATGCTGTCGTGATCCCATACTACTGTGCAGTGTCCAACAATAACGGTCTTAACCGTTTTTTTTTTTTTTTTAAATTCCTCCTCTTACAGTACAAATCAACTTCCTTCAGCCAATGCAAATATGTAGCAGCTCCGGGTCTCGTCAACTGGTCACACTCTCCAAGGGTTGATAACTAAACCGACTGGGGGTCTAGGGGGCAACGCCCCCAGCGGGGTCGAGGGGCAGCGCCCCCGCGGGGTCCTGGGGCAGAGCCCCAGGCGCGCCGCCAAGGCCAATTTAGAACCTTCAAAGTCTATGAAACACCCTATTTTTGTGAATTTCGCCTGCTCCCATGCTCTTTTCCGCAAACCGCTTATGTTTCCCTTACTTCCTGCTCATGCCCTTCCCTTCGGTACCATTCGTTCTTCAATATGAGCTGCTTTGTTTTGTCGTCGTTTTTTTTTTTTTTTTTTTTTTATACCATATGAATTTCTTCCTTCATGCTTTCCCTTAACACATCCCAATGTTGTACTGAATCCTCAGACCTCCTCCAACCGTGCCGTACAAATGCCCTTATGTTATGCGTCAGCTACCATATGACTTGGTACTCATACTTTGCAATCTGATGACCGTATACTATGCCTCCTTCCCGTGCTGCGTCTGGATGCGGTACGGCCAGTACAATCCGTACACTGATCCACCGTGCGGTGCTTTGCTTGCAGTCCTCGTCTTGTACGGTTCCGTACAACACCTTTATTTCTTCAGCTTGTATGTCGTCACTTTTCCGTACGGCGCCGTACAATACTTGTAAATGTATTGACCACAATAATGCTTTAGTACGGTACCGTACTTCCCTGTCGTCGTGTCTTTTTTATCGTACGGCGTCGTACGATGCTTTATAGATCCGTACGGTGCCGTACGGGGCTTTATAGGTCCAACGTAATGCACCTGCAGCTTTTCAGAGAATCATCTTGCACATCTTTGACAAGATGTCGAGAGGGAATTTTAAAGCATTTCTGGATGACTGGTCCATTTTCAGTAGCCAAGACAAACACGTTGTAGCACTCAGAGAGTGCATGGAGCGGTGCCGGAAGGCACGTCTGGCACTCAACCCGAAGAAGTGTCGTTTCATGGTACCGCAGGGGAAGCTGCTCGGACACATCGTTTGTAAGGAAGGGTTGAAGACGGACCCCGACAAGATCCGGGTGATAATTGAAATGGAGGCTCCCAGTGACGTAACCGGTGTCAAGTCATTCTTGGGCCATATCGGGTACTACCGACGGTTCATAAAGAATTTTTCCCGGATTTCATACCCGATGGATAAACTTATGAAGAAAGGGGAGCCGTTCCTCTGGGCAAAGGAGCAAGGGGAGGCATTCGAGGACTTAAAAATGAGACTGTTGGCAGCCCCCATCTTGGCATTTCCGAACTGGGACAGAGAGTTCCATGTTCATGTGGATGCGTCAAACTACGCCATCGGGGCCACCCTGGCACAAGAAGGCGAACATGGGCTGGATCACCCAATCTATTTTGCAAGTCGGTTACTCTCGAGGGCGGAGAGGAACTACAGCACTACAGAGCGAGAGGCTCTCGGAATGGTCTACTCGGTTCAGAAGTTTCGGCACTACCTATTGGCGACGCCATTTACTTTCTTCGTGGACCACCAGGCTTTGATGTACCTGGTTAACAAGCCCATCATTCAGGGAAGGGTGAGCAGGTGGTTGCTGCTCCTTCAAGAATTCACCTTCAGAATTGTTGTACGGCCAGGACGGAGTCATGTGATTGCGGACCAATTGTCCCGAATTAAGTCCGGCGAGCCTCCAGTAGGAATAAACGATGACTTTCCAGATACTCACCTGTTTCACATCGCCGTACTACCGAAGTGGTACACAAGTATCGGTGAGTACCTGTCCACGACCCGATTTCCAGAAGGAATGCTCCCCGGAGAGCATAGAAAATTGGTTCTGAGGAGCAGAACCTTCCAACTTATCAATGGACTGCTGTACAAAATGGGTCCAGATCAAATATTGAGGCGTTGTGTAATGGAGGAAGAGGTTCTGAGAGTGTTGAAGGAAGCTCATGAGGGACCTGCCGGAGGGCATATGGGCCCCGACACCACCGCCAGAAAAGTCTTGTTGGCAGGCTTATGGTGGCCGACGGTGTACAACGATGCCAGGGAGTGGGTCGTCGGCTGTGACACATGCCAGCGGGCAGGGAGACCTCTCAAACGAGACTACATGCCACTTAACCCCTCTCATGCACAGGAATTGTTTGAACGGTGGGGACTGGATTTTGTGGGGCCTTTGAAGCCCAGCCGCGCTCGACGCTGTCGGTACATTGTTGTGGCAACAGAGTATTTGACCAAGTGGGTGGAAGCACGAGCACTAACGGATAACTCTGCTCTAAGTACAGCGAAGTTTATTTATGAGCAGATAATAACGCGGTACGGCATTCCATTGCATTTGACGAGTGATAGAGGTGGACATTTTGTCAACCATGTGATCAAGCTACTGACGACAGAGTTCAAAATTTTTCACACACTCTCGAGCCCGTACTACCCTCGAGCGAATGGTCAGGCAGAGGCGACTAATAAGATCCTGATTGGAGTCATTTACAAATCCTGCGGCGTTGAGGGCGAGGATTGGGAAGAAAGGCTACCCTCGGTACTATGGGCCTATCGAACATCTTACAAGGTGACCACTGGGCAGACACCGTTCCAACTCATGTACGGACAGGAGGCCGTAGTACCGGTAGAATTCATGGTTCCTAGCCTGCGGATTGCAATTGAGAATAAATTGGGAGATATGGAGAGTCTGAGGGAACGACTCTATCTCTTAAATAAGTTGGACGAAAAACGGGCTTTGGCACAATGGGCCACTGAAGCGACGCAGCAACGGAGGAAGGTCTGGCACGATAAGCATATCCGACGAATGCAATTTACACCGGGCCAATTGGTTCTAAAATACAACGGCCGAAATGAAATCAAGCCTGGAAAGTTCAAAGTGAAATGGATAGGCCCTTACAAGGTTCGGGAGGTGGCCGCAAATGGGTCCGTAAAGCTGTGGACCCTCGATGGACGGGAAATTCCGGACGCGGTGAACGGCTCGAAATTGAAGGTGTATCACGAACGGCTGACAACAGTGAGCTCTGTCTCACCGTGGTTTTTTCTCTCTAACCGAGGGTTTCCACGTACAAATAATTGTGTAGATCTATGTGATTAAGTTTAGGGTTGTGAATGACTGTTGACTCTCTACTTTGCATTCAAGAATCTGTTTTGCAAATATTAAATAATTAGTTTTAGTATTTTCTGATTCACCCCCCCCCTCTCAGTAACCAGTAAGGTATCAACATACAATGTACAAGTACTGTCCAAACAGCAAAAGAAATGGTGCCTAGAAGATTAGCCAAATAAAGTTCCATAATATCATAGACCTTAATCATTATTACATCAAGCCAATATGGTATCACATAAGGTCATAACATGAATACATTTATTCAAGGAAATAGGATGAGAATAAAGCATAAAGCTATTCTGGGAAGTAGGATGGGAGTAGGATAAAACATTAAACTATAATGTCCCCTTTCTAGCACAAGTGGTATGAGTTTGTCATTAGCCTACTTCTCCATGGTCCCATAGGCTAACCAGGACATTTAAGGGACTTTGAAACCATTTGACCAAGGCAATTTTTATTGCGGGTCAATCTGAGGTGTTTGGATGCAGTTTTGGCATACTTGCTATTTATAGTAAGTCATTTGGGTATAGTCAAGACCTTCAGTGATGATGACATGTCGATGATAAATGTTTAATACTGACAAAACGATTTTAATATCATTGATATAATTTATTTATGCATTAATAAAGTTAGTTTATAAAGTTAAATATAAATATTTAATTTTATTAATGTGGGACTATAGCTAAGACGAAAATATTTCAAGTCCCTTTCCTTAATAACACATTGGAGATATAAAATGTTTGGACACTTAAGATTAAAGGAAGAAGCATTGCGAAAATAGGAAGAAGCATTGCGAAAATAGGAATCGCAATTAAATAAGGGGGAAAAGTGATCACAAAAAAATAGGGGGAAAAGCAATTGCGAAAAAATAGGGGGGAAAACAAAATCCCGCAAAAATAGGAAAAGTCAAAAAGTGATTTTGTTTATCCCACTTTGGTAAGACACGTGAATGGGCTCTTATGAGAGCATTATAAAAAAGATTGAAGAGCTCTCTTTCAAGCATGTTGGATGATATAAGAAATTGATGAAATTTGGAGAGTTCTTCAAAAGATTTGTGAGGACGAAATCCCTCATGAATGACATTCTCTTCGCTGTTGGAAGACATAGTCAAGAGGATCTTTGAGCAATACAGATTGGGAATTCAGTTAGTGTTTATTTCTAGATATCAAATCATACATTCAAAGTTCTCATTTTCTGATTTAAGGATCAAACTTCATAGCAAGTTTGTGTTGTGGGAAGCTTGGAGGCATAGTTACACATTGAGCTGTTGAAGAGCGATTTGCATTGCTGTTCTTGGTTTATTCTGGACCGTATATATCACAGTTAGAGCTGTATCAATCCATACTAGCTGTGCTTCATTCCTGGACTGGATGCGAGACTGCTAGACATTTCATAGAGGAACTTTTGAGGATACAACAACGTTTTGAAGGACGCCCTTGCTATTCAGTTCTAATACAGACTGCTACACCATTTGGGAGTATTGACATCTGCATTATGAAGGCTCTGTGGTATCACTCCTGGATGTCAGAGACTGCTGGGAATGCTACAGCAGATTTAGTAATTTGGGGACTTGGAGTTTGGCCACACTATTTCCTTTGATCATTCATGCCTAAGTGTGGGTTGCAGCATTAGTTCTGGGCACCCATTGTATTTTGAAGACTTAACAGGTCTGTGAAGTCATTACTTCTGATTTGTAATAGGTCTGCAAGTCATTTACTCCTGATTTGTAATGATCAAATAAGTTCTATGAAATCTGGAATCAGTTTATTGCATCTGCACTTATTTCTCTAAGATATACATATATATATTGCTTAGTATCATGTTTTATGCAATGCTTTCTATCTTGAACACTACCTGGAAATCATAACCAGAACACTGAGAAACTAAACACACAAGAAAAAGAAAAGGAAACCAAACACACATTTAGGACTGCCCATTACATAAACATTATAGGAATTAGGAATTAAAAAAAAGTGAATAAAGGATAAGTCTATTCTAGGGGATGGTTCTTTATAAAACTCGTGATCTGGTTAAACCAGCACTTTAATACATTTAAGACTGTTGGTTTTTGCAATTCAAAGTGGCTCATCTGAGAGCTTTGGTTCTTTTCTGTACTGATAAAGCTAGAACAGAATTTTATTATTTTTTCTAGTCAAAGGTTCATTTATGAATCAGTTCCCTTTCAGATCTCAGAAATAAATATTTCATTATTATAGAGTGTGTAAGTTTCCAGTATTCTCATATTTCAGATTGGAGCTCATCAATTAAATTTAGTTTGAAAATCAGAAGTTTTTTAACACATATTTGTCTTCAGCCAATTATTGGTATCAAAGCAATTGGGCTCATAAGACTACTGTAGACGTAAACCATAAAAGGTTACCACGCATTATGCATCTCATGTCCAACATTTCTTGGACTATCCCATCCTTGAGTAGCTTTTGATACCTGTAGGGAGGAACAATGATCAGTTTAGGCGATTGTTCTAGTTCAGTCACAATGATATGCTCTCATTCTCTATGTGGTGATAGTCCAAAAGATATGCCTAGTAAGGCATGTAAAATTATCAATTAGATGTTGCAACCCTTCATGTTGCTAGCTTTGTACCTTTACCTGCCATGCAAACCATTCATGAATTACACTAGAAAATCCATAGCTTACCCTTAGCAATTTATTAGGCATTTTCTTGATTGAAATAAGTTAAATTGCAACAGGTCGCAGTCCTCTAACTGTGATCAGTTATCCTTCCAACTTTTGTACCATATGATTCCTTATACATGTGACCAGAATGAAGTATGAAAAATACAAGTCTCATTACCTCATGTTGTGTCGGGTAAGTTGTTGCTTACTGTTGATTTAGATTTTTGGTTTGGGAATTGTTCTTGACATAACCTTTGGCTCAACTGTCACACTTACCTCCTTGAGGACTCTACTAATATTTTGTCAACTGTAGATCATCATGTAAAGTAAGCTTATTGTGCTTAGTTTCCAAATACAAATTGGGTACAAGTATGGGTATGCTGGTGCGTCAAAAAGAAATTGGCGGGGGAAGGGGGCGGACAGGGTACATCAGTACATAAAACATATAAATATCATCAAGATATACCAAATATCATACATATGCTAAACAATGACTACCATAAATATGAGCAATATTCAATTTGCTTGTCCTCAAGCAATCTGAGATTCTCCTCTCTTTCCCAAGTGGCATCTTCATCAGGCAGATCTTTCCATTTTACCAGATACTCGATAATGGTTTGGTTCCGTAGCTTTCCTTTTTCGTGTGTCAAGAATGATTTCTAGTTGCAGAATGAGTTCCCCCTCTTCATCTAGGGGGGGTAATTCATCACAAGGGATTGTGTGTTGTTCGAGGACTTTCTTAAGTCTGGAGACGTGGAATATGTTATGTATTTTGCTATTCTTGGGAAGTTATATCTCATAAGCTACTTCTCCAACTCTTCTTATTATCTTGTAGGGTCCATAAAATTGAGGTTTCAATTTTTTTGTCCCATTCTTCTTAATAGAAGTTTGTTTATAGCGTTGTAATCGTAGAAATACGAGATCTCCGACTTCGAAGGTTCTTTCCATGCGTTTCTTATCCGCATAGATCATTTGTTGATTTTGAGCCTGCTGTATATTCTCTGTCAAGGATTTAATGATGTCTCTACTTTGCTGAATAAAGTCTTGTGCCTTTGGTACCTTGCTCTCTTGATGGATTAATTCTCCAAAGGATGTAGCCTCATACCCATATAATGTTTGGAAGGGACTCATTCCTATGGATATGTGGTGTGTTGTATTGTAACAGTATTCTCCCAAATGCAACCACTTAATCCAGATGATCTGTTGTCTGGTAACATAGTTCCTTAGGTAGCCTTCTAGCCATTTGTTCACTATTTCAGTTTGCCCATCGGTTTGAGAATGGTAACTGGTGCTGGGGGTTAAGGTTGTATCGGCCAATTTGAAGAGTTCTTGCCAAAATTGGCTAATAAATTTGTTGTCTTTGTTACTGACAATATTCTAAGGGAGCCCATGGAGTTTAAAAATTTCTCTAAAAAATAGATATGCTATCTGAATTGCCTTATATTCAGTTGAGACTGCAAAGAAATGGGCGTATTTGGTGAGTTTGTCTACTACCACAAAGATGCTATCCTTCCCTTGTGTTTTTGGTAATCCTGTCATGAAATCCATAGATATGCTCTCCCATTTCTGGTTGGGAATAGGCAAGGGTTGGAGTAGCCCAGCGGGATACAAGAGTTCAGCTTTGTCACGCTGACATGTAATGTATTCTTGTACATATTTTTGTACATTCTTTTTTTTATCTTTCCATGAGTATTTCTCTCGAATATGTTTATATGTTTTATAATATCCTTGGTGTCCTGCTAAGGAGTTGTGAAATTCCTGGAGAATTTTATTTTTGAATTCAGATTGAGGAATCAGATACACCCTTTCCTTATAGAATATAAAGTTATCTCTAACTTTATAATTTGCATTAGGCGAGTTTCCTTCTAGAATTTCCCTTGCTTGTGAATCCTGGTCATATTCCTTGATGATCTCTTCTTTCCACTTCTTAGAGATACTAGTGAGGGCATTGAGGTGTGCCCTTCTAGATAGTGCATCTGTGGCGCCATTATTCACCCCTTTTACATATTCTATATCAAAATCATAAGCTTGTATTTTGCTTACCCATTTTTGTTGCCTATCATTGAGATCCTTCTGACTTAAAAAGAAGCGCAAACTGTTGTGGTCTATTTTCACAATAAATTTTCCACAAACCAAGTATTGACGAAATTTGGCTAAGGCATGCATTATAGCTAACATCTCTTTGTCATAAATGGAATAGTGTCTTTCCCCTGTTGTGAGCTTGCGGCTTTCGAAAGCTATAGGGTGCTTATGTAGCATGAGTTCGGCCCCAATACCTTCCCCAGAGACATCACATTGAAGTTCAAAGGGCATGAAGAAATCGGGTATAGCTAGGATTGGACAAGAGCTCATGGTTACCTTAAGCTATTTGAAAACTTGTTGGGCCTTATCATTCCAAGTGAAAGCACCCTTTTTGGTTAGATTGGTGAGGGGGGCTACAATTTTTTAGAAACCCTTCACAAATCTTCTGTAATAACTGCAAAATCCCACAAATCCCCTTAGTTGTGTTAGGATTATGGGGGTTGGCCATCCTTTAATAGCTTTAATTTTTTCTTCATCCACACTTACTCCTACTTCACTGATTTTGTGCCCTAAATAAATGATTTCCTTTAACCAAAATTCACATTTGGAGATTTTTGCATATAATGATTCTGATTCCAAAATGTTCAATACTTCTTTAATGTGCTTGAGGTGTTTTTCCCATGTCTCACTGTAAATAAGGATATCATCAAAGAAAACAAGTAGAGATTTCCTTAGTTGTTGCCTGAAGATGTGATTCATACATGAATGAAAGGTGGCTAGTGCGTTAGTGAGTCCAAAGGGTAGGACTAAAAACTCAAAATGTCCATAGTGACACCTAAAAGCTGTTTTGGGGTATCTTCTTTTCTCATTCTAATTTGGTGATAACCTGATCTTAGGTCAATTTTTGAAAAAAAATTAGCTCCATGTAGTTAATCCAATAATTCATCAATTCTAGGGATGGGATATTGGTTTTTATAGTCTTTTTATTCAAAGCCCTGTAATCTATACACATTCTCATGGTACCATCTTTCTTTTTCACCAATACGACAAAGGAGGCAAATGGACTGCTGCTAGGCTGAATATGGCTCATTTCTAGAAGTTCTTTAATAATTTCTTCTTTAAATTTGTGGGGGTGTCGGTAAGGAGTTGTGATAACTGGTTTAGCTCCCTCCTCTTGTTCGATTGAGTGTTAGCATCCTCTCTTTGGGGGTAAACCCGAGGGAATATCCTCAAAGACCTTTTTATATTTTTTAAGGATGGGATGAATGTCCTCGTGAATTTCTTGTTCTTTAGTGGATGATTTATCATGGATCATACATTGGACCATCCACTCCCCTTGATCATGCCTGAGGATTTTCTCCATCCTATTACATGATACCACTTTTGGAGAGCCATCTAGCATCCCCTTTAATATTATTTCTTTCCCTTGATGCTGAAAACAAATTTCAAGGTTGGGACTATCCATCGTAAATCGCCCTAATGAGTTTATCCATGGCATTCCTAGAATGAGGTCATTTTGCAAATTTACCACAAAGAAGTTTCTCTTGATTATATGTTCCCCTACCTAGAGTTCTAATTGGGGTACCATTCTAATGCACTGATCAATTGTCCCATTGCCCATGATTACTTCAAACCCTTTGAACTCTTGGGTTGGTATTTTCCTTTTTGCTATGAATTGCTTGCTAATGAAATCATGTGAGGCTCCTGTGTCTACCAAAGCAATTATCTTTTGTCCTTTGATTAGACCTTTAAGTCGGAATGGTCTATTTTCATTCCCCTGGGCAATGACGGCTAATGTTCTTGGTTTTGGCTCTTCCAATCTAGCTCTTTTAAGGGGTACCCCTTCCTCAGGTGTCTCCTCTATGTTGTTCATTTGTCCTCTTTTACATTGGTGACCTTTAGTCCAAGGTGCCTTGCATTTAAAGCACAATCCTCTCTCGATGAGTTCTCCCCTTTCCTTACACTGGTGGTCTTTGCTCCATGGTTGTTGACATAAGAAACATTTTGATGGATCTTTCCTTGGAACTTCTCCTCTATTTGGTGTTTTGAAGGAGTTGCCTTTTTGTTTTTCTTTAGTTGCATCGTACTCTGTCATTTTTGTCTTCCTAATGGCATCTTCAAGGGTTTGGGGTTTGAAAGGTCTCACCCTTATTTTGATGTGTTCTTTAAGTCCTTCGATGAACATATAGACCCTCCTTTTTTGAGATATATCGGGGACCATGACTGATAGACTCTGAAATTTATTGGCAAATTCTTCAATAGTTCCTGTTTGTTTGAGGTGAGTTAACTCTTGGAAGTACCATTCTGGTTCCTTTTGGTCAAACCAACTAATGAGTTTTTGAGTGAATTCACTATAGGTGTTAATACTTTTATGACCCAATGTGATGATATGGTGCCACCAATTGTGGGCTTCCCTTGTCAGGTGGATTATGGCAAATTTAATGGCGTTTTCTTCAGTCATCGAGCTGAGGGAGAGGTAAGTGTCTAGTTTTTGGACCCAAGCTTGAGCTGTTTCTTTTCCTGTCCCCTCGAAGTGTGGTAGGGAAATTTTGCCTATCTTGGCTTCAATGTATTTTTCCCCATGATATCTTTTCCATCCATTACTTGCCAAGGTTTTGGTTTCATAGTATTCCTTAAAGGGAATGAGTCTTTGTATTTCTGGTTCTAAGCTAGCATACATTTGAGTGATCTCTTCAACTAAGTGGGTGGATGATTCTTCTCATCCTGTGATAGGTTCCTCTCTTGGAAGAAATGATGGTATAGTTGGCCTCATGGTGGAAAGTTAGGTTGAGGACTCATTCTCAGAATGATTAGAGCGTATATCTCTTCCTATTAGAGAAGTGAGTCGGTCGTTGTGGTTATTGTTATTACTCGTGTTTTTGATGGCTTGAAGGTTAGCTGATTGGTTCACTCAAACCTCTCATTAGTTTGCTTCATGAAACTTCTTAATTCATTCGCTTATTGTTCGGCCATAGCTTTTGTCCCTTTCTTTCGTTTATATGTTTGCATGAACTATCTTCCACAGGATGGCATGATTATGCTCTGATACCACTGTAATGACCCTTCTTATTCTCCTTTTATAATTTCCTACAAAACTGACGTTAGTACAAAATATTATATAATATTTACATGGCTCATACTCTACTCTAAGTTAGTACGGGGGGGGGGGAATTTGATTCTTAAGGCTGCCTCTAGGTCGGGCTTCACAGAATTCTCGATTCTCAACTTGAAGGATATAAGATCCACTCTAAGCAACTGGGCTATCGACACGTCATCCCATAGAGCACTGCCCATAAGAATCTCTTAGAAGCAATAAATGCTATCCAAGCCTACGCATATGCATATGACTGGCATCAATATATATATTGCCTATGTGAGATTATAACAATCTCGAGACTATTGGTCTCCATATCATCAATTTGGGTGGACTTATAAATGTACCAAAATTAATGTAAATTATATGATCATATATTCAGATTTATAATAGAAAATCCAAAAGCACAAAAAATGCCTATAACATAATTTTATAAATCTTAATTGCACATATATATATATTTAATATATATATATATATCAATATATTTTTTTTTTATAGAAGAGTATATATATATACACACATATATACATATAAATAAATTAATAATAATTACTGAAGTTGTTTCATTCAAATTTTAATTACTTACAAACTGTTACTGTCAACTACAGTCTTCTTCCTTAATTCCCTTTATGTTTTTATTCCTTTCTTTACTTATCTTTATGTTATATTTTCCCCTTTTTATCTGGTGATAGTGCATATAATTATGTGTGGGAGGGGGGAGTCACGTCCCCCCCACACTCGTCAGTACTCCTTAGGGGTGTGACTGGTCGCAGCCTAAGGCTGCGATCCAGTCGCACCTCTAAGGTGTGACTGATGCCTCCTCTACACGCCCCCATAAGTATATTTTGAAATGTAAATATTATAATATATATATTATAATATCTTATCTTATGAATAATTAAAAAAAAGAATGTTGAGTTTATTAATATTATTTACATATATTATAATATGTATATTATATATATATTGATAATTAATAATCAAATGTTATTGACATATTAATATAATATTATATAATATTATAATATTAATATAATATTATAATATATACATAATGATTATTAATCTTTAAATGTTATTGACATGTTAATATATATATTTAAGAGAAAATGACAATATTTATTAAAATTTTGTTTTTAAAACAAATTATATACATTGGTAAGAGTTTTTAATTGAGGGTCATCACAGATAGATCATTGGATTGTATATCTTCTATACAATTGTATTTCGGACAGTGAGTCCTAAAGGTGGATTTAACCTTCATTAGGCAGTATGCCTAGGCAATGAGCCTACCATTTCTTTCTCTTGACTCCTAATAGGGTATGTCCTTTAGCAGGGACTATGTATTGTATGCATTAATAAACTCCTAACAAGGCTAAATCTTTTAGTAGGGATACTATACTTTCAGTACATCATTTGTGGGTGCTAATTCCCACCGAGGTTTTACCTTTAACAGGGTTTCTTCGACAACAAAATATTGTGTTAAGGTGTTGCATTCATTGTGTTGATATTTTGATTAAGTGTTGTGGTTTATAAAGAATAAAGTGTACTATTTTGTCTCACAACAGATTCACACCCCCTTCTTAGTTGTGTTGGTTGACTATTATTCCTAACAATTGGTATCAGAGCTTCTGGTCCTCGGAGAGAAAGCTTAACAACTTGAGGTGATCTTCGAGATGGCATTCTATAGGAAGGAAAGTCCAAAATTTGATCCTGATAATTTTGACAGTTGGAAGAACAAGATGATAACAAAGAAAGAAGAGCAGATCAAGCCTGAAGATGAATTGGGCAGTGCCACTGATGAGGAGAAGAAGTTGTTCTCCTGCAACATGGTTGCAAGAGAAGCATTGATTAGTGCGCTCTCTGAAGGTAAATTTACTGAGGTTAAGGACTTAGATTCAGCACACAAAATTTGGTCAAGATTGGAAGCACAATATGAAGGAGACAAATTTACTAAACAAGTGAAGTTGCAGAATTGGAAGACAAAGATAGAGACTTTGAGAATGAGAGAAGATGAAAATGTTAGAGCATATGTACAGAGGGTTACAGAGGTTGTTATTGGCATTAGAAATTCTAGAGGCACATACAATGAAGAGGAAGTGATTGCAAAGATTTTTAGATTTTTGACACCTGTGTATAAGACTAAAGTGCAAGCGATAGAGGAGATCATACCTTTGACTGTGAACTTTAACAGAGAGATGTTGATTGCTAAATTAACTACCTTTGAGGTCGCAGTGTAATGTCCCGAAGGTGATTTCGGTCCGGAGGTGAATTCTGTCCCGGCGGTGAATTCTGTCCAAAAGTAAATTATGTCTCGGCGGTAAATTTTGTCGCAACGGTAAATACTATCCGGAGGTAAATTATGTCCCAGCGGTGAATTATTTCTCGGCAATAAATTCTGTCCCGGCAGTGAATTCCGTCTGGAGGTGAATTATGTCCCGGTGGTGATTGTCCCAGCGGTGAATTCTATCCCGGCAGTGAATTCTGTCCCGGCGGTAAATTCTGTCCCGACGGTGAATTATGTCCTGGTGGTGAATTCCGTCCGGAGGTGAATTATGTCCCGGCAGTAAATTTTGTCCCGGCAGTGAATTTTGTCCCGACGGTAAGTTCTGTCCCGGCGGTGAATTCCGTCCAGAGGTGAATTATGTCCCGGCAGTAAATTCTGTCCCGGCAGTGAATTATGTCCCGGCGGTGAATTCCGTCCAGAGGTGAATTATGTCTCGGCAGTAAATTTTGTCCCAACAGTAAATTGAGGAAGTTGCTCGAGCCGTACGATTGAGGTTATGGAAGTCGTACAGTGGGAACGGATGAGGGATGATGCCTTCCAGGCACCCGATTGAAGTCCACTTCTCCTTCGCAGATAATTAGATATGAATTTGCAAACACAGAGTAATACACTAACTAATATGATTGCCAGAAAAATCTTATTGAATTTATTGATGGAACTTCGGATTTGCCAGATCCGATACAAGCAGAACAAGCAGAGTAGGGTGAGGGTTGAATCCCACCGAAACTGCAACAAACCAAATAGGGAGGGTCTTTCACTTCCGAAATGGCGAACAACAGAATCCCAACAGGAATTCGCAAATACAAATCAAATATAAATCTCAACATATAAAATCCAACCTACATGCCGAGCATAAATACCCGTCGGGAAAACTCCCGAGAGTGCACAAAAGAGCCGACGGCAACAACTACACCTACACCAACAAATAAAAAATGGGCCCGAGATAAACTAAATCGATCGGAACCCAAATACAATAATTTATTAAAAATGGGGACATTACAAATCCTCGCCGCCCAAAGATTGCTTGCCCTCAAGCAATTCATCATCAATACTCCAAGATTCCAAACTAGGTGCATACACTGATAACTTATCCACTGGAGCCCTCAAGCTGCAACAAGACCACGCGCATGCACCTGGAAGTAAGCGAGAAAAGTAACTCTCCTCAAGCTTCCACTGCTCCACTCTGATATAATTGTTGCCATGCCCAGAGTCACCAGAATCCCAATGAAACCAAACATCAAACTCATCAATGTTCAAAATTTCAAATCCCAAGCCAAGTGCGGACGTTGGTAGTAATATCCGTTGAAAACTTCGTGTTGTTGTTGGACCATATGCACATAGTTGAATTTAGTTGGGACGAGTAAATCGTCATCAAGCTTTAACTGTGTCACTCTGGTATAACTATTGTCATGCCCTTCACCAGGATCCCAACAACGCCAACCCATGAAATCTTTCACACCCTCATGTTCAACAATATCTTCCAACATGGGCACAGACACAGATGCTAACGCCGACAACACTATAATGTTTAGAAGGTGATCTCTGCCCGGAGGTAATTTTGTGAGACGTCCGGAAAGCAATCTCGGCCCGAAGGGAATCTCCATCCGAAGGAAATCTCAGCCCGAAGGGGATCTTGACCCGAAGGGAATCTCAATCCGAAGGGGATCTCAACCCGAAGGCAATCTCAACCCGAAGGGAATCTCAATCTGAAAGCAAACCCAGCCCGAAGGGAAACTCGACCAGAAGGTGATCTCGGTCTGAAGGGGATCTCAACCCAAAGGCAATCTCGGCCCAAAGGGAATCTCGATCCGAAAGCAAACTGAAGGGAATCTCAACCCAAAGGCAATCACAGTCCGAAGGGGATCTCGACCCGAAGGCAATCTCAGCCTGAAGGGAATCCCGATCCGAAAGCAAACTTGGCCCAAAAGGAATCTCAACCCGAAGGCAATCTCAGTCCGAAGGGGATCTCCACCCGAAGGCAATCTCAGCCCGAAGGGAATCTCGATCCGAAGGCAAACTCGGCCCAAAGGGAATCTCGGCCCGAAGGCAATCTCAGTCCGAAGGGAATGTCCACCCGAAGGCAATCTCAGCCCGAAGGCATTCTCAATCCGAAGGCAAACTCGACCCGAAGGGAATCTCAACCCGAAGACAATCTCGGTTCGAAGGGGATCTCCACCCGAAGGTAATCTTGGCCCGAAGGGAATCTCGATCCGAAGGAAAACTTTGCTCGAAGGGGATCTCGGTCTGAAGGGGACCTCGACCCGAAGACAATCTCGGCGGTGAACAAAGTATCGACGACGAACATAGCCTCGACGGCAGACACAGCCTCGGCGACGGATACGGCCCCGGCGACAGACATAGTCTTGGCGGCAAACAGAGCCTCGGCGACTAACAGAGCCTCAGTGGCAGACAGGGGCTCGGCGACGGACACAGCCTCAGTGACAAACAAGGCTTCGGCAACAAACAGAGTCTCGGCAACGACAAAGCCTCTACAACAGACACAGTTTCAGTAGCAAACACGGCCTCGACGGCAGACAGAGCCTCGACGATGGATAGAGCCTCGGTGACAAACAGGGCCTCGTGTAAAGCATCACCTTTATCGCCGTCATCAACTTTCTCCCACTTGTGCAAATGAGATACTAGTTTTTCTTCACAATGTTGGAATACATTACTGACCAACCTACACGCTGCCATAGACGGAACACATTCAAGATTACGAACAACCCACAACATAGATATGACAGGTTGGGATATTTCATCCATCTCTTCAATGATCGAAATCATAAGGCTCTCCATAGCAACCGAAACCTTACTATCATGACATTCCTTGATTGTGACCAAGAAGTGATGAAACATATCATGGATCAAGTCTTGCAACTCCAAATCTAAGAGAAGGTTACTTACTTTGACATTTGTACAATTCTTCAATATTGTAGATCTCCTGCCAAAAGGGTTACCACTGAAGTCATCAAGGCTTTGAAAGCTATCAATGATCAAATACAATATCTCTATCATGGTGCTGTCATCATACGGTTCTCTAGGAGCCCAGATTCTCAGAATCTCACTAAGACATGCCACAACTACCAACTCCATTTCCTTGTCATGGTGTCTTAAAAGCCTGGGTTGACTTAAGGCATCCTTAATCGGAGAAAGGATCCTCTGTATAAACCTTGAAGGTAATTGGTCAACCTTACACAAAAATACTTCCAATATATCTAATGGAAGATCAATACCCTCGCTGAGCTCTTTGCTAATCCTTTGTAGTGCCTTCAACCACCACTGTCCATCATTGTTGGGCGCCATAGTGTGATCCAAATCCCAAAAATCTCTCAATCATCCCAACAGGCTGGCAAGATCACCAGCTCTGATACCACTGTAATGTCCCGAAGGTGATTTCAATCCAAAGGTGAATTCTGTCCTGGCGGTGAATTTTGTCCGGAGGTAAATTATGTCCCAGCGGTAAATTTTGTCCCGGCGGTAAATTCTATCCCAATGGTAAATATTGTCCAGAGGTAAATTATGTCCCAGCGATGAATTATGTCCCGGCGGTAAATTCTGTTCTGGCGGTAAATTTTGTCCCGGCGGTGAATTCCGTCCGGAGGTGAATTATGTCTCGGTGGTGAATTTTGTCCTGGCGGTGATTGTCCCGGTGGTGAATTCTATCCCAACGGTGAATTCTGTCCTGGCGGTAAATTCTGTCCCGACGGTGAATTATGTCCTGGCGGTGAATTTCGTCCAGAGGTGAATTCTGTCTCGGCGGTGAATTATGTCCCGACGGTAAATTTTGTCCCAGCGGTGAATTATGTCCCGGCGGGTGAATTCCATCCGGAGGTGAATTATGTCCCGGCGGTAAATTCTGTCCCGGCGGTGAATTTCGTCCGGAGGTGAATTATGTCCCGACAGTAAATTTTGTCCCAACGGTAAATTGTTGAGGAAGTTGCTCAAGCCGTACGGTTGAGGTTATGGAAGCCGTACAGTGGGAACGGATGAGGGATGATGCCTTCCAAGTACCCGATTGAAGTCCACTTCTTCGCAGATAATTAGATATGAATTTGCAAACACAGAGTAATACACCAACTAATATGATTGCCAGAAAGATCTTATTGAATTTATTGATGGAACTTCAAATTTGTCAGATCCGATACAAGCAGAACGAGTAGGGTGAGGGTTGAATCCCACCGAAACTGCAACAAACCAAATAGGGAGGGCCTTTCACCTCCGAAATGGCAAACAACAGAATCCTAACAGGAATTCGCAAATACAAATCAAATATAAATCTCAACGTATAAAATCCAACCTACACACCGAGCATAAATACCCGTTGGGAAAACTCCCGAGAGTGCACAAAAGAGCCGACGGCGACAACTACACCTACGCCAACAAATAAAAAATGGGCCCGAGATAAACTAAATCGATCGGAACCCAAATACAATAATATTAAAAATGGGGACATTACACGCAAAACTTGGAGATTCATTACCTAAGCCTGAATCAGCATTTAAGGCGACTGTACATAATGAGAAAAGACTATCAAGTCTGGTGAGCAGTAGCAAAAATGATTTGCGAGAAGAGCTTGGTGAGTATGCTGATGAGTGGAAAAAGATACAGGAAGAAGAAAAGAAGTTAGATGAGATTGTGGCCATGATCGCAAGAAGAGAAAAGAGAGGTAAAGGTAAGTTGGAAGGAAAATTACCACTAAAATGTTTTTCATGTAATAAGATTGATCATTTTGCATCTAGATGTCCTACAAGGGTTCCTAAGCACAAACCTAAGTTTCAAAGACCTGATTACTCAAAGGATAAAGAATGTTACTATGCTAGTGAAGGTGTTTCTGGTGATGATGAAATAGACTATGATGAGATTGGATTTATTGCTATCAAAAATGAAGAACCTATTCATGAAGAAAAAGCCCTAGTTTCACATGTTGAGAAGAATCAAAATGGATCATAGATAGTGGTTGTTCACATCATATGACTGGTGATAAAAATTAGTTTGTTAAGCTAACAAAGTATGATGGTGGTGTGGTTAGATTTGGTGATCTTGTCCTAAGTTTATCATTGGAGTAAGATCAATTTCTCTGGATGGTAAGACTAATACTGATGATATACTACTTGTTGATGGACTTACGCACAATTTGTTGAGTGTTGGACAGCTTATAGACAAGGGTTATCAACTGGAATTCATTAACGGGAGATGTTCTATCAGAGGCAAGTCGGGAGATTTGATTGCGACTAGTACTAAATCAAGAGTAATGTATTTGAAATTTTGAGCTGAACACATCTGAGGTTTCTTGTTTTGTTGCGAAGATTGATAACAGTTGGTTATGGCACAAAAGATTTTGTCATGTGAATTTTGATAATATTGTGAAAGCAAGTATGACAAATGTTGTTAGAGACCTACCAAAGATTGTAAAAACATCTAACACCATGTGTAGAGAATGTGTAATGGGGAAACATACTAAAAGCAGCTTTCAAAGCAAATTTTACTCAGCTAAGGGAAGTTAGATCTGGTGCATACAGATCTTTGTGGACCTACAAGAACAAGATCTTATTATGGTGAGAGGTATTTTATACTTTTTGTTGATGATTTCTCTAGGATGATGTGGGTTGCATTTCTTAGAGAAAGTTTGAGGCTTTTGACAAATTTAAGATTTTTAAAGAAAAAGTTGAGAACAAATCTGGTTTAAAGATAAAATGTTTGAGATCAGACAGAGGTGGAGAATTTACTTCAGATATGTTTAATAACTACTACGAAGAGCATGGCATATATAGACAAACATCAGCTCCTAGGATTCCACAACAGAATGGGATTGCAGAGTGAAGAAACAAAACAATTTTAGATGCTGCTAGAACTATGTTGCTGGAAGGAAATGTGTCACATATTCATTGGAGAGAAGTTGTTGTTGTTGCTGTTTATCCTTTGAAAGAATTCAAGTCATGGAAGGTACAAGTAAGACTCCTTATGAATTATGGTTTAATCATACTCCTACTGTGAAATATTTCAGAATATTTGGGAGTAAATGCTATATCAAAAGAGATGATGACATTAGAAAATTTGATGCTAGAAGTGATGAAGGGATCTTTCTTGGTTATTCTACTAAGAGCAAGGCTTACAAATGTTTTTAATCTGAAATTAAGAAAGATGATTGAAAGTGCTAATGTGAGAATTGATGAGAAGTTTCAGATTCAGGAAAGAGTTTATGATTACAGTCAGAATTCAGATAACACAGAAGTTACAAATCAAGAAGAACTTTATGAAGTTGATCATGAGATGGAAATATGTTTGAATGACTCTACTGATATTCAAAAGACACCGAAGTATGTAAAGAAGAACCACCCTAAGAATCAAATCATTGGTGATGCTAATAAAGGAATGTTGACAAGGTCTAGATTAAGTAATGAAATTTGTTTGATTTCTTAAGTTGAATCTAAAACTACTAATTTAGCTTGTAAGGATGAATTTTGGACTTAAGCAATGCAAGAAGAATTGGATCAGATAAAGAAAAACAATACTTTGGAATTGGTTCCTAGGCCTAAAGACAAGAATGTGATAGGAACTAAATGGGTTTTCCGAAATAAGATGAATGGAGAAGGGATACTTGTAAGAAATAAAGCAAGACTTGTTTGTAAAGGCTACTCTCAACAAAAAGGCATAGACTTTGAAGAAACATTTGCTCCTGTTGCTAGGTTGGAGGCAGTAAGACTATTTTCTTGCCTATGTTGCACATAAAGACTTTAAAGTATATCAGATGGATGTTAAATGAAGTTTACATTGAGCAACCTAATGGCTCTCCTTTGACAAAGAATGAGGATATGGTATGTAAACTGAAGAATGCATTGTATGGACTGAAACAAGCACCTAGAGCATGGTATGCGAGATTGGATAAGTATCTACTGAGACCTGGTTTCAGAAAAGGTAATGCTAATAGTAATTTATATTTGAGAACTAATAAAGAAGGAATTCTAATAGTTGAAGTTTTTGTGGATGACATTATTTTTGGAGGCAATGATGAAATGAATAGCAAGTTCTCTAAGGAAATGGAAAATGAATTTGAGATGTCAATGATACGTGAAATAAAATTCTTCTTTGGATTACAAATTAATCAAAACAAAGATGGAATTTTCATTTCTCAGACAAAGTATCTTAAAGATATGTTAAATAAATTTGGAATGGAAGATTGCAAACCTGTTGGAACACCCATGGTTACTGGTTATAAACTTACTAATACTGATGAAAGTTACTAATACTGATGAAAGTGCAAGTTTTCAGACAAAGTACAGATCAATGATTGGAGGCCTACAATATCTAACTCATACCAGACCTGACATAGCTAATGCTATTGGAATTGTGGCGAGATATCAAGCAAATCCTAAAGAGACTCACCTTACTGTTGTGAAAAGGATATTCAGATACTTGAAGGGAACACTTGTGTATGGATTATGGTATGAAAAATCTGATGATTTTGTGTTACATGCTTATACTGACACTGATTGGGCAGGAAAAGTGGATGACAGAAAAAGTACTAATAGGGTGCATTTTTCCTTGAGAAAAGATTGATTTCATAGCTAAGTAAGAAGCAGGACTGTATAGCTCAATCTGTTGTTGAATCAGAATATGTTGTTGTTGCTATAAACTGCACTCAAATTGTTTGGATGAAGCAAATGATGAAAGACATTGGAATAATCTTTGAAGAACCTGTGGTTATACATTGTGATAACACTAGCACAATGAATATGTCAAAGAATCCAATTATGCATTCTAAAACAAAGCATATATCAATAAAGTATCATTTCTTAAAAGACAAGGTAGCAGAAAAAGAGATTAGATTGGAGTATATCAGCACAAACAAACAAATAGCAGACATTGTTATTCTTAACCGGTTACTAAGAGGGGGGGTGAATCAGTAAATACTATTTCTATCTTCTATTAAACCTTGTATAAAGATTCATGCAGAATAAACAATATGCAATTTACCATTCATAAACAGAAATAGAAATACTCAGATAAACACATCATATATACGTGGAAACCCTCGGTTAGAAGGAAAAAACCACAGTCAAACAAAACTCACAACTTCACTATTGCGGTAATAAAGGCGCCCTGTTAGGAGCTTACAAAGCACTTGTAAAAGTGCTACCCGATAAAGGGATTTGGTAGAAGATCAGTTAAGATCTTGACTTTGTTAGGAGCCACCTTGTTAAAGGACTTTCAACATCAATTAAGATGCTACCTGGTTAAAGGATTTATACAAAGAACCTATTAGGGTTCACCCTGTTAGAGGGATTTGAATATGCTTTAACAGTATAAAAGCAATGATCTTAATTGACACTTTCTATCTGATTAGATCATACATGTTGACCTTACTGTTTTGTCTAGTTGTTGATCCTTTCTGCCTTTCACCTCTATGACTGTAGCTCTTCTTAGAAGATATCTCTCTCCTACTCTGTATTTTCAACAACACTTCTTTTGTGTCCTATGACCTGTATATATAAGAAATTAATCTTATTAAAACCTAACTCATAGAACCGCAAGCTGTAAACTTACCCAAAAATCATGCAGCAAAAAGATTTGCGAGATGATCTTGAGTTTACCTTGAAACATCCGCATAAAAATAAAACTAACTCCTATTAAAAAGCTAACTCCACTTCTAAATGGTGGATGCTCCGTATAATCCGGTTTTGAATCAAACAACTCTGCATAATCCGGTGCAGATTTATATGCAATCAACCGGTATCAATCTTATACCCGGTTCATCCCCTGTATGCAATATAAGACCAATACCATGTACTCTATTTGGTCTACTGGTGCATCTCCTCTGTTTAGTCTACCAGTGCATATACTCTGTTTTAGTCTACCGGTGCCTATAAAGTAATATGAGTGATCTACCGGTGTTTGCATCTAACTTCACCAATGACAACTTAAATTTGCCAACAGACATATTTACAAAACCTTTGCCAAAAGATACCTTTGAATATCTCAGAGGTATGCTAGGGGTGAGAACCCCTCCTTGTGAGAATTAATTTATGCAGGAATGCATCAGTCCAATGGTTTTCAGAGCTATATCACTTTTGGACTTGATGCTTGGATCTACTCCTCCGGGGGAGTGATCGCATGAACTGAACAGAGCACATTTGGGTGATCTTGCACTTGAGATGAGATAATCAGAGATTGAACAGAACATAGCACATTTGGGTGATTTTGCACCTGAGAGGAGATAATCAGAGATTGGATAATGGCATCCTTCGCCATTAATGTCGAAGGGGGAGAGATTCAGTGAAAATCCCTACTGTTTTAGGGGAGAGGATATTGAGAAGAATTGTGAAGTGGACACTAAGAAAGTTGTACTTTTGGGTTGATGGATTCTCTCATATGTTGCTGTCAATGCCAAAGGGGGAGATTGTTAGAATTGGTTCTGTAATATGTGTTGACTCTCATTGTTTGTCATTGTTGTCAACATATGCTTCAGATGAAGGCAGACAGACTGGTTAACAGTGATATATGGATGACTGACAAAAGTGTGCGGCTGTTTCAGAGCATGCAAAGATAGGAAAATGTACAGGGATGAGTTGTGACCTTATGTCTAAGGTCGCTTGGCTTAATATTGCAGATGGAATGAGTTACAATTGTTTTAGTGAAGACTGGTTATTGGACTGTGACAGTGGACAGTGTGTAATGTCCCCGTTTTCCAGACTTTGGGATTAGCTTATTTTGGCGACCCTTGCAGGCTAATCAGGTGATCAGAGGGGGTCAGATGGCAAAGCCAGTGTTGGGATTCCATTCTGGAGGTTCAGTTTACCAGGTCTGCTCTTCGTTCGGGTCAATTTGATCAACTTACTATTTTTAGTAAGTGGTATTTTGGGTATGGCCAGGATTAGCAGGGTGTCTGCACGGAGTGTCAGATGCGCCAGGATCGAGTTTCAGGGAATCTCCAGTTTGAGAGACTTACTGTTTTTAGTAAGTCTATTTTTAGCAGTTGGCTATTTTTGGCAGTGGGTTATTTTTGGCAGGTCAGTTGGCGTTTGAGGGTCTGGTGTCAGAAATGAGTTTGTCACAGTCAGTGTGATTCAGTGGCTTTGGTTTTAAAAGTTATCGTTATTAAATTAAATTATTTTAATTTAATAACTTTATTACTTTATAACTTTAATGTTATAAAGTGAAGTTATCATTTAAAAGCCTTTTTAATGAAAAAAGTGAAATTGTGCTTTTTTCGAAAAGCTATATATTCATTCTGAAAAAGCACTTTCGGCATCCATTGTTGAATTATGATTTTATTGAAGTTTGTGAGAGAGACAACCCGGCTAGGGTTTTGAGGACTGATTCCTCTTCTGGCAATTTGAGCCATTACAGATTGATGGTGAATTTTGCAGCTGTAGAACTGATTCTGAATTTTAATCTAGTGTTGATGTATATTGGATTTGTGTGAAGTTTTTCATCTACAGGCAAATCGATTTGCACTCAAGATTTCAATTTTGTCTCTTGCTGAGGTTTTGAATCTGATTGAGAAATCTGTTGTAATTTTCTTGCTGGCAATATCCATACGCAATTGGTGACTGGATCTTCCAAGATAAGCAACTGCATCTAGTTTTCTGCCTGCATTTTTTAGTTGGGGAGGCAATGCGGATTTATCCACGGCATCCACATTCATCCAATAAGTGTCGTTTGGTGTTCTTGAAGTTTGGCATGAGTTTTGGGCAGTTTTGGCTCTCTACCTACATCCACGTGACTGCAAATAAGAGCCGCTTCAATTCTAAACAGTCCTGCGTCAACATCCAGCCTAGCACATGATAAACTAAGGCTGCTGCGTCATCTAGGGAGGTGACGTGACTGTTTTTTGTAATCCTATCCTTAATGCCATGTGCTGTGTTTTCTTTGGGCAGCCATTTAGAGTTGTTTTTGGATTTTGGAAGCTGAACATATATTTGTTAAGAGGTAACATCTTACTTAGAGTTGGCAGATTAGTTTGTTTAATAATCAAAATTTGTATTGTTACAAGTTAGTGAAAGATTCGTGTTTAGCAATCAGATTATTAATTGCTGATGTTCAAAATGATGTTTTCGAGAGGGAAGTTTATGGAATAAAAGTTAAATATATTATTGAAATTGCTTTGTAATTGCCAATTTACTTGAGGGAAAGTTGTTTAAATTCTTAGAGCCAGTCAGGCTCTTTACACAGTGACAAAGTTAGTCTTTGTATTTCTGAGATAACTCTTATGCGAGCATGATTTGTGACCTGCGAGCTTAAGGCGTGATAGAACACATATTGGAGAATATTATTTGTGATTATGGAGTCACTGTGTTCATGGTGACGTCAGTTGAAGCATGTGGTCTTGCGAAGACCTATTTGGAGCCAACTGGAGATGTGTAACATGTTGTGAAGATGGTGTGAAGATGGTGAGCGTGGATTTCGGATCCTAGAGTGTATTTGATGTATTGTAACTATTGTATACTTGTGTAAGGTACCGTGTGTATCTTAGCAAGGGTCCATTTAATTATTTGTTCATTAGGGAAGTCTTAATTGGCCGACCTAATTGATTATTGTAATAGGGTATAAAGAAGAGTTGTTTTTGGAGAATAAAGTGGTGTGTGTGTGGAAGTTGCGAGCTTGTATTTGTGAAGTATGTTGAATGTAGAGCAGAGGTTGTGATTGAGGAGCTTCATTGGAACTGATCAAGCAAAGACAGTTGCTAGCAGACAGTTCATTGGCTTGTATATCTTCTATACAATTATATTTCGGACAGTGAGTCCTGAAGGTGGATTTAACCTTCTTTAGGCAGTGAGCCTACCATTTCTTTCTCTTGACTCCTAACAGGGTCTGTCCTTTAACAAGGATTATGTACTGTATGCATTAATAAGCTCCTAACAGGGCTAAATCTTTTAACAGGGATACTATACTCTTAGTACATCATTTATGGGTGCTAATTCCCACTGGGGTTTTACCTTTAACAGGGTTTCCTCGACAACAAAATATTGTGTTATGGTATTGCATTCATTGTGTTGATATTATGATTAAGTGTTGTGGTTTATAAAGATTAAAGTGTAATATTTTGTCTCACAATTGATTCACCCCCCCTCTCAGTTGTGCTGGTGGAATATTATTCCTAACCTGTAATTGTTTGTTTATATATTCCAAATTTTGTAAAGTGAAATTTCAGAGATTGAAACCAGTTATAATTTGTAATTGTGACATTCTTAAAGTTGGTGCTTTAAGAATACTAGATTGGTGCTCAAGTTGCTAAGTGGGTGTTGAAAGAGTTAGTACTCTTATAAGGGATTTGGCAATTCCTTGGGGTTGGTGCCGTAAACCTTTGTAAACATTTCAACTGTGAGGCTGGAATAGGATAGTAGATCCTAGCAGCATTTCTCACCATGGTTTTTCCCATTCTGGGTCTCCATGTATCTTTTGTGCATTGGCTTCATTGTGTGGGTGCATATATTTTTGATATCAATTTCAATTCCTTTCAGTTTTCAAATTGAAGTTCATCAAAAGTCAATATCTTCTACTAATTCACACACACACACCCCTCCATAGAAGAATTGTGTTCTACATTTTTTGTTCTTACTCGCCCATTTCACCCAATAAAGCATCAAAATAGAAAGAAGAAGATTTGAGAAGAGAATTTTTAAGCATTTCAAGTTGATTAAATCATCAAACAAAAGTAGCAGAATTGAATGCAATGAAGGAAAATGAAGACACTTTTGATGAAACAATCTATTAGCATTTTGATATTGACTTCCTTGTAGCTCCAGGCTTGAAAAATTTAGTTACACTAGGTGAGTTAAGAGGGAGATGTAGATTGTTTTTTGGTTATTTCTTTAATTCTGACATATCATCATATGTAAACAAGTATAATGTTGTTATGCATTTATTATTTATAATTTTGTTGTATTACAGTGTATTGTTCAACTTTGAAACTATGAAATTATAAACTTTGGGAGTTTGAGGACCATATTACATGTAATGTTTGAATATGACAAATTGATAATCAAATTAGACTTTTATATTCTTTAAATGCATTAATTTCTTTTTTGTGTGTAATTACGAGGTTTTTTTGTTTTTGCCAAGTCCGTGGAGAATCCCAGGTCCAAGTCAAAATTTTGGGCTGCCAAGTTGAGTCCGAGTCCGAGTTCGAGCCTTGAAACTATGCTCCGTCACAATCATCAATGCATCAACCTCAAATGAATACTTCTCCTTCACCATTTGTATATGGATAACAAATACCTAAGTTGAATTCAACTCAAGATACAATTGTTTCTGCATAGGAGTCTTGAGTCACATTTTAGTGGAGCACCGAGTGATAGTATTTCACCATTCAATATGTGTGGGAAAGTTGACTTTCCTACTCAACACTCATAAACAAAGAAACAAGTTATTGGTTCAAAAGAGTGTGTTCATTATGCTCTCGTCTAACTTTTTCAAGGTGCTTGAACCAAAATACTATACAAAAGCAAAAGATAAACCTAAATGGAAGGAATATGAGCCTTTGCTGAAAAATCAAACCTGGGAATTTTTCAAATCACCTCCAAGAAAAAATCCCATTGGATGTAAATGGGTGTACAAGATCAAAAGTAAATTTTTCAATATTTCGAACAAATCAAGGCTTATCTTATTCCAAAATGATATTCACAATCAATGGACATTGACTATGACGAGAAATTTGCTCCTATCATGAAGATGGTCACATTTTAGTTGCTTCTCCCTATAGCATCCCAAATTGATCACATTAAAATGGCAAAAGAATACAAGAGAGATTTGATTGATGATCAAAGCTGTGGTACCATTTTTCCCTATGGTTGACGATTTTTTTCAAAGAATGTGGGTTTGCTTTCTCGAGCTTAAGTTTGACTACATGGGAGCCAACTGTGATTTTTCTATTGGCTGCAACTGTTGTGGGTGCGAGCTGTATGCATATGGCCATCATTTCAAAAAGTTGCTGCAAATTCATCATGATTTTCCTTTCAACAAACCGCAACTTCAACACCTAGCCAAAAGGCACTTTTTGTAACAATCCCATGACATAGGAGATTCTTTGAATATTCCACTCAGGCCAGCCCTTTTGATAAGACCATTAACTTCACCATCTGTCGTGTTGGTAGGTGTTGAGGGAGGGTAGTTCGAAGTGAAAACCGATGGAGCTCCATCGTGTCGACACATGTCAAGGTTGCGGACTTACAAAGCCCGTCCAATAAGTATTTTTTAATAAAGTGCCTCCGAACACTTTATGCCACTTTGGTTGAAAGTGTGCAATCAGGAACATAGTGGAGCAGCGACCATTGTAAATGGAGTCTACAGACCCAAAAGGTCAAAGCATTGATCTTGGATTACAATTGGTGGGCTTGTATGGAATATGCATTGGATTTCACCAAGCCTATTATGACTATGCTTCGGTTTGTTGATATAGAGAAAATAAAAGTGGTAATACAAAAAAAAAGACAATGACCCCGAAGAAACCTTTTTCAAAAGAGTGGAAGCAATCATTCTTCACCGTTGGAACAAGATTACCACGCCATTGCACCTCCTTGCATATGCCCTATCTTCGAGGTACTATAGCAACATTGTACTTTCTATGTCAGTGAGATTAGCACCATATAGATATTTTGAAGTTGCTAATGGCTACAAGCGATTTAGTACTCTTCCAAGATCTAGAAGTGGAGAAAAATGTTAGGAGAGAATTTAGCTTATTTGTCTCAAGAAAAAATCATACCCCTTGTGCTATTAATGACCATCTGAAATGGATGCTCCTACATGGTGGTACCTCCATGGTCAAAATTATATGTATCTCCAACCTCTTGCATTCAAGATCCTCTCACTAGTAAGTTCTTTCTTTTAATTTACAACTTGTTTTGTAGGATTCAGCACTTGACATTGTTTAATTTATTTTGCATTTTTTATTTTTGACTTTGTTGGTTTTCTCTCCGCATTGCAAGTTCTTTTGTCGCTGAACAGAATTGGAGTACATAGTCTTCTATCCTCCCAGTGAAGTGTAACCGGTGGGCTGCAAAAAGAGCTGAAGACTTTGTTTATATTCATTCCAATTTGCGTCTTCTATCGTGTAAGGATCCCCATTACAAGGATGGAGCGGCGAAGCTTTAGGATGTAGCCGCTGAGTGTACCAACTTGGATGCAACCATTGAGGATTTTACTAGAGTCAATATCGATGATGATGATGATGATGACATACCTTTACATGGTCCATCTAGTGCAAGTGGCACCGCTTTGGTTTCAAATGATCTTGAGCTTGCAACAGCTGAAAATGCAATAGATGATGATTTTTTTGACAATCCTTTTGATGATTGATGAACTACATTGAAGATAGAAAACAATTACCGTATTGTCAATTTTGTAATTGTAATGATTTTCACAAGGTTGCGCGGAGATGGGGTTACTTGGGTACTTTGGAGATGGGTACAAGAAAAGGTATAATTATTTTTTCAAAAAAGGAGATGGGGGTACTTTGGGTACATCAATTTTTTAAAATATATATTTTAATATCTTATAGAAAATCTGAAAGTATAATGATATTGAGTTTTCAAAAAAAGAACAAAGATAAAGTTTAATGTCAACATTAACTTTGAAGATTAAGTAGAAGGGGAAATGCTCTACTCCCACACGTGTTGAATGCCAAGAGGGAGAACCCTCTGGGACGGGTGAATATCCTTTCACAGATGAGTTATTGAAGTTAATGAACTCCCCTGATGGTTCTTTGGTAAAGACTGTGGAATGTGTTGGTAATGAGGTGTTACCCTCTTTTGTGCAGCAGGGTTCAGGCAATGGTATGCTGGAGGAGGGGAAATTCCCTATCCTCCAAAGTTGGGGAAGGATTTGTACCCGGCCTTAGAGTTGATTACTGCTAAAGCCCCGACAGGGTCAATGGAGGTAACCCCGCCCCCCAAAGTTGAATGGTATTGGTGCACAAATGGTTGGTATTATGGAGAATAACACTAAATTGGATGGCCTAAGTTTGACATAAGTAAAGACCCCTAAAAGAGAGGAAGCAGGAAGAGGAAAAGGAGCCCAACCAAGAGATGCAGGGGACCCCTGTGCTATAAAAGATAGTTTTCTCCCCTAAGGCTACCTTGTTGTGTACAACAGAGGAAGAATGGAGGGTCTAGAAGAAGAAAACAAAATCCCAAAAAGCTAAAGTGGGGTCGGAAAATAAAGTTGGTCGGCCCTCAGGGAGAGTCTTAAGACATAAGAAGATCGCAAAGGAGATTGCTAATGGGAGGTAAAAATCCCTACATATCAACCTAAAACATAAGAATGAAATTCATTTCATGGAATATGAGGATTCTCAACACAACCCCCAAAAACAGTATGTGTTGAAGGACTACATTTAGAATCTAAAAGCAAATATTGTCCATCTTCAAGAAGTTAAAATGACTATTCAAACTTTCTCTTTTATTGTTGATAAAATCTAGTTGGGCTCCTCTTATCTAGTTAGTGATGCTAGTGAGGCCTCTGGAGGAGTAGTCACCATGTGGAACCTTGGTAGAATTAAGGGGAAATTCTTTCCTTCTCAAATTTCTTAGCGGCTTCTTTCTCTACAGGTAGTATGACATGGAACTTGGTTAATGTGTATGCTCCCAATATTAGATATCATGGGAAGGAAGTTTCAAATGAGATCTCTTTATTTATTATTGATGATCCGAAATCACTTTGGATGGTGGCAGGAGACTTCAACTCACCTGTCTTCCCCTCTAAAAAGCTCAAGGGGACTCTGGATTACTCTGAGAGTATGGCAGAGTTATCTGAGTTCATAAACAGAACGGGGTTTTATGATATTGATCTACAAGACCAATCCTTTACCTGGTCTAATAATAGGAAGGGGAGTAATCTTATTCAAGTCAAGCTTGATAGAGTCCTCATCTTGGCCAATTGGGATCTTAGATGCAATGCCACCTTGAAGACTCTTCCTAGAACAGTTTCAGATCATAATCCTTGGATTGACATGCCTCCTTCTGGCCCACTTCCTTTTAGATACAAAATTTTGTGGGCTTCCCACCCAGACTTCCGAAATTGCATCCAAAATTGGTGGAACACACCCACCCAAGGTACGGCTATGTTTAACTTGAGATTATTAGAAAAAAGGTGAGAGATAGGAACAAATCAACGTTTGGTGACATCTTTAAACAAAAAAAGGAAATCTCTACTAAATTGGAAGCTTTACAAGGAGTGATGGTCCTATGTGACCAATCTTAATCTCTTCATCTGGAGGAGGAAAAATGACAAAAGAAATGGAAGGAAAATCTGGAAAGGGAGGAAATCTATTGGAGCAAAGGTCAAGAGTGTAATGGTTGAAAGAGGGAGATAGGAACATTGCCTTTTTTCACAGATCGGCTAGTAGGCATAGAAAGAGAAACTCAATACAATGCTTATTGATTGATCAAAATCAAGAAATCCATGATGATGTGAAACTGGGAGAATTAGCAGTGGACTACTTCAAACAGGCTTTTTGTGATCCTAGTCTCCCTTGTTTGGATGGGTGGGAGGACCAACTGTTTGACTCTCTACCTAGAACTATTAGTCTTGAGGATAATGAACAAATTCTGACACAGGTCGCTGGGGAGGAAATTAGGTCTACAGTCTTCTCTATGAGTGCCTTTAAGGTACCTAGACCAAATGGGTTCCCCTTAGCCTTTTTCCAAGAGTTCTGGGATGTTGTGAGTCATGTCATCACTTTGGCTACTAAGGACTTTTTAAAGACAAGTAAGTTGCTTAAGAAGATTAACAATACTTTTATTGCTTTGGTTCCTAAGATTCGGGAGCCTAAGAAATTGACTAATTTTAGGCCAATTATCCTCTACAACACACTTTAGAATATTCTCTAAAGCTTTGGTCAATATAATTAAGCCTTCCTTGATGAGGCAATTGGGGGTTGTCAAAAGGGATTTGTCCCAGGAAGACAAATTTTGGATGATGCTATCTCTACTCATGAAATAGTTCACTCTATGGAATAGTGTCATGTGCTAGGTATGGTTATTAAACTAGATATTTCAAAAGCCTATGACAGAGTCAAATGGGATTTTCTTTTTAAAGTGCTTTCTATAATGGGGTTCAATGAAAGGTTCATCAACTTGATCAGGGAGTGTGTTGGTACTATCAATTTTTTTGTCCTTGTCAATGGCACCCCTGGGGTTCTTTTTCTACTAAGAAAGAGATTAGACAGGGGGACCCTCTCTCCCCATATATGTTCATTATGATTGTTAAGGTGATTGGAAGGAATCTCCTTAAGATGGTCCATGAGGGAAGAATCCAAGGGGTTAAAGTTGCTTCCACCCTCCCCCCCTCAATTCCGTAGCAATTTGTGGACGACATGATTCTGTTTGGGAAAAGCTCTATTGTGGAGGCTAGGGAACGGAAGACATTTCTTACTAATTATGCGAGGGTCTTAGGCCAACATATTAATTATGATAAGAGCATCATTTATTTCTTCCATACTAAAGAGGATTTGTAGATAAGAGTTAAGAACATCCTCGGTTATCAAAGTGTTGCTCTACCTGGTACCTACCTGGGGCTCCCCCTCACCGTCAAGGATGTCACCCCAACCTATTCGAACACTATTCTTGAAAGAATGCAGAAGAAGTTGGCTAGATGGAAAGGCAAGCTCCTAAGTAGTGCAAGGAAACTTCAATTACTCAAGCCATCCCTGTATATTTTCTTTCTATTTTTAATATTCCTGGATCTATGGTGGAGAAATTAGAAAGACCCCAACGCTCATTTTTGTGGAGTGGTATGGAAGAGAAAAAAAGATTAGCCCTGGTCAACTAGGACACAATTTTTATGCCTAAATATCTTGGAGGTTTGGGGATCAAAAGAATTGTTGCCCTTAATAAAGCTCTTATTGCCAAGCTAGACTGGACGATGACTATGGAGAAAACTTATTGGAGTCATATTATGAAAGCGAAATACCGTAACTTTGAGAGCTTCTATGAAGTTCTCAGCACCTCGGGTATCCCTACTGGATCTAAAATTTGAAACAATATCTTGAGTGCAAAAATACTATCCAACTGGAATTAACGTGGCAGCTCAGTGAGGGCAGATGTATCAGATTTTGGGAAGATGTTTGGGTAGGAGAGGGTAAATTGGACTCCAACTTGAGCCTAAGGGGGCTAATGGATATAACTAAAAAACTTATTGGCACCAGAGTCACTAATTATATATCTTTGGATAGAAAGTGGATCAACATTGCAAAATGTTGTAGGACACACCTGCACTTGATTCACAAAGCTATTAAGCTTATGAGGATTATCAGCAAGATTAGAATTCCTCTCTTCCCCAGGAAAGACAAATTTATACGGAAAATGGATAGTAAAGGTGACTTCACTGTGAAATCGGCTTACAATCTGTCGTCTAAGATGGAACTCTCTTCTAATAGTTGGGGGAAGGTTTGGGATCCTTGCTTGATCCCCAAGGTTTATTTTTTTTGGTGAACAGCTCTTCATAGTATGATTTTAACGCGGGATAATCTCATAAAAAGGGGTTTTCAACTCCCCAACAGATGCTATCTTTGTAAATAGGAGGAGACCAATCCCTATCTTTTAATGCACTGTCACTTTGCCAAGGAATTATGGCAATTGATGTTGAAAAATTTGGACATCAATTGGGTTTTTAACTATGGTTTGGATCAATTTCTTGAAGAATGGAAGGGACCCACTGCTAACCCATATGTCAGACAGTTATGGAGACTTATCCCTCCCCATTTTGCTGGAGTTTTTGGAAAGAGAGAAACAATAGAGTTTTCAGGGAAGCGAAGAGTACCGTGGAAGTGGTGTTCAAAAGCTTCTTTCAGGTTTTACCTGATAATCTGTTTGTTATCAAGTTGCCCAAACCTGATTCCCAACCTTCTCCCTATGATCACAACATGGCTAAAAATTGGGATTTACCCAAGGGGCATGCAAATGTTGATAACTCCAAAAGGCTCATCAGAAAAAACACCAAGTGGAAACCTCCAAATGTGGGATGGAGCAAGCTAAACTATGATGGTTCTCCCAAAAATGGGTTAGCTACAAGGGGGGAGAGGGGGGATGTCATTTGTGCCCACTCAGGAGATATGTTGGCAGCCTACTCTGGTCACTTGGAGGGACTAACCAGTAACCAGGCTGAGTGCATGGCAGTTTTTTGGGGCCTTAAGTTTGCTCTATCCATTGGTGTTAAGGCTCTAATTATAGAGGGGGACTCGAAATTGGTTATAGATGCTACTCAAGGCCGAGCTAAAATTAATTACTCCTATGTTGGTGTGATGGATGATATCAAGAGATTGTTGCTTAGTTTAGATTGTTTTGATATTTGCCATACCTACAGAGAAGGCAACGATGTTGTTGATGCCTTAGCGGCTTATGGCCTTCAAATTATTGGTCTTATATGTTAGAGAGACCTGGGGGTTTTTCCTCCCATTGTGAAGCTCCTCATTGAAAAAGAGAAAAAAACATTAAGTTGTGTTATGGATGCCACTTTATGTTTATGGCCTCCTTGGCTTAAAACTTATAACATGAATTATAAGTTTAGGAGGGGTTATATGTTTGAAAGGCCAATGGCGGGTAGTATCATCTTGGCACTCAACTTGTTTCTAATTTTCAAACTTGTATTTCACGTGGATAGACAATCTGATGACGTGTTACACAACTACGACCAAGGCCATGTGATAAAGGTAAGGTACATGGGGAACAATTTTGGCATCACCTTCGCACGATTACTAGGCTAATGGTTTTCAACATTTATGAGGGGAAAGATTTTGTAATCTGTGAAGGCCTTTTTATTCATTCAAGTATAGGATAGCGACACGAGCAAGAAGTCTTAACTAGTTATGAGTTTTATTGGGGAGTGCGAAACAATTATTTCTACTTTCAGACGAGCATTTTAAGGGATTATTTCCTCTTCCATGTTGTTGTGAGCTCTGTTAATATTTCTAGTGCTGGAATTATTGTGACTGGGTTGTTCGCCATGGGTGGTGATAGAGTGATAATTGAACCCAATAAATACGATAAGTTCAAAAAAGACGCTACAATTTGGCATATCTGCAAGGAAGGAGAAGTGACTCAATACATTGAGAATATGAATGGCTATGATGAAAACATGTCGTCTCAATTTGCTTCGTCCTAGTCGGATAGAAGGGTTACTATGGGCGACATCTCCTTTGAAGTTGACGAGGATGTTATTGCGAAGGCCACTAGACTCCCTACGACTGGAAGGAAAATGCAAAAATTAAGTTTTGTTCCTGATACTAAAAGCCTAAATCAATTCTTTTGTGATGATGAGTTCCCAGTGAAACTACATGGTGGATACGAAAGGGCCAAGTTGTTGAAACCTTGGGACCAGGTATGTTTGATGGTTATGAAATACTTCACACTCGAGGGTAGATTCAAGGTGTATTATTTATATCATATGCTTATCCTGAATCATTTATATAATAGAAGTATTATTTCATTTCCTTTCCTCCTTATGAATTCGTTGGAGAACTCTGTGAAAGAAGTGGTCAAAAATACTAAGAATCAAGACAAGAAGCCAATTCTGCTCCACCAAGGGCTTACCTTCTGTTTGTAACATTTCCACCTTGCCCTCTGTCCCCCAAGGAAAATTGTGGTTCATGAAGCCCCCGGTCCCAAACGCCTCCTTCTGCTAGCATTCTTGACAAGCCTGGCCCTAGTAAGAAGAAATGTCTGAGGAACACTAGTCTAAAAATTGCTTCTCGCCTTGCCAACCCAGAAACCCCTACCCATACAACTGTTAAGCAGGATTCTAACGACAAGAAAAGAACAAGTCTTTTTCAGAAAAAGGCAAAGCTAGGACATTCCTAAAGGAGGAAGCGAGTACCCCCAGGCATTCCTATAGGATTGCTACTTGCTCGACTGACAAGGGTAAATACAAAGATGTCGTGGATTCTAACTCAAATGATATTGGGAGCTAGGAGAGTGACGATAATGAAGACAAGAGTCGAAACGAGGATATAGACAAGGGTGTTGAAATGGAGATTGAGGATTCTGAGACTGCTAACTCTTTCACCCACATCTCTGATAGTCTTAGGTTGGGACCCACTGACTTGACTCAGGATATGATGTCGGAGGAAGAAGATGATGTCACTAGGACTTGTAAAACTACTCAGCCTGGGACCTGTAACAACTACAAGATGCTGATTGAGGATTTTGGCAAGTTAAAGGCCAAAGTCGAGGAGTTGGACAAGAAGATCGGTAGCATTTCCAAATTCAGCTTACGAGTGATGCATAGTTCAGCCACGACCCTTTGCCTGTTACAGAAGAAGATGTTGCACCCGTACTCTAACAAGGAAGGAAATTATAAGAAACTTTTCAAGTTCCTAACTAAAGACTAGGCTAATGGTTGTACCAGTTTGGGTGCAAAATTAAATGATTTGGTTGTTTATGGTGTCCTGTTTGTTTTTTAGTTTGATACTATTACTGGTCGCTAGGGCCTTCAGTTTTATTTTTATAGCTCTTACGTTATTGTTTAAGACTGTTACAAGCTTTATGCTTTTGGTAAGGTTGGCCCTATCTTGGGATAATAGTACTATAGCTAATCATGTTAGATCTTATAGCAAGACTAGTAGTAGATATGTTAGCATTGTTAATATGTAGAGAACTGATCGTTATACTCTGATTAGTTTTTGATATTTCTGGTGTGTTGTTAATGTGTTGTTAACATGCTCCTGATGCTCTTTCACTGTTAGCCTTTTGGGTTGGTTGTATAAGGGACAACACCCTAGTTTTTGCTGCTTTTTAACATCAAAAATATTTGTGTTAAATAATTTAAATTTAGAGTTCACATGAGAGTCAAAGTCAAACAAATTATCAAAACTCAAATAATAATAATATGGGACATCTTGGGGATGCATTTTCGAGTTTCTAGGACGTCCTCGTTTCCGGATGGGTCAAATTATGTCCCTAGGTAACACTGGGTATTTCTTCTACTCCTGCACTGCTACACACTAGAAATGGACATAATTCAATGCATGTCTTTTTATCTGACATAACTCTAAACACATTTTTTACTGTAGGATTCCTAAATAACAATATTAACAAGTCTTCTCTATAGAATAGCAGCATTTGTCTAAAATAGCTTACCTATAGAAATGCAAGTAATGAATAATGAAATCAAGAGTGCACACACAAAGAACAATAGATTTATATCAGTATGCACATGCACACATGATACAAAATGCCAGCCTTTCTTTTATGCATATGTTACGAACTTTGAATAAGTGGGATATTAAAAAAAAATGGTTGAATAAATGGGATATTAAAATGAGTGAGTGCCCAAGCACCAATGGAGAAATGAAAACATATGTTCAAGGCAAATTCAAGGAAAGCATGTGGACTAGACATCTTGGGAGGAAAAAGGAGTACTACATCAGACATTTTAATTCCACACATAATCATACTCAAAAGAACTACATAGGAATGGAAATAAAATGGAAAGCAAAAATGTTAATTTCTCAGATAAGAACTAGTTCACACAACTAACATGTAAAATTGGAAGGTGGACGATACCTAAGAAGAGTGGGCAGAAAGAAGATATTATTTGTAAGAGTCCCCCCTAGTTGCAACTTTTATTATTTTCTGAGATGTTTTATACAGTGATAATAAAAGGCCAAGCCAATCCACAAAGACACAATATTGCATCTACTAAACCAATACCAAATGAAATGACCAAACACTGAAATGTATTAAGATGCCTGCAACAACAATATTCAGATTTAACACACATTTTCAATACTGAAATACATTGCCATTGATCATTTTTCATGGATGCTTAGACAATAACACGACCAAGATACTTATTAATGTTCAATGAATGAATATCAAAGATGCATACCAAAAAACACTGCCCAAACACTGTTTTCAGACCTGGTTCGGCCCCTATCAGACTTGTATGGCACACTTTAACTGCTGCAAAACCATGTATTTCCTTCTTTAATCATTCTCAGACTGGTACTGCTCACTTTCATGGAGTTTCAAACTGCTGTAGCGTATTTCAGAGTTATTACCGACTAATATAGGCCCTTCCTGAGCATGTACAGCCAGCCCTAAGTCTCTAAGATTTACTCCAGCAAGTACAACACCTCTTACTGGGGTTTCAAGCTCAAACAACAGCCTTAGACTTAATGTGAGTGATCATATAAGTGCTCAGCAAACAGCAGATTGTTTCCTATTAGTTTAATCACAACCTCCAGCACAAACTAGCAAATTCAAACTCTACTAGCTAACTGTAGAAATAATAGATAACTCAATAATCAGATTTTTACCTTGAGTTCAATCAAATCTTTTGACTGTGTCTTCCAACAGCGAAGAGATTGTCATTCATGAGGGATTTCGTCCTCACAAACCCTTGAAGAAGATTTCTCCAATATTTCATCAATTTTACATAATTTCTAGCATTCTAAAAGAGGGCACTTTCATCTCTTTTATCGCGCTTTCTAAGAGTTTATTCCTCATCTTGTCAATGTGGGATAAACAAAATCACCTTTTTGCCCTTTCTTATTATTTCGGGATTTTTGTTTTTTCACTCTTATTTTCTTGCGATTTCTTTTTTGGCTCCTATTTTGTCGTGATTGTTTTTTTCCTTCAACTTAGGTCCCCAGTAACTTTTATTTATGCTTCCAATGTATTATAAAATAAAGGAGACCATTTAATTTAAATATTTCCCACAAACTACAAACTATGCATTAATAAAGTTAAATGGTTATATTTAACTTTATAAAATAACTTTATTAATGTATAATAAATCATATCAATGATAAATAAGTTTTTTTGTCGGTTTTAAACAATTACCATCAACATGTCACTGCCACTAGATGTTCAGTCATGCCCAAAATGACTTACTATAAATAGTAAATATGCCCAAACTGCCTCAAAACCCCTCAGAATGGCCTGCAACTAAAACTGTCTAGGCCAAATGGCCTCAAGATCCCTCTAATGCCTAGTTACCCTATGAGACCATGAAGAAATGGGCTAACGACAAACTCATACAACTTGTGCTAGAAAGGGGGCATTACATTATTGCACTCAAGAGATGGTGGAGACAGAATGGCATAACATCATAGAGTGCTCAGCCTACAACGATATTCAAACCAATTACATTGATACGCTAAATGTGAACACCTTGAGCAAGTTGTTTCAAGAAGAAAAGATTATAAAGGTTGCAGATTTCCTGATCAAGATACACAGCAAAAGATCCAAGTTGCAGAAGGATAAAGAAATCTAATGGTGGGAGCCCTCTGTTTGGACTTCATTGCTTGTTTTGTTGCTGGCTACTCGTGGGTCTCATAGGCTGTTTCGCCTCATGGACATTATTAACAGCTTTCATTCATTCATTCAATCACAATAAAGTTTCTCCAATGGCGGTAAATAGTCTGTATGGATAAGATATTCTTTTGTTTATATAATCGTACATATAGGCACTATTTTTATTTAAAATTTACACATTAATTAGTTAAAACTTAAAAGTGCAAAAAGGAGGGTTAAAAATAGAGAATGCATAGAAACATATAAGCACACTTGTTCTGAACATGTGTTATTGAGTTAACTCCCGTGCGTCCAGTCAGGAAAATAATTGATGAACATGGGAGAATGGATGTGAGTTCTTAGCATCGAAAGTTTCCTTTTAGCTTCTAAGGGTAACTGTATCATGTTCCAAAAGGGAAAACAAATTTCGACATTGTTTTCGTACACAATGCAATATGCTGAAATATTTCAGTTAACTTTCAAGTTCAAATCTTGAAGTTTAATAAAGGGAATCAATACATGCAAAAATGACTGATATGAAACTCCAATGTGATATCTTGCATTTGGCCTGAACAGTCTATATACAATGCAGAAATCAAAAGCCAATGTCATTTGCATCTTCTAAAATTTTCAGAGAGTTGTTCCAATAGAACCACTCCACTAACCAACAGGAAAAGAAAGCTTACTTCTCGCTCCATCTGAAAAGAACAAAGATCCTCAGACCATAAGAAGCTGCTAGGTAAGATCAAAGCGAACATTCGTGCATTTTACTTTTAATTCCCAGCAGTTGGGCCCCAAAAATTTAGTTTATCATACATACAGCTGAAATCATTAAAAAATGCATTGAAAACGGATACGTATTTTTATCAAGAGGAAAGCAAACAGGCATGTCTTAGCTAATGGATTCTCACGATTTCGAGTCTCACTAAATAACTTCTTGAAAAAACCAACAAAAGACCTTTCAAGTTACTTCGTAGGACATATGCATTCAGATATAACATCAGTCTTAAGTTTCAGTTCTAGCCACCATTTTCTCTTTGCCCAATCAATGAGACAACTTACATCTTAAAATTAATATGTTTGATAAAAATGGATGTTTGTACTTACCCCTTCCATTGAACTAGAAGTAAAATACTTGCAGATCTGCCCGGTAGTTTGTCGGCTTTATGACCAATCTTGTAGGGATCTCTATTTCTGTTGGATGATGCTATGATCTTACAAGGTTAGTGATAAGACCAATCCTAATCCTATTCCTATTAACAAATGCTGCTGACATGTCACGGAGTTTTTCTTGTTGAAATCGATGCTCTGTTTATACCTACAATTATCTGTTAATTTTCTATACGAGATGATTAAACAATGCATTTGCAGGCCGTTTTCCAATGCATTTTGACTTTTAAACTCGGCCAGTGCTCTTTTTAACTGAATGGAAAGTAACACGACCACGTTTCCCTACTTTAGCTTGTGGAAATTCAAAAGTTGGTACTTTAAGGGTTTCTGGTTATTTATGTTCAAATGAAATTTAAATTCATATTCATATTAAAAGAAATTAATATTGTGCATGAGATCAAGATTCTAAAGGATCAAGATTTATATGGTAAAAGTGTTTCATATTACTCTTTTTAATTTATATATGGTTTATTTTATTACATTCATAAAAAGATATATATTTTTTTAGCAGAGAGTTTATTTAAAAGTTTGTTGTTTTGTATAATTTCATCTTTTTAATCAAAGCATTATTTTTTAGTTTGTTTAGTGTTTGTCATATCACTCTTTTGTTACAAAATAGGCACATTATCATTTCGCATTCCTCTTAGACATTCTCTCACACCACATAAAAGAATTATGTACAATGAATATATGTGATTTCTAGTTAAAGCATGTCACTCCAATATGAAAGTAGGTTTCATTTTCAAGTGATAGGATAGCATAGCAAAACTTTTTTTAGCAAGTCTAGCCTTCTCATTGCAAGTATGTAAAAATAGAGTTAGTAATAAATAGTTAAAGAGACTAGCAAATATTTTTGCTATAATTCTAATGCTAATCTATGGTGGAGGATACAAAATTAAAAAGTTATATACCTTACTCTCTTGACACAAAATTCATTAGAGATGTGTTAAGTAATAAAGCTAGATTGGTTTTTTAAATTAAATTTATTTTTTTATAAAAAAAAAATTGTTTAGTCAAGTCCAATCATATTTATCTTAATGGTTCACTATGAGTTTGGCAGTTATTCATTTATATAAGGTATGTTACTCTTTTATCCAATAGAGATTATAAATGTTTATGTTTCTTATTAAGGGTAAAACGGGTTTGGAAGAGATCCTAAAACCCTATACAAACTAATTTTGATAGGATCTAAAACCCTTGTAGGTAATTGCAAAAGATATAACATATACAAACAACAACCTAACAATCATCTTAACAACAACAACCTAAAGGGAACTAAGCATCAGAGCCCAAGATGCAATAACGCAAGGTTGAAGCCTTCAAACAACTCAATACATAAGGTTTTGGCAGGATCCCTTAACCTTAAAAATAGGTTTTGAAAAGACTCCCATAACCTTCAAGATATGCTTCCTTTCCCTTCCAAAGTCTCCACCTTAATAGGAGTAAGAGGAAAGAAAATAGGAGCCAGACTAGCATCAACCACCTTGCAGTCAATAGCCAAAGAAAGGGTAACAACAACTCCCTTGAAACAACACACTAGCACTCCCTCACTAACATTCTCCACCTCAATGGGAGAAGTATCCATCTCGATAGGACTAACAATATAGGAAACCAATGGCTAAAGAAAAAAATCCTCGGTCTATCTTACTAGAAAGGTCTCCACCTCAGTGAGAGACTCGTGAAAAGACGTCAGGGTGAAAACAATGTAGGCCCTCAACAAAAGATTAGCAAGGTTGTGAATTAGAGCCCTCTCAGAAACACCAAGAAAAACCTCTCTTCCAAAAGAGCATAACCAAAAATAGAAATCTTGTAATATGCAACCCTATTCTCATTTTATTTTATTTTATTTTATTTTATTAGCTTGAAGAGAGAAGATAGAATTAAATTAAAGGGAAGATTTATATCACAAATAAATAACAGTAATTATATGTTGAAAACTATTAAACTTAATCACTCTAAATCTGATACAATTCCAAAAATAAAATAATATTGCAAACTGTGAATACACAAATGATTAAATAAGATTATAAGCACAAATTCAACATACCCATTTGTTGAAAATGAATATAAATGTTTGCAACAATTACGACCAACAAATATAAAGGGTTTCAAACCTTAGTTAGCATCAATATGCCACCAGAATATCATATTTGGAACTTTTATGCAACAATAACAATAAATACAACTATAAACACACTTGTCAAACTCCCTAAACTTCTCACAATTATTGCCATAAACTCCATTGTGACTCTTGTAGTGAAGTCACTCTCAATCCTCCAAATTGTATCCCTCAACAACGTGGAGATGGTGATAGGGTTCATATTGGTGAGTCTATTGGCGTTGTCCCTTTGGCTAATGTTGTCTTTGGGGTTGTGTCTGGTCGTGGCTCTTATTTGGATGGTTTTGCGCAATGTGTCATCCCCTCCATGGGCACTGGGAATTCTGTGATGGATTTGATGGTATGGCAGGATGTGGTTGCAAGGATGGAAGAAGGTTAGATCACGGTAAAAGGTAAACACCCTAAGAGGTCTTCACCCTCCTTTGATATGACCCTTTAGTACCATTAGAAGGGGGCCAAAGGAAAATCTTAATGATGCATGGCTTTAGGTTTAGGTTGGGATTTTGGATCCTTTCTCTAGATAGTGTTTGCATGTAGTTCTTCTTGTGCAATTTTTGTTCTAGGTTGAGGGAGCCTATTGTTAAAACCCTCGTTTTAAGTCATGATCTGTTGTGGGCATTCCTTGAATATCTTTAGTGACCTTTTGTACAAGATTTTGGGGTCCCTTCAAACCTATTTCCTCTTAATCAAAAACAACATGGAGAATGTCTCCCATAAGGGTTTTTGTCCACACAAACTAGCAAGAAGAAGCACAATCTCCTTCAAGAATCAAAGCATAAGCAATAACAATATTCAACCAAGCATGAGAAATGAGCTCCACAAAATTGCTTTTATATTACTCCCAAGAAGTTTGACCCTCTTCACCAATGCATGTGGGACTAAATAAAATCGCATATTTCCCATCACTTTTTAAGTTGATTTTTTTTTTAAAAAGCGCCCTTTTATGCATTTCCCTATTTTTAAAAAAATTCTTTTTTCCTTTTTTTATTTTTTGGGAAATGTTTTTTGCTATTTTTTGTGAATGCTTTTCTGCTATTTTTTCGCAAATGCTTTTTGGCTCTTTTTTAGTGAATGTTTTTTTACTATTTTTCTATGAATTGTTTCATTTAATATTTTCTCCCATGTCACTTTTAAGTAAAAGACAACTTTAAATGTAACACTTTATTTTAAATATTTGGTCTTTCCATAGCCCCCTATAAAATAAATTAAAATAATGATAAAGTTAAATATTTAATTTAACTTTATAAAACAATAATTTATCGTTATTTAATTTAATAGCTTTAGACTATATCAAACCTCAACATGAACATCAAAACCAACTCCATTGATATTATTAAAAATAAAAATTGACTCTACAAGTGCTCATCACTAGATTACTAAAAATAGTAAGTATAGGAGAAAGTATTTGAAAAGGCCATAGAAAAGAGTGTTACATTAATTATACTAGTTTGAATAAACTGGGAATGTTGAAATACCCCTTTGATCTTGCTAGCACCAACACCGACTCCAATACAAGAGAACCAAAAAATGGGTCCACATTGTAGTCCACCCTTCCCAGATTTTTGTTTCTCCCCAAGCAATGTCAAAGCAACTTCATAATCATCAAACTAATCAAGAATGTAGCCAAGAATTATCCCAAGTTCTCAAGTCAACCTAGGATATTTGTAGTGCCATCTTCTAAAAATATTGTCCTACAAGGTACCCAAACAAGTGATCTCTTGAAAACTTCTCTAAAGAAGAACAATCAAATGTTGCACCAAGTCCATCAACTCCTTAAGCAATTGTTCTCCAAAAGAACTAAACTAAAAAACCATAGGAGTAAACTCTAGTAATCCAATATTGGCTTCCCCTTCCTCAACTACTAAACTGCAAACCCAAGTGATCCCATGATTCCATACCAAACGTAGGAAGAACACGATGTTGCCTCTTTGTGCCAGTCTAATAGAAATGCCAAAATTCCACAAACTATGAAATAACCCACTAGGATCCATGTTTGATAATGCACCATATATAACAATACCTAAATCTCAAACCAATAAGTCCATCCAACTATATGAGATGAAGAAGAAATGTCTCATCAAGTCACCATCATCCTACATCCATAAAGGTATACTAATAAGAAAATGTGAATATAAATGCCCACATACCAATAAATCAACACAAGTGACCACTCAACATCATTGTCGTGATTTTGACTAGCAACATGAATGATGCCATAGGTGTCAACATACAAATACAAACCAAATAAATCCATATCATTAGAATGTCCATCATGAAGGTATATCCCCACATACTCTCATGCCATTGAATAGTTTATGTAGACCATTAAAAATTTAAAAAAATGTAATGTAATTCCAAATAGGATAGCTACTAGCTCAAGAGGAATCAATGAAGATAAAATCACCAATCAACAAGTAGATAGTTTCCATATCATAAGAAATGGGTGACAAAACTGAAGATGTAGTGTAGCTACCCTTATTTTTAATAGAAGACTACTCTTGAGTGGCTAGTCTACCACAAGTGTCATCAACAAATACATCAACTCCATGTTAAAAATGATCAACATTAATTGAAAATTTAAAATTAGACAACCCATGTTTGTCATCATCAAAATTACTTGATTTCATGTTTGCATCTTGTTTACCAACAATAGTTGAGTCTATATCACTCATCTCTCCATGAAAGACTAATGAGCCAGCCAAACCCAAACCACTTGTCTCTATCAACATGTATGGATATCACACTAATGGTTGATCCACCAAGTGTGTGCTTAATTAATTCACCTTCATCTAAGATCCAAGCCTTCAATGGGATCTCTAAAAGAGAAAACTCATGAGCCTCATGATGCAAGGTAATTATTACAATAAAACCTTATGAATCATACCTCTCTCCATACCCACACAAATTTGAATACTTCTTTGGTGAGGGTTGCCTTTCTTGGTTAGTCAACCATTTAGCCTTCCCATCTATTTGAATCCATCCACTACACATACCTTGTGATTCATTTACATCCTCCAAGGTATGGTCTATAAAATCAAAATCTTCAATACATTTTCACACAAAAATTGAGTTCCTAAATCGAGAGATTACTTAATACCATCATCTTCATATGAAGTGGTTGTTATCTCATGATTATGCAGAGGTGGAGGATGGGTATTGTCAAGAAATAAATCAAAATAGCATTTATGCATGTCCTTAGTGTTCTCAAGAACCTCAAACACTCCTTCCTCCATTATGGAAGGTCCCTCATCAAGCATTAAACTAAGAGGTTTCTCTAATTGAATATGACATGCCTTGGGCTTGATTCAAACCTCTAGCCTCTTTTTTGTCAAGTACATAGGTGTGCCATTGAATTTTTTTGTCCCAAAATATGTGATCCATTAAAAATAATCCTTCTTATTGATGCCAACTATCCCAACTAAAATGGTGTTGTCCATAATCAAAAAGTTAGAATTTTATAAGTTTAGGACAACATCAAGTCCTATTAAGAAATTACCCTTCTCATGATGAGGTTCCCAAACATAAGGATATATCTTCCATTCTAAATTACTATTGTCCACTCTGAAAGAAGCATAGAATGGATAATCCACCATACTCTCAACTATTTTCTCAATGTTAACCATTCTTACAATATGTGAATATGTCTTAGGTGTGGCCACAAACTGAATGTCTAAGGAAGAATGTGTTAAGAAAATCTCATCATCTTGATCTTCTAATTCTTGAAAGACAATTTGAGAATCCTTCAAAGAATCCATGGAAACCTTAAGCTCATAAGTGAACTCATAAACTCCATCTTCTCTTCTCCTTAATGCATCAAAATATATCTCATTAAGTTGGAGGACGTGATATCTATCAACAAGTAGGTGTAGGAAATCTAATTTCATCGCCACTATAGCTTCTCAAAGAACCTGCAAATCTACAAGAGATATCTCTCCTTGATCTTTTCACAAATATTTTGGCATTGTTCAAAGGGTATCATCAATGTGAGTGAGAGATGCAACAATCATTTATTTATTTAGCATCAATTGTCTTCCAAGGGATGTGACCTTTGAAACAAAAGTTCTAATTTTTCTATAGCTCCATCCACAACATTTATTCCACCATATTCATGCTCAAACAAATGATTATCAATATGATAACGAATAATATTTTTTACCTCATGCTCCCCTTTAATTGTTGTTGTGAAATCAGACTATGGGCAATCAACATCTCCAACTTTTACCATATGGTTATCAACCCACTTGTGTCTATTCTCAATGCACTGCTCATGTGATGTTGTATGCAAGGAAAGTGTCAGTTCAAAGTAGAATGCAATAATAAATTAAAAAATTTAAACAAACACTAAACTATCAACATATATGATAAGAAAAAAGAATTTAAAATACCCAAAATAACATGCAAACCTTAATGCAAGCCAAGTAGCCTCCTTGAAGTGTGGATTTGTCCAATATATGGGATGTGTACTCACTTTGTTATTTCTCAAGATTCAAAAGGTTATAGAGTGATTTTGGCATTATGATGTTATGGTGATGGATTTTTCTCTTCGAAATGACACGATAAGAATGGATTAAAGCTGGATGAAAATGAAGGATTGGGCCCCTCAATTTACAGGCAAAGAGAGGAAGGAATGGATGGTTGTGATATGAAGATGAGGAAGAGATATGATGCATTTGGATTGAAGAACATGGATTGTTCTTTCTGAAACTCATAGCATGGTGACAAGTGTCACCATGTGAGTGGTTGAGAGGACATTGGGGGTTGAAAGATATACCATAATGGCATATCTTTTCTCAAATCCCAAAGGTCAAGTTTGGAGGAATGTGAACATTTTGCGAAATGGGATGGGGTTTGGAGAAGTGGAAAAAATAACATAATATTATTTGGAGGGGGAAAAAGTGGAAGAGTGAGGTTGGGGTGTAGAAGGGCATTTAATGTTAACAAGGGGAAAAGGGTTGGGGTTGGAATTGACATGACTAGGTTTGAATTTGGAATTTCTAATCCTCTTGATTAGGATTGTGTAAATGATTAAGGGTAGGATACAAATTCAATTAGGAAGAAAGCAAGGTTATCAAGGGGATGTGATGGGAGAAGAGAGAACGAGTAGAGAGTTAATTAGTTAAATAAGAGTATTTAACTAATTAAGTGAGGTTTGGTATGTGTGAAAGGGTTGGGTTGAGTTAGAACCAAGGGTTAGGTGGTTGGAGGATGGTTAGGTAAGGGTTAAAGTTGGGATCCATGTGCCCAAATATATTAAATAGGATTTAATTAATGCAAAATAGAGGAAAGGGGGATAAATTAATTAATTAAAAATAGTAATGATATTTGTTTAATTAATAAAAGAAGGAGGTTTTAATTAATTGAATAGTTATGGGTTGCTATTTAATTAATTGGATTGTAGTTAATTAAATAAAATTAATAAATTATAAGGGGGACATAAGTTAATTAAATAATAATTATTTAATTAATAATGCCTATAAGAGAACTAAATTTAATTAGGATTTAACTGATCAAATTTAGGTGTGTACATTTTGCCCCTCTTTGAAATGGCATTAGAATAATGTCATTTCAAAGAAGTTTAAAATTTCAACAACACAAAGAGTTTAAAAGGCAACAAAGTTGCCCCAGACTATGAGAAGTGATGTTAGTTAGACAAGGTAATGCCCCCTCGAGAAGGCAGATGGGAAAGAAAAAGGGTCCTAGGCGATGTCTCAAAAGAAAAGTTGCCCCAATAGGATGGATAAAAGGAGGAGAGAAATAGGGCCCAATAGTGCGATCAGGATGCAAAATGGAAGTATTGGGAAGAAATATGGCAATAAACGACCTTATAAGGGTTAGGAAGGTGAAAATGAAGCCATAAAAGGGGCCCATATGAGCAAAATAGGGTGAGAATACTATTCATTTTCACCCTAGTCCTTTGAGATTTGGAGAGAAGAGAGCTTTTTACTATTGAGATTTTGAGCTATTCAAGCAAGAGAGATTATGGCACAGTTCGGGACCATGAGGCACAAGATGGATGTCGTAAGGAGAATCATAGATCAACGCTAGTTAGACAGAGTTGTGAGAACTAAGAAACTTGCCCTTATTTTGTATTTATGATTATTTTTAATGCTTTTATAGGTAAGCAAAACATGATCCTGCAGGATTGAGGGAAGCTCCAATGGGAATGTGTTCTCACCAGACTGCAAAAATTAGCATTTTGGGTTAGAAAAAGGGTCTTTTCAGGAACATCTTCTTGCCCTAGCAAGTACATGGAAATAATCCATGAGAAAGAGAACCTGTTGGCTAAGGTTTAGTGGGAACATAGTCCCCTGAGGTAAAAAAGAAGAGAATGCTATAGAACTGACATGAATGTGTTCCCATTAATCATGGGCTAGGAGTTAGAAACTCTGACAGGAATGAAGGGAAAAGAAAACTTAGTCAGAATGGGGGGGACTAGTTAGGAATTATTAGTTATGAGGGGTGTTTAAATGGAATGTACATGTATCTAACATGGGGGGGTTTGGTTTCAATGATCTTTGGATGTACTAGTGTCCTATGAGAGATATGTGGGTGTGTTAAGGGCTACATAATAGTTTACTCTAGCTGATTAATGTAGGGTGGAAAAATTAGGGTTGGAGTTTATAACAAGTATGTCACATGTGAGGACACACATGGAAATGGTGATGACGTTGTGTGAGTGATATTGATGTGATACATTCACCTTCCATCTCTTAATTGAGGGGATGATAGTGACTACAAAGGATGTATGTTGCATCTTTCATCTACTGATTAGGGGGCCTTAGGTGGTAGAACATGTTACATAGATGGAGGAAATAAGAAGCTTGGTTGGGGAAGGCGTGCCCCTAAGACATGGACAATTATCTCTTGACACATGGTTGGATCAGGTACCAACAAAAAAGAGGATTTACTTCTGTGTTTGCAAGCTAATTGGGGGTTACATTACCCTAAATACAAGAGGGGTTGGGGTTACACTGGGACTTATCCTAATGATTGTATAGGTAGTCAATATTGGACAACTTATAGCTTGAGGGGCATTGATGTTAGGAGAGTTGTACAAATACCTGCATCAAATATGCTACCATAGGTCAGAGCATAGGGGGCTGAGTATTGTGTTCACCATGCTGCTATAGATCTAGGGATGAGAAGACATTGTAGTGCCAAGGTCAGCAGGGAGGAGAGATAGGAAAAAACATGAACTTGTGGTTTACAACTAGAAAGAGCCCTTGACATAAGAGCATGTTGACAATATAGATCATTGGAAAGAGGCTCTAGATAGGGTCAGAGATGAGATCACCTAACAACCATATATGGATATTATAGCTTGGATAGAGGATGATTTCCATATTCTATTTATGATTACACCAATATACAATAAGGGATCATGAGAGAATATTGCAGAGAGATACCAAAATCATCGAGTTATGTAACAATTTGGGATGGTGTGGGATGTGCTAGGGTTGGAGCACCAATTCTAGTGGGTGACTAGAGAGAGGAGAGGTGAGTTTAGGCCACCATTAGATAAGATGGGGATTATGGATACATGGAGGGCAATGAGGTTGATTGACTAGGATCCATGAGGTGGGTTGATAGATCGAGGAGTCACAGTAGCCTACGCAACATGGTTTTTGATGTCACAAGTGGTTGGGACGTCTGGATTGCCATAATTGAGTGTTAGATTAAGGTAGGAAGAAATGATGGGGCAAGGGGAGGAGATGCCAGCTTGTAGGGAGGGAAGGTGTAGAAAAAGGAGTAGTGCACTATGTGAGGGTAACCACTAGGGAAGGGGGAGGAGAACAAGGAGGTGAGGGTAGGGAGTATCCTAAAGAGTCAAGAGGAGGAGGAGAGAAGAAACAGTAGCTACAAAGGGGAGACATGGGCGATGGTGGAGATGGGGAAAGTGGTGATGGATTTGGATGGGGGGATGGAGGAGGAGATGGAGGGGGTGGAAGAGGAGACACATAGGTAGGAGAAGGTAGTGATGTAGGGGAACTCAGTTCGTAGGATAGAGGTGCACATCCAACACTAGTACAAGTATAGGGACAAGTGGGGTGATCCTCCCAAGTGAGAGAGACTACATTAGATAGGATTAGATCACTAGAGGACTCTTATATAGTACCAGATTAGATGTTGTGAAACCATACATTTGAGAGGGACACCGCGTGACAAGAGAGGGACACCTTTAAGTGAGATAGGGACAACATGACCCGGGAGAGAGATCTGATTGTAGCAGAGTGGGATTAGCTTAGCGGAGAGGTGGATAGGTTAATCATAAAGGGGTATGAGATGATTAGGGAGATATATTCTCTATGGAGGCAATGGGATAGAGCCATAGAGGATAGGGATTATCTATTGTAGGAGAGTGCAATACAATGGGAAGAGCTAGCAAGGCAGAGTAGTGAGATAACAGATCTAATTGTAGCTTGGGATGCATTGGAAAAGGCATGATAGAGGAGTGAGGAGAGGGATGAGGGGATGAGGAGGGAGAGGGATGAGGAGGTGAGTGATGATGGAGGGATAAGTGATATGATTATGTGGGAGCTGAGAGATGTGTCTAAGTAGTTGGGTTTCTATAAAGCAATGTACAATGTTGTAGTGCCACCAGATCAAAGAGTGGAGTATTAGTGGGTGAGGGGATCATGAGGGAGAAACAAAAGACAAACAGATAGGTAGCTCCACTAGGAGAATCCATTCCCATAGGATAGGTCATAGTCATAGGCATACATAGTTAATGGGGTCTGCAAAGGGTGGAAAGGGATAAGAGGGGGCTGATGCAAATATATCCCAGGCATAGGGGGAAGGATAGGTTATAGGAGCCACAACATTGTTTGTTACATAGAGACCATCTTCTTGAGTACTATGAATATCAGTTCCTAGAGACCCACCTAGATAGGATGACCCTACCCATGATCCTCCTAGGCAAGACAATGCTCCACATGGTCCTCCCAATCAACCACCTATATCATGGCCCATGTTTTAGCATTGGTCTATTTAATATGATTCATTTTACACTATATGATATATTTTTGAGACACATGATCCATGATTTGATTTATTCTTTGATGTACCATATGTATTGATAATGATTTTTTGACATACCTTATGAACTTTGATGGACTGTACATTATTATTTTTTGAGAAATTTTGTGGAAAACTATATATATATATATATATATATATATATGGAGTTGATTGGTGATCATGTATCATGTGTCTTTTTTTGTGTTTTCTATGATGTATGGATGCATTTATGTATGAGGATGTACTGACACATGTGTGATGTAGGATGTGATGATTTATGTTATATATTGTGCATGTATGCTTTATAAGATGGTACTAATTTGTGATGCAAGATGCATATGAGCTTTTTTCTTAACATGATTTGTGTAGGATGTGATTGATTTTGATTATTCTATGTGTATGCTTATATGTTCATGTTGATAGGATGTGTTACATGATGTATATATGATGTATGCACATGATATGAGTAGTCATGTATATGATGACTATGATGTACATGAATTTTAATGTGATGCAATGAAATGGTTAATTTCTTTATGATGTAGTGATGAAAGGGATGATTATGACATGGTTTTGTGTAATGGTTAATGTATTGAATGATGATTTAATTAATACAATTATGTAACTAAATGAAATGATTTTTTTAAATTTACCTAAAATGACTTTATGTGACTAAATGCAATAGGTAATTAATCATGTGAAAAAAATTATATGCATTTAATGATGAGATGACATGGATATGAGATGATATGATACATAATGAATATGGCATTAATAGTGATATGCAAATGACATGTAAGCAATGATGTGACTAAAGGATGATATAAAAATTAGAATGTAATTGACATGTGATAATTATGAAATTGGAATGATATGCAAAATAATATGCAACTAACATGTAATGAGATTTAAAATGACATGCACATTAGCATGCAACTAATATGCAATGAGATTAAAATGATATGCAAATTAATATGCAATGAATATGAAAATGGTTTGTGACTAATGATGAAATTAAAAATGATATTAAAATGAAATGCAACGAAAATGAAAATGATATGTGACCAGTGATGTAATTAAAAATGATATGCAATGAAAATGAAAATGATATGTGACCAATGATTCAATTAAAAATGATATTAAAATGATATGGAAATTATGTGAGGGTGAGATATAATTCACATGCAACTAAAATGCAATTGAAAGTGATATGCAACTTAATATACCACTACAATGAAATGCAATTTAATATGTAATTAAAATGCAATTGAAATGATATGCAATATAATATGCAACTAAGATGAAAATGATAGTGAGATGTAATTAATGTGCTATGGATATTTAAAGTGATAACGAATGTGATATAACAATGCAATTAGGTGGTGATGCTAATGCAACGAAAATGGAACCTAAATGGAGCTTAAAGGAAATGGGGTGCATATGTAACAAAAAATCTAAATGATATGAATAATGAAATAATGCATTGCGAAATGCAATGCATCTAATGTGTAATGTAATAAATGAAAAATGATAATGCAAATTTCATGTGTCATGATTCAAAATGTGAATGTATCATAATATGAAATGCAGAAGTTCCTATGCAACGCGGTCTAGATTGCCATGTAGATGATTATGTAAAAGAATACAAAAATGCTCAAGGGGTCACCCATACAGGTTGCAAACTGAGAGTAGGGGAGTCATACAAAACCATTTGCACAATATTAGTCAAGATAATTAGGGACAAATGAAAAGAGGTATGGGATGGGGGAAATGGGAGATTATCTCTTTTTTTAAGCTTGAGCGAGGGGTATTCCCAGATGGAATACCACCATGTAATGAACACTTATTTTTATTTAGCAATATTAACGACCTACCATGGTTATAAATAATTAGAGTCTTGTCAAATATGTTTCATGGAATTGACCCATCAAAAAAGAAAGGATTACCCCAACAACATGCCTAAGCCATAAATGACTAGGTTTCATACAATGCAAGGAGAATCCACAAATAAACGGTGTTTTGCAAGTGCACCATGCAATTGTGAGGGATCACATGTTTTAAATGCAAGGGTCATATTTGACTGACTTGAAGACAAAAAAGATCAACCTTACCCCAGGTTCTTGCATTCGTAGCACATCATGACATAAATGATCATGGTGACCTTGAGCAGGAAACAACCGAGGAGCATGGAAAAGATAACCAATAACCAAAAAGAAATCCAAAATCAAAATGAAAACTCACAAAACATAAGTTTCCAAAGAGACCAACTGACTGACAATGATTATATGATGTCTAAAATGAGGAAGGATGCATCCTAAAAGGAACAATGATGGGGTGGGGTTGAAAACTTTTTTTATGATAGTAAAAAGGGGGTTAGAGAGAATCAACATGACAAAGGATCTCTCAAAGGAACTTGTTGAAGTGCTAGGATGGAGGGGAAAAGATCTTGATGAAACTCGATACAAAGGATGACCTAGGATGATGATATGTACAAAGGAACCTAATTGATTACCGAACTGACACTATATATAGTAAGAAACCCATATATACACCCATTATGTACAAAGCTCAATAATTAGGATAGTAGTATGATGTATGACATGCATGTGTGATACAAAAACACCTAGGGAATATGGGTTTTGTGACAGGGAGTTATGTGGGTATGTAGGGATGAACGAATGTGGAGGATGTAAGTAGGTGGAATAAGATTTTGATAGATATTAGTACGGTCTTTTATATATGGTGCTTGCTTCCAATTTTTCACCACATAATTATTCAAGGTGCTTGATTACCAATTTTTCACCATTGGATGCTTATGTTTCTTTACTTGTTTTTTTATTTTTTTTTGTATTTTTTAGGGCTTTTTTATATTATTATTTTTATGATTTTTTGACAAATGGGGTACACTGTATGATGTAGGCATAAAACCTTTTTAGATGAATGATATTGATGGGTTCATTCAGAGATCCACCCTTTGGTGTAGATAATTGATATTCTTCTAAGCCATAACTTGTTGTAACTACACAAGGACACAACCAATTGGGTTCAAACTTATCCTTCTTCTCATGATTTTGGTGTACCTTCTAATATCTTCTTATCCTTCTTCCATTAAGACCATATCACCCACTTGGAAATATCGTGGATAGATATTTTTGTCATAGCTTCACTTGAGTCTATTTTGGTATATAACCAAATAGTTATAGGTCTGTTGAATACTTTCATCTAGTAGGTCCAGTTATGTGAGTCGTGTCACATGATAGTCTTCATCAATGACTAGGTGCTTAAGTGAAACACATAGGGATGACAAATTGACCTCGATTGGTAAGACAAATTTGACACTATACACAAGGGAAAAAAGAAATGGTGCTAGTAGGGGTGTGGATAAAAGTGTAATATGCCCAGAGGATGAGATTAATGTGGAGGTGTCAATCATGAGTAGTATCAGTGACAACCTTATCGAGTATTTTTAATAGGGTTTTGTTGGTTGCCTCATCCTAACTATTACCTTGTGGGTAATATGGATGAGAATAACAATGTTTGATATAGAAATAATCACATAGGTCATCAACATTTTGATTTTTGAATGGTGTGCCATTATCTGTGATGATGGTGAAGGGGGTGTCAAAGAAAAAAATCATTTCATAGAGGATAAATTTGGAAATCTGGACACCTACAGTGAGGGATAAAGGAATTAATTCTACCCACTTTGTGAAATGCTCAGTGGTAGTGATTATAAACTTGTGTCCATTGGATGAGGGGGGTGAATCTTACCAACAAGGTCAAATCCCCAACATGAGAAGGGTCATGGAGAGGTGATGGGATGCAAATCTTGCACCAGCACATGGATGAGATTTGCATGATGTTGACATGGTAGACACATATTTACAAAAGCATAGGTATTGTGTTCCATAACAAGCTAGTAGTACCCTACTCTAAGAATTTTCTTGGCTAAGACCATACCACTTGTGTGAGAACTACAGGTTCTAATGTGACCCTCTTATAATGCCAAAGTGGTCTCATTAGAGTCTAAACATCGAGAGAGTTTATTGTGATAACCTCGATACATAAGGTGTTGGCAATAAGAGTGTAGAAATATGAGAAATGAATAAGGTTTTAGAATTAGGTGCGAGTGAGATGGGAGGATACCATACCATATTTTAAGTGGGCATAGATGTCATGATACCATGGGGAATGGGGACCAACTAAGACATACACCATTTTTAAATCAATGGTCTCATAAGTGGGTGTGTGGAGTTCCTCAACTAAGAACTCATGTTTTGCTACATCATGTAGTATCTAGAGGTGTGAGTCGATGGTGGCAATGGCATCTAGTGCCTTATTTTGCAATTTAGGAATCTATGTGAACTACAAGACTTAGAAGTGTTATTTCATGAATCCACCATTTCCTTTAATGGTTGTATCTTATCATCTTTCATTTGGAATTCACCCATGACTTTCTTGATGATGAGTTTTAAATCTCCAAACACCTATATCTTTGTGATATTCCATGGGATTTTTGTTCTTAGTCCAGAGATGAGAGCCTCATATTATGTAATGTTGTTTGTATAGGGAAAGTGTAGCTTAAATGCCTTAGGGACATAATAAACTCGAGGGGTGACAAATAGGATCCCTGCCTGCAATCCATGAGAACTACATGAGCCATCAAAATATAACATCCATGTGTGTTGTTCTTCAACCGTGTATAAGTGCTCATTTGGTAATTCCATGGTTAAGGGATAAGCATCCACCAATGGTGCCTCAACCAACTAATCTAGAATGACCTATCCTTTGATTACTTTTCTATCCACATAATGGATATCAAAATATTTCAAAAACATAACCCATTTAGCCATGCAGCCTTTGAGAGTAGTGTGAGAGAGTAGATACTTGATGGGATTCACTTTATATATGACCTTTAATGTGTGGCTAAGCATGTAGTTTTGCAAATTTTGAGTGGAAAATACCACTACAAGACATGCTTTCTCCATACGTGAGTAATTAAGAGAATAGCCCACAAATATGTGACTAATGTGGTAGATAGCTCACTCATTTCCATTATCATCTTGTTGGGCCAAAAGTTCCCCTAGTGTCATAGTAGTAGCTAAGATGTACAATATGAAGGGCTTTCTAGGGGTAGGTAGTGTTGGGTGGATATTTTGCAACCAACAGTTTTGGGAAAAAATCTAGTTACAAAATAGTGATAACAGCCACAGTGTGTGAGACAATGTCTCTCCTACCTTAAAGGGAAGGCTCCCCCTTCTCACTGTTTCTTGGATCAACTCAAGGTAAGAAAGAAGTTAAGAGATTATCAAATAGAGTGTTACAAATATTCCTTCCTCTTGTCTTTCAAGAAGGAATCCACTTACCGAAGAATGAGTAATGGGCAAAGCTTTAATCTCTAAACTACACTTCTATCTAAAAGTTGGAAACAATGATACCAATAAACCAACACCAACTCACAAGTTGATTGAAAAGTGTACTAGCTTGGCTCTATGACCTATTTATCTATTCTATAAGAAACACCTCTACTATTGGGGCACACAGACTTTCAGAAGTAGAGATCTTATAACTATTATAATAAAGTGTATGAAAATGAGATGGTAATATAACCTATAGTCACAACTTCTAGTTTTATATTACCACAGTTGCTCTCAGTCACAACTTTGGCTTTGATTGTTTCTAATTTTCAATTTTCTCTTAACAAAACACAAGAATCACATAAACAAAAAGGCAGTAAAACCAAATTGCAGTCACAGCTTCCAATTTGATTCACCACAATTGTACTTAGTCACAACTTCAACTCTAATTGTTTCTTTCTATTTTTTTTCTCCAAAATAGTACTACACAATCACAGTTATGCTTGCACAAGTTTGGCAGAGCTCTCTTGCATAAAATAAAGATGATATTTACAATGAGAGGGGCATTACTTTTATAGGGAAAGGAATGAGAAAAAGGAGGAAAAAGTGGGAGAAACTCAACCACTTTGACTTGGTCTAACTAGGTGAGAAGAATGATTGTATTACATGTCATAAGGACATGTAATCGAATTTACATGTAATTGTATTGCATGCAATTCATCTTCTCCAATCTACAAAACATGAAAACTAAAGAAGAAAGATTAAGAAAGAAGAATTAATCCTTCAAATTATCAAGGAAAGCCTTATATTTGGCAATACAATCATGAATAAGAGGAAGATCTGAAATCTTCATTGTTTTTGAAATAACTTCAATTCTAATTGCATTGTCACATGCTAATTTCATAATCTTATAATCATCTACAAGGGAATCCTTCAAGTGTTTTGCCACAAATTTGTATGCGACAAATTTGTCCATTGTTTGTACTCCAAAATCCTCATAATTGAAATCAACACTAACCCTGTCAGTATATCCTGTAGTCATCACTTATTTAGTGGAGAGATTATCATCTCTGGTAAGAACTTCACATCCCAATTGATTGAGACTACTGATAACATCTTGCTCCATTGCCTGGCAACCTTCTAGCTCTTCTTGAAGTTTTGTCAAAAGATTTTCTAACCCTTGAACTTTGTAATTCATGAGCCCCTAATTTTGGCAAAACATTTCCCTGAATGGAATAATATCATATGTAACAAGAGCATCTAAATATTTCTCAACCATTTTATCCCAGGTGTCTAAATCTTCTTTTAGATTACTGATACCTTGGTTAAAAGAAGCGATCATGTCATAGAGCCTTTCTTTAATCTCTTTGATACGCTCAAGGACTTTATGTGCATTTATGATTGAATGAACTCCTTTTGAGAGGACTCCTTCAAACCAATATTTTACTGCTTCCACTCTCCTATTTACCTGAGCTGTTTGTGATGAAGTAGTGATAGATTGAGATGTCTTTTGATGAATGACTCATGAAGATGAGCATTTTCTTGCTTCAACAAGTTCTTCTTCTCCCAGAGCTCATGATTTCTTTTAGATACATTTGACAATGCATCTTGAGCATCTTGCAAACATCCCAGTCATGTTTGTTTACCAAGTTATACCTTGGTGAACTTGTAATTAGAGAAAGTTAGCTCTTTAGCTGGTTTGTCTACCAATGGTTCTGCAATCTCAGCATACTTGGTTTTCTCATTATCAACAATGATTCTTGAGACAACCTTAAACTTTGAAGACTTAGATTTACCTTTCCTGGCAGAAAAATCCTCCAAAGGTAATGTCACTTTCTTTCTTTTCATGGTGATTTTTCCCAACCATGATGGCAAACTAAAACCTTCTTTTGCTAGACTTGAAATAGTGATTGCAGTAGGCATTGATCCTGATTGTATTTCCGTTGTCATTGTGCATTCCTCCATTTGCACAGAAGGAGCCATAAGTGTCCTTTGGGATGACTCTATCACAAATTATTCAAAGCCTATAACTGAAGCATCGAGTTGGGAAACTTGACCTTCCATAAGAGTTGGGAAGTCACCAAAAATATTTACCAAATTCTCACACTGTCCCGTTGTGGGGATAGAAGGAGCTGCATAAGAGATAGGAAATGCATACATGTTGACCTCTGAAGCAGCAATAGTAGGAGTGAATACAGTGGAAAATGAATCCACATCATTATCTACCATATGTAGAAATGGCTCCTCTTGATTAGAAGGATCTTCACTATTTGGCAACTGAGGAGGAGATATGATCATTATCTCTCCTTCTTCATCTGATTCTTCCTCTCATAGGGGTGTTTGAATAGGATCTAAGGGTGAATTTAATCATTTTTCTCCTCTAACTATAAACTTGATAGTTTTAATCAATTGAGAAGAAGAAGACTCATCCTTATTTCTAATTTCCACCTGTGATTTCCTTCCAATAGGGCCAAAATGATTACAGTCTACCCCACCTTTGGATGTACTCTTTTGAGTCCTTTTCTCTTTAGCCACTTATCATATTCAACAAAATAGATTGAAATCTATTGAAGATAGAATTCCCTTCTTTTTGCTACCATTGAATGGGAAAAGGAACAAGCTTCTCAAATTGAGTATTGCAATACTCATGATCTAAGACAAAACCATCATCTTCAATTTCAATCCCTTCCAGAATTTCAACCATGTTAAGATCAATGATTTGTTTCAAGGTAAGCCTGTAGTAGTCCATCCTCATGATATCCACTTCGGTGCACAAATCAATCCAGACATCTTCCATGCGATGAACATGGGTGAAGGGTCTCTTGATCTTTCAATGCTTTCCTCCATAATCAAAATTAGATTTGGCCTTAAATTTCTTCAACGTGATGAGCTGAATCTCTGATTCCATTTCTTTCTCTTTATACACTGAGTTAAGTGTATAATAACCAATCTAAAGAGGTTTTCCAATGGTGATATCAAATCCTGGCCTATGAAGATTATGCTAATATGATTGAACCTCCATGAGGATGATCCTGTCAGTAGGATATCTTGGAAAGTATAAAGTTCTCATGGGAAATAACCCACTCTTAGATAGGTAAAAGTTGGAAATTGCAGGAAGATGCAACCAAACTGATTCACCTTTTTCCAATCTTCATTTGACAACCTCTTGATTGCTAACTCTTTGTCAAACAGACACTTGAAATGCCCAAAGAAAGAATCTTGCACTCTCCGATAATGATATTTTCTCTATGTGAGTGTAATTTGATCATGATACTCCCAAATAGGCACCAAAAATCGATCTCCTTTAGTGGAAAGTCCAGAGAAAGTTCCCATGGCCATAGAAATGTAAACCAGATAAGAATTCATATAGAAAGGTACTGATGTACCCACATGGCTCAACTGTTCGCACAAAGTTGTGCTTACAAGTTCTCCCCAATATATTGGTTCCTTATTTTCAAGAATCTAAAAAATAAACTTATACATCCATGACTTGAAATTACATGAATCCCTAAGGCCACAGATTCTACTGAGGAGGGTTATTAGATCATTGAATTTTGGAGAGAAATTTGATCTATGTATTGTTTTGGGCCATCTGAAGAAATTAGACCTCTTATTAACTGGCCAATGGTCATGTATCTTTGATAATCCATCTTATGTTGATTCCATAACTGTATGGATATGTCCTTGGACAAGTCTGCACATTCAGGGCTTGGAGGTATTATAAAAAATTGTTCAATAACATTAGGATCCAAGCTGAAAATCACCTTTCCATTTGCATCTTTAATTGTTTTTCCCTTGGGATTGAAATGATGTGCACACTCAAAGACAAATTTGGGTTCCAAGGCAGCCATAAGGAAAGAAGAAATCAAATGAATGTTACTCCTTTTGATGAGTCATAGTTCCCTATTAGCAGGATCTTCAAGCCTTTGCAAGAAATTTTTCATATCAATATTCCCTATTCTTGTATCTGTAACTTGATCCAAAGATGATGAAATGAGTGAAGGTGTAGAATGAGCCAGCTCTTTATCATACTGATATTTCATCTTTCCTTTAGCTTTGGTTGGTGTTGACATATCCTATGCTACAACATGGAAATCCCAAAGGATAAATACATTATCTGAAGAGATTGAACCCATGAGAGGATTTTGGCTTGCAAAGATGAATCTATGAAGAACAAGGTACTCAGAGTATTGATTAGATACTCAATGAATACACATGTTGGCTAGAAATGAAAAGAATGACATATGTATATGGACAAATAGGAATGAATATGGACTTGTGAAGATGCATTGCATGAGGGGCTTTATTTGTGTGGCCAAGAATGCAAGTTGGAAAGACATGAAAATGTGTAAATGGTAATTTTGGTATAAAAGAGTGACTTTTTTACCAAAAATGGACTCTTGAGGGATGATTACATGTAATGAGAGATGACATGTTTTCACATGTAATGAACTTGAGGAATGCAACTACATGTGTTGGAAAATGAAGGATGAATAAGCACAGATAGATGTACTCGTATTCTTATGGAAATGACTTCATCTTTCTTTAAAAACAAACAACAAACAAGAAAGAAAAACAAAAAAACATACCTCTTTCTATTTACCCAAACATGTTAAAACTTGAAACCAAAACTCCACATGCAATTTCATTTTTGAGTAAAAGATGATTTTATGCATTATAAAATGGAGGATTTAATCTTATTTAAACACAAAAATGCATGATACACAGGCTGCATTTGAACAAATGGAAACAAATGAGCTATAAAATGTAACATTGTAGGAGAAATAAGAGAAAAACAAAAACAAAAACCAATACATATACTTACATTGAAGCCAATGAGAGAAAAATGAAAGGAAGAAAAGTTGAAATGCCTTTGTCTTCTCCAAAAATAGGTTCTAGAGATGTATTTGCATCCAACCACTCAAAGATCTTTGACTATTTCTAATATTCAAACTTGCTGGGCATTTTTACATGCATTTGGAAACAAAACGGGTTCTAAAGATGCAAATACATGGATTCTTTTGTGTTGAAAACTTGGAAATGCATCCTCAAGCAAAAATGCATCCTCTAGATGCAAATACATGCAAAGTTTGTGAGTATTTTGCACATGAATGAGCACTTCCAGCCAAAACTTAGTCTAAAGATGTAAATACATATGCTATTTTTGAATGCTTTTGGCTTATACAAACCCAACAAGCAAAAATGCAGCCTATGCATGCAAAGACATGCCACGTTTTTGGACCAAAATGATGCCCTAGGTCAAAACGCCTTCTCTACATGCAATAACAAGTCACATTTTTGGTGAAGAATGAGTTTACAAGGCAAAAACGGGTTTAGAAGATGTCTTTACATATGTTTTTTTCGTATGTTTTTGGTTGGAAAGAACATTCCCAACCAAAATGCACTCTAAGAATGCAATGACATAAGTTATTTTTAATGTAAATGCAAGCAAGAAACATTCCCAACCAAAAATGGGTTTAGAACATGCAATAACATGTTTTATTTTTCATGCATTTACCTTGGATATTCATTCCCAGCAAAAACACACTCTCCATGTGCACGTGCATGTGGAATAAAACATATTTTTGACTTGGTCAATGCATTTCCAGCCAAAACACACTCTCTACATGTAAATGCGTAAGTTATTTTTGGTCTAAAAACTCACATTCCAAGCAAAAACAAGTTCTCCTCATGTCATTCCATGTTTTATTTTCAAAGCATTTGCATGGATAAGTCTTTTACATGCAAAGTGGACTCTTGGGAGGCCATTACATGCATTTAGAACTTGCATTTTCATATTAAAAAATAAAGCTCATTCTAGAGATGCATATACATGTTTTATTATTTGACTTTTAAAACACTTAAAAGCATTCTAAGAGTAAAAATGCACTCCCTAGAGGCATTTGCATGTCAACTAAAACATGTATAAAGCCATTTACATGTAAAGTGGAGTCTCTAGATGTAAATGCATGTTTTATTTTTTAACTTTACATGTAAAGTGGAGTCTCTAGATGCATTTACATGTAAAGTAGGAGATTAAAAACATGTAGTTGCTATGCACACTTAACTGATTTATTTAAGAACATGTCTATTTAAAATATTAAGTGAAATATTACTTTAAGGATCCAAAATAACTATTAACACAAAATATAAAGCATATAATGTGCAAATGTTATTTTATAAAGTGATATTTAACCTATATGTTATTTAAAACATAAAGTAAAACTCAACATTGAAATATAATGATAAAGTAATATAGTCACTTAAGTGAAAAATTAAAAAGCAACTCAATGTAAAAATATATCATAACTTAAGTAAAAAATTTAAGTGATAAAGTAACTTTAAAACATAACATAAAGTGATTAAATGTTATATTTTTCAAAAAGTGTTACTCAACTATAGAAAATAACATTTATTTTTTAAATATGCAGTTGAGCTTGGAGAGTCCACTTTTTGGGCACTTAAATGACCATATCTTTTGATTGAAAGGTCTGATTAATGCCTACAATAGATCGAATCAAAGGGGAAACCGAAAGCAAGAGATTGGACAAAACAAAAAGACCAAAATCAACTAAAAACACACTCAAAAGCACACCAAATGATGCTGAAGGATTTAAAAATCAAGTATAGGAAGACAGAAAAAATGAAAAAGACTTGATGAAAACCTTTAGCATAAAGATTCAGTAATCAAATTAAGATGAAAAGATCAATCATTATTGGCTAATTAAATAGTGAATCAACATAGAGAAACACAAAACTAAGTTTAAAAGTTTCGTATTGTTACCTACATTTTGTGGTGACAAAATGCAGAACAACAGGTGGTACAAGAATTAGTGGGTTTTCCAGGTATGCTTTAATCTTTTCAAAACCTATTTAATAGCAAGGGTCCCATTTAAAATTTGTTTCCCCGTGTAATAGATGAGTGAACAATTGACATTTCTATGTAAGTTGTGAAATGAACTTGCAGATAGATTGGACCCTTCCTTGTAAACTGTGCAACTGCTTGATAGTCTTGGGGGACGCATTTCTATTATGGCCTTTACCTTCTTGGGATCTATCTCTATGCCTCATCTTGATATAATGAAATCCAAAATTTTGCCAAATGTTACTCTGAATACACACTTCTTTGGATTGAGCTTTATCCCATACTTGTGGAGCTGATCAAATATGCATTTGAGAACCCGGAGGTGGTCATCTCTCATTCTAGATTTTTCTAAAATGTAATCCACATAGTATTCAAGGATTTCATGGATCATTTCATGGAATATGACAGTTATAGCCCTTTGATATGTAGCCCCTATATGTTTTAGGCCAAAATTCATGACTTTGTAGTAGAAGGTACCCTATGGGGTTGTGAATGTTGTCTTGTGTTGATCTTATTCTTCTATACATATCTAATTATAGCTAGATAAATCATCCATGAGTGAAAGCATCTCATGTCTGGCTATTAGGTCTAGTATCATGTCAATATTTGGTAATGAAAATTCATCCTTAGGATAGGCCTTATTGAGATCTCTAAAATTTGTACATATCATGATATCACTTGTTGGATTGTACACTCATACCATGTTAGATATCCACTTTGAATAGTTAATGATGTGAATTAATTTAGTCTCTAGAAGCTTCTCTAGCTCTTCTTTGACCAATAGGGCCACCTTGGGGTGCATTTTCTAGAGCTTCTTCTTGATTAGTTTGGCCTTTGGGTCCACTACAAGATGATGGAAAACTAGACTAGGGTCTAGTCTAAGCATGTGAGCGTAAGACCATGTGAATTTGATAGTGGCCTCATGATTTGCTAATTTAGCTCCTATGGTATTTGATTCTTATTTAATGCACATTGAGACCAATTTGTATATGCATAGGTAGATGACATGTAGGCTTTATAACAAGTCATTGCTTAGAGCGTTTCTCTAACTCATTTCCATGATCAATGTTGGAATGAAAAACACTCAAGAAGGCTAAGGAGACAAAAGACAATAGTAAATAGGACAACCTTGACCAATCATACAAGTAATAACTGGTTACCTTCCCTATATGATTTATCTTCCATTTACTTAATCATGTATTAACTGATCTGAATTTACATTGAATAAGAAAAGGTCAGTCTCATGGCTTATGTAAGACAAAATCTACATTTTTCAAATAAAAGATTACTTTTGTACAAAATAGATTTGTAAGATCTCTCTAAGTTCCATGCATATATTATGTTTCCTTTTTTAGCACTTTGTAATCTCTTTCAATTATTCACTTAGACATATGAATGTAATGTATGAGATTTAGAAAAATGCACCATTTTCTTTGAAATGTATATGAGCTCTACTTGAATTGAACCATGTGTGAAATTTTGGTAACAATTCCTTCATCAACTTTATAATCAAAATTTCCAAGATTGTCATGTTAGAAAGTAAAGTCCACCAAGATAACTGAGAGGGGGGGGGGGGGGGGTGAATCAATTATCTGATAATTTTTTTTTAATAACCTTATTAGATCTGAAATATGTAATCAATATAAACAAACAACAACCATATAAATATAATCATACACAATGACACCAAATTTTGTTAACTAGGGAACCTCTTGATCAGAGAGTAAACCCCGGTGGGGATGGTACCCATAAAAGATGTACTAATATAAAAATTCCTTGTGAGAGGATGGACTCTTCAAGGATTCTTATGAATTACATTCAGTACATATCAGTCCTTATTAGGAGACTTTGGATCCCTGTTAAAAGATTCTAACCCCGTCAGGAATTAAGGAAGGTAGAAGGATCCACTGTCCAAACAACTTTAGAGCCAAGATCACTGAACACACTATCTAACTAATCTTTGTATTATCCAAACAAAATAATACCAAAAATTACTGATCTCATCAACTTGTCTTCTCTCCTCTATCTGTGCCAAAACTGAACCAACTTCGCATCATATACTTCATAATTCACATACATATTATACTACAAATTAATGAAAGCATTCCTTCCTTTATACCATGCATAATATTTCATAATTGAGTCAACCAATTAAGGTTAACCAATTACAAAATATAAAACAAAATGCATTACATAATATTTCCATAACCACATAAAACTGTCAACTCTCAAACTTAATAAATCTTTGCATGTGTGACCTCTGACTATGCTGACTCATCCAGGTCACCTCTTAAATTTTTTTTAACCTCTGTATAACTTTTCATGTCCAGATTCTATCCCAGTTAAGAGATATAATCTGATTATCACAAACCGCTTCTCAAGAACACTAACAAAATACAGTTTCCACTAGATTACTCATATCTTACATAAATAATTAAACTTTTGTACATGCTCTTAACCATGATATCAAGATATCATAAGGAACATGTCCTCAATGCCACATAAATTAATCTGAAATAATCCACGTGTGCTAATTCAAACACTGTCTACTTTTCTACTAATTTCTATTGTAATCAATGTGTTGACATCAATGACAAACATAGTCATGAATGCAACATGAAACTGCTACAAAACTACTAGAATAATCTCCCATAGGACATATTCAACATTCATGCTTAACAATCTCCCCCATTGGCATTAATGGCAACATAGATGAAAAATATCCAAGTTCCATGAATACCAAAGTGCAACTTTGTTGTTCTGCAATATCTTTTCAAATCCTCTTCATCAATCATCATATCAATCAAATGTATCCTTCATCTCAATACTTCACTTTTCAAATCCTCTTCATCAATCATCAAAAATGTTTTTCATGTATCCTTCTCCCCCATTGACATCAATGAAAAAGTAAACATCACTATGTCAATCAATACAAGCTTGAATGTCCAAAGACACTGTTTGAAAATACCTTTTACCAAAGAGTCCTTCATGAATCATCTCAAAAACATGGATACTCCCCCATAGAGGAAGCATCAACATATAGTCCAGAAAAGATAGTGCTCTATACTACTAGATTGATGCAACTTTCTGTATCACCACTCAAAAGTAGGCTGGGACATAACCCCAAGAATACCTCTCAAATACTCAAATGTATCTTTAGGTAAGGGATTTGTAAATATATCTATAATCTTCTCCTTCATATTGATACACTTAAGTCTAACTCCTTTCTCTGCAACTTTCTCTCTTATAACATGATACTTGATCTCTATATATTTTGTCTTAGAATGTAACACATGATTATTAGACATACTTACTATACTGGTGTTATCAAAGTGTATGATAACAACCTCATTGAAATTGATTCCAATATCCTTCAATATTTGTTTCATCCATATTATCTAATTATAATTATTTGTTGCTACTACATATTATGCTTCTACTATGGTTTGTGAGATACAATTCTATTTCTTTCTTAGCCAAGAAACCAATCTTCTTCCAAGAAAAAATGCTCCACCACTTGTACTCTTTTTGTCATCCACATTACCTCTCCAATCCACATTTGTATATGCACATAGGGTAAAATAATTTGATTTATCATACCACAACCCATAATTAGTTGTGCCTTTCAAATATCTGAATATTCTTTTTACTGTTGCATAATGTGATTCTTTAGGACTAGCTTGAAATCTTGCAACAATACCAACTGCATGTGATATATCTAGTTTTGTATGAGTTAAATATTGTAATCCTCTAATCATGGATATGTACTTCCTTTGTTCAACTACATGAGTCTCATCTGTGCTAGATAACTTATGGCCAGTAACCATAGGTGTACCAACATGCTTTCAATTTTACAAACCAAATCTTTGCAATAAGTCTTTCAGATACTTATTCTGAAATAAGAAAATACCATCACTGTTTTGCATAGTCTATAATCCTAGAAAACTTTTCATTTCTCCAATCAAGCTCATCTCAAATTCTATCTTCATTTCATTAGAAAATTTATCATTCACTTCATCTTCACCTCCAAAGATTATATCATCAACAAAAATAACTACAATCAATAAACCATTCTCAATTTCTTTTAGATACAAATTATTGTCTGCGGTGCCTTTAGTAAATCCCAATTTTACCAAATATTTGTCCAATCTTGCATACCAGGTTCTAGGTGCTTGTTTTAGTCCATATAAAGCTTTGTTCAGCTTACATACCATGTCTCCTTCTTGAGTCAAAGGAAAACCATAAGGGTACTCAACATAGACTTCTTCTTCCAATTCTCCATTTAGAAATGTTGACTTCACATCCATCTAATACACTTTGAATTTCTTATAAGTTGCATAGGCCAAAAACATTCTTACTACTTCAATTCTTGCAATAGGTGCAAATATTTCTTCATAATCAATACCTTCTTGCTATGAGTATCCTTTACATACCAATCTTGCTTTATTTATTACAACTTCTCCTTGTTCATTCATCTTGTTTCTAAAAACCCATTTAGTTCCTATAACATTTTGTCCTTAGGTCTAGGGACCAACTCCCAAGTATTGTTCTTTTCAATCTGATCTAATTCTTCCTTCATTGCTTGAATCCAATTGTTATCTTTACAAGCTTCATCAGTAGTCTTAGGTTCAATTTGAGAAATCAAACATAGTTCTTCTTGTACCTTATTTCTTGTCATATCTCCCTTTTCTTTGCTTCCAATAATATGATCAATAAGATGATTCCTTATCAGATTCTTATTATGTGTCACTGTCTTAATTCTTACTTCAACTCTCAGTTCCGATCTCGGTTCTTCTCTTGGTTCCTCAACATGGATCTCATTCTGCAAATCATAATATTTTGTAGAATGAGAACAATAGTCTTAGTTATCTTGTTATAATATCTATAAGCTTTTATTTTTAATGAATAACCAAGAAACATACCTTCATCACTTCTAGGGTCAAACTTACCAATGTCATCATCTCTCTTAATATAACACTTCCAAAAATTATGAAATATTTTACTGATGGTGCATGTCCAAACCATAATTCATAAGGTGTCTTGTCTACATTTGCTCTGATCTATACTCTATTTATTGTATACACTATTGTATTCATTGCTTCTCTCTAAAATGTCTTCGCTACATCATTCTCAAATAACATAGCTCTTGTTGCCATAGTTACTGATTTGTTTCATCTTTCAGCAATGCCATTTTGCTTAGGTGTTCTAAGGGCCGAAAGTTGTCTCTTAATGCCATTCACTTAACAAAATGTGTTAAATTATTTTGAAGTAAACTCTCCACCTCTATCAGATCTTAAAAATCTAATCTTCATTCTTGATTCATTCTCAACTTTGATCTTAAGCAATCTAAACTTATCAAATGCTTCTATTTTTTCTTTAAGAAATGTTACCCACACCATTCTAGTAAAATCATCAACAAGAATCATAAAATACCTTTCACCATAGAATCCTCTAGTCCTTGTGAGACCACTTAGATTTGTATGAACAATCTCCAATTTTTTTGCTACGATGAACTTCTTATTGGGAAAAGAGCTTCTTTTTTGCTTTTCCATAAAACATTCTTTTCATACCATGTTAGTAGGTTTCATAATTCTAGGCAAATCTCTTACAACGAATGTGGAACTTGCTTTCACAATGTTATCAAAGTTCATGTGACAAAACCTTTTATGCCATAACCAACTATCATCAATTTTAGTAATCAAACATGTCATCTCAGTAGGACTCAACTAAAATACATTAGCTCTAGTTCTTTCTCCTGGTCCAATCATCTTACCATTCTTATCCTTAATTACACAAGTCTTCTCAGTAAACCAAACTTGATATCACTTGTCAACTATCTGTACAACACTCAAAAGATTATGTTTCAATCCATCCACAAAGTAAACATCATCAGTGTTAGTCTTTCCATCAAGAGTATTAGATCCCATTCCTTTTATTTGACAAGGTGCATTGTTTCCAACTCTAACAATTCCTCCATCATAATTTTTAAACTTTATAAAATTTTTCATATTTCCAGTCATATGATGTGAACAACCACTGTCTATGATCCAAATAGTTTTCTTTTCAACTTGAGATACTAAAGCTTTTTGTTCTCTAACTTTAGTTTCAGAGTTTTCTTCTTTTATTGCAACAAATCCTATGTCATCAATTTCATTATCACTTTCACTTAAGAATTTCTCAATGCTAGCTTCAAATTATTCATCATTGGCATAATAAAATTCTTTAGGTCTTCTAGGCTTAAATTTTTTCTTATATTTCTTCACTCTCTTAGGACACTTAGATGCAAAATGACCATATTCTTGTCATGTCCAATATTTAAATATTTTCTTACCTTCTGGTTCTCTTTTTACAAGCAAGACAATTCCTTCTTCATTCTTTCTGTCTTCTTCAGTCTTAGATATGATACTACTGGCATAATATCCACTGACACTTGCACTTCTCGATAAAGTAGGGTGAACACTAAGTGTGCTGAATGTAGTTTCAATTCTAGGTAAATCTCCAAATTGCCTCAAACCTATCTCTGTTGCTTCTAATCTTCCAAGAAGAGTTTCTCTGGTGAATTTCTCAGTACAAGGTATAACTTGTTCAATCATTTGTGATGTCTTCTTAAACATTGGATTCAGAGTTTTTAAGATCTTCCATATGATTTCATCTTCAATATTGTTACCTTCACAAGCCTTGATACCTGCAATAATCTTTGATATTCTACAATATAACTTCTAACGGATTCATCTTCCATCATCTTTGCTTCTTGAAATAAACATATCCAATTTTGTAATCTAATTCTCTTAGCATGTTTATCACCTTCAAAAGTAGATTCCAAAGCTAACCAAATTTTATGAGATGTTTTTAGATTTTTTACCTGACTTTATTCATTCTCAGGAAGGGTTAATAAAATTGCTTCTTTGGAAAGTATGTTACACATGAATAGATCTCTTTCTTTCTTAGTGCAGTCTTCAATTTTTTATTCTTCAATGATATTCTTGTCATTCTTTGCAATCAACCAATATCCTAGTCCTAAACAAAGCAGATGTGTCTTCATCTTTCTTTCCATCTATCATAGTTAACTCCATCAAACTTAGGACTTTCTTTTTTGAAATGACTCGCCATAGATCTCCTTTAGCTGTTAGACTTTTCCTTCAAGGACTTGCTGCTTAGATACCCATTGTTAGAAAGTAAAGTCCACCAATATAACTGAGAGGGGGGGGGGGGGGGGGGGGTGAATCAATTATTTGATAAAAAAACAACTTTTAATAAACTTATTAGATCTGAAACATGTAATCAATATAAATAATAACCATAGAAAGATAATCATATGAAATGACACTAAATTTTGTTAACTAGGGAACCTCTTGATCAAAGAGTAAACCCTGGTAGGGATGGTACCCACAAAATATGCACTAATATAAAAATTCCTTGTGAGAGGATGGACTCTGTAAGGAGTCTTATGAATTACATTCAGTACATATCAGTCCTTGTTAGGATACTTTGAATCCCTGTTAAAAGATTCCAACCCTGTTACGAGTTATAGAAGGTAGAAGGACCCATTGTCCAAATAGCTTTAGGGGAAATATCACTGAACACACTATCCAACTGAGCTCTGTATTATCTGAAAAGAATAATACCAATAATTACTGATCTCAACAACTTGCCTTCTCTCCTCTTTTTGTGCCAAAATCAAACCAAATGCTTCACCAGATCTCACTACCAGATCTACTCACTTCACATCATATACTTCATAATTCACATACATATTCTACTAAAAATTAAGGAAAGCATTCCTTCCTTTATACCATGCATAATATTTCATAATTGAGTCAACCAATTAAGCTTAACCAATTATAAAATATAAAACACAATACGTTACATAATATTTCCATAACCATATAAAACTGTCAGCTCTCAAACTTAAATAATAATTCACACCTATGACCTCTAACTATGTTGACTCATCTAGGTCATCTCCATAATGTCTTCAATCTCTTTATAACTTTGCATGTCTAGATTCTATCCCAATTAAGAGATATAATCTGATTATCAAAAACCGCTTCTCAGGAACACTGATAGAATATAGTTTCCACTAGATTACTCATATCTAACATAAATAATGAAATTTTTGTATGCGCTCTTAACCATGATGTTAGGATATTATAAGGAACATGTCCTTAATGTCGCATATCTTAATCTAAAATGATCCCTGTGCGCTAATTCAAACACTGTCTGCTTTTCTGCTAATTTCCAGTATAATCAATGTGTTGACATCAATGACAAACACAATCATGAATGCAACATGCAACTGATAAAAAACTACTAGAATACTCCCCCGTAGTACATATTCAACATTCATGCTTAACATGTCATCATCTCTCAAAATGTAGCATTTAATCCCAATTTTTTTGAAGTACTTTACTATTGGAGCTCTTCCTTTCCATAGCTAATATGATTTCTTTTCATACTTCCTTCAAAAAAGTAATTTGGTAAGAATGTATACTATTGTGTGTATAGTTTCTCTCTAGTAAACCTCTGGCAATCTTTCTTCTTTGACCATTATTCTAGCTACTTCTTGAACTATCTAGTTTATTCTTTCTACTACACCATATTGCTATGGTGTTCTAGTGGTAGATAAATATCTTTTAATGCCATGTTTATCTAAATTTGCATTGAATAAGAAAAGGTTAGACTCACATCTTATGTGAGACAAAATATACATTTTTCAAATAAAATTACTTTTGTATAAAATAGATTTGTAAGATCTCTCTCTCTCTCTCTCTCTCTCTCTCTCTATGTTCCATGTAGTTGTTATGTTTCCTTTTTGAACATTGTTATGCACCAAAACTTGCACCCTTGACTAAACTATAAAGTTTAGAAATCTTGGCATAACATGTGAATCACTTCTATGTGGCACATGCTAAGATTAAAGTGAAACCTTTGGATTCTAGGCTGGTTCCTATTGAATAATCACCTAATGTACTCAAACTACCTAAACTTTTGAGGGAAAAGGGAAGAGAAACTAAAAGGAAAAAACTTGCAGAAATAAACTAACTTGAACTATCATGTGATACACCAAAATGATGATGATTTTCATGGAAAACAACATAATACAATCTTGATAATAACACTGAGTAGGGAAAACACAACTTGACACATAAACAACTTCATGTAAATATTTCACAAAAAGGAGAAAAAACCAATTTTGAACTTTGAACTAACAGGAAATGACATATCACAGTTAACCAAAACTCTAACTAAATGGTCACAAAATTTAACCTACTACGCTATAATAACATTCATTCAAAGGTGCAAACTTGAGACATAAAATGTAGGATTTTTTGAAAATTACAGCATGGAACATCAAATCAAATAGTGGCACACAAAAGAATGAACTCTAAGATAGGTCCCCAAAAGCTTTGTAATATTATTTCAAACTACAACAATGCTTCCAATATATCATGAGTTAAAACTACACATACATGAAAACTTTTCCCTAAAGAAAGTCTCTACATACATGAAGTAGAACTAACTCTAAAATGAGTTGGAAAAACTCATTAAGTAAAAATTTTCCTCAACCTCCTGGGGTCAAATGCGATAAAATAGCCCCCAAAACAAGAAAATCCACTCTCTAAAAAGAAGTTAGACATATGAAAAATTATCTCCAAGTCATTAACACACTTATGACTCACTCAAACCACCCAAAAAATGCTCCAACTACTCATAATTGACTTCCAAAAACTAGGAGAAAGTAAAAAAGACCTCCCTATATTCTCTCCTAGTGTTTGCAAACTAATTTAACTTCTAGGAAGAAGTCTTCAAGCTCATCAATACATCTTTATCTATTTTGAAAGTACATAATTATTATGTTTCCTTAAATATAGTTTAATAATAATTAATTGATTTATAAAATATCAATTAATAATTATTAAATTACAAATGTATGTTTATAATGGGAAACCAAAAAAAAATGATTTATTATCTTTATTTGATAATATAGTAATACTATTGGGATATATCACTATACTATTAAATTAAGATAATAAAAAGTGAGCAAATAAAAATGCCACCGAAAAGCTAAAGCATCAGACTTGATTTTTTTTTTCAAACATAGCTAAGGGCATACAATAGCCCGATAACCCTAAAACACAACATTTTCATATTTTGCAAACTTAGTAGAGAGAAAGTTGAGGGTTTTGGAAACCCTAGCCGGCTGCCATGAATGGAAAGTATTTTGTACCTTGTTGTTGTGATAAGAATAGTTGTCTTCGAGATCAACCTGTGTTTGCCTGTAGATGTTGATTTGGGGTTTAAGCTAAAGTTTTTAAAGTTTCTTACTCTTTGCACTATCTCTAGAGACTCATGCATATGACTAGTATGTTTTCATTAGAGAACTATGAGTAGTATCTCTGCATAACTGTAACTTTCAATCTATGCATTTTGTACCATATCGGGGCTTTGTATGTTAGCATATAGGTAAAGGTATACAAATCTTGCTATGTCATGGGCCATCCTTTGACTAGTGAATTCATCTTGGCACCCAGTGTCGTGATTCTATATTCTCTGATTTTCTTTCATTTTTACTTCATGTTGCAATCATTGCTCATATTTTGGATTTGATGAGGGTTTTATTTCTTATCATTCGTAATGTTCTATGGCTAGGGTGCTAGCGTCACTTGAAAAGGTTTCTCTCTATGATTTTTGTGTTACTCAAGGCTTCAAAGAATCTCTATGAAATTTGATTATTGCATTCATTAACCCTTTGCAGTTTCATTGAGATTTTTACCTGTTATGCAAACTAGAACTTAAGATGTCAAGAAACCCTTGAAACTATATATTGATCTAACATGGGAATTGAGTAAGTTAAAGAAAAAACCCTCATCTCTATGTATTACTTCATGTGATCCCTATTCCGTACATTAAACTTGTTCCTACACGAGGCCTCAACTTCTCTTTCATGAGAAACCTTTCTCTGTGTTACAATTTAAAGCTGAACTGTAACACATTCTTTTCTTGATAACATGTTTTATTGATTATCATGTAGTCATTGCTATGATATTGTTGTTTACCTCCTGTACCTCTATGCTAAAACATTATATTTTGTAACAACATGGTTTAATATCTCCTTTGATTTTTTGATTCAATATCTTTTCTAATGATGTCCATTGGTGTTTATTACCATGATTTCACTTTTTCACTTATTTATTTGTTACTCATGTAGTATCTTTCACACTTCAATGATGTACCTATCTGATGCCCCTTAGTCAGAAGGCTCATTCAATGTATCTTTAGCATGCTTTTTGAAGCATGAATAGCCTTATGAAATATATTATTTCAACTGTAGGAACCTTTTCTTCTATTTCAGTATAAAATTGCACATCTAATTACTTCCTATAATTTTCTTTCATCCTTATCAATCATGTAGCCATTGTTTACTAACAAATCAAGCTATCCTCTTCATAAATTATATTACCTTTATTGTTGAATATATATGAAAATTCTATGAAAGAACTCACTGCTTTATTTTTTACTTTGATTTAGCAAATTACCATCTCTTTGTCATTACTAGCATGTGATCACTCTTGAAATCTAAGTGACATGTTTTAAGTAGTATGATGTTAAAACCTTCTTCTTATTATTGCTAACATTTTGAAGGCCACAAGTCATCTAAACTTATGCACTGTTTTATTCTATACACAGATGCTCCCCTCAAAGCCTATCATAGAATTAGACCTCAATGAGAGAATTCATTAGATGGAACTGAATACTATGAAAGCCTCATAGTGAGTTAGATCTACAAAAAATGATTATGTGATAGACATACTTATACAAATTGAAACAAAAAAAAATCAAAATAGGTACTTGCCACTATTTATCTAAATGTTATTGTCATTGATTTGATCATCTAGTTTGATAGCCCTGATAAAGGGAATAAGATCTCTTTGTACCTTTATACTACACACATGGCCATTATTGTTATATGTAGCTTCCACTTGATTGCATTGCATTTATACTTCATGATCACTCTTGATATTTTGTTTCTTGATAGTTGTGCTTGTAATCATTTTCATTTCTTTCCATTGCTGATTATTCATGAAACCATTACATGTTGCTTGATGAATTGTAAGGTTTCAACTACAATTGCATTGTTTTAAAACTACCTATTAGTCATTTGCACTGGTCTGCATCTAAATGCAATAAAATGTTTCATGCATTGTGATTACATGTCCCTTGATTTTTCTTAATAGTTCCTCACCTGGATCTTGTCTCTCAATGAAATGTTGAGCTTGAACCCTTGTGGGAGCCACATTTATATCCATATGTCACTGACAGACAATATTGTTGCACAAGAAACAAACTAGTTAGAAGTAAATCTGGGTTTGGGATTTTAAGCATGGATGCATGTGTGGGGTATAATAGTGAGGCAGAATCAGTCATTGCTTAGATCCATTGTATCTAACCCCTTCATGTTATCATTTTTAGGATCTAGCATTCGAAAGAAGGAATGTAGGAGCAACAAGAAAGCGAGAGAGAAAGTGATCAGGGAAATCAATACAAATGCTAGTCATTCAGGAAATGACTAGCCCTACCCTTCTTTATGCCTTTTTATCTTCACACATATGTATTCTTGTTTTAAATTCAAAATGCTGAATTTATCTTTAGCTAGTTTCATAGCTTGTGTGAAGCAATCTTGTACTTTGATAAATAAATATTTACATTTTCAAAAAAATTTTAATGATGTATGATTTAGTTCTATTTGTTCTCTTTCCTTCATAAGATTTAATACTTATACAAATAAAATCAATGAATGTAACCACATTTCTTGACAAAGTACATAATGAGACCAATTTTGAATGTATCTCTCCTTAGCAAGCATAGGCTTTGTCTGATTGAGCATATAGGGTAAAAATTAGGTAACAAGCACTTTGTAATCACTTTTAGTTATTCACTTAGACATTTGAATGTAATGTATGAGATTTAGAAAAATGCAACTTTTTCTTTGAAATGTATATGGGCTCTACCCGAATTGAGCCATGTGTGAAATTCTAGTAACAATTCCTTCATTAACTTTATAATCAAAATTTATAAGATTATCATCATCTCTTCTAATGTAGCATTTACTTCCAATTTTTTTGAAGTACTTTACTATTTTATGTCTTCCATGTCATAGCTAATATGATGTCTTTCCATACTTCCTTAAAAAAATTACTTTGTTAAGAGTGATGTTGTGTATATAGATTCTCTCTAGTAAACCTCTAGCAATCCTACTTCTTTGACCATTATTCTAGGTACTTCTTGAACTATCTAGTTTATAATTTCTAATACACCATTTTGCTATGGTGTTCTAGGGGTAGATAAATATCTTTTAATGCCACATTTATCCTAGAGATTATTGAATTCATCAAAAGTGAACTCTCCTCATCTCTCAGATCTTAAACACATGATTCTTCTATCAAATTCATTATCGACTCCTCCCTTAAATATCTTGAATTTTTCTAATGTCTCTTATTTTTCTCTTAAAAATATACATAAGTTTTTTTATTAAGGTAAAAATAGGTTTTGAAGGGACCCTACTCCTAGTAAGAGGGACAGTGACACCATTTCCATCAGCATCAGAGCTGGTAGGAAAAGCGACCTTAGAAATAGGGCTTGCAAGCTTCCAACAAGAGAGATAGAAGAATCAAGAGCCACAATAGAAATAACACCAGTAGGACTGGCAGGAACAAAATCCAATGAACCACCACCAAAAAGACTAGGAACCAACACATGTTCCACATCAGAAATTGCACTAGAAGGGCTGGTAGGAGAAGCAGCCACAAAACTACCAACAGAAAGCCTGGGTTCCACCAGCATAGCAGAGCAATTAAGATCAACCTCAAGAATAGTCTTATGAGGATATGCTTGAGGTAGAACATGATTCAAATCATTTACAATATTAGACTTTTGAGAGCCCAAGATAGGAACAGAAGGAACAAAATCTTTCAAAGCTTTAGAAGAACTTTTTAGAATTGTATAATGCTTGGAAGAGGCATCTTTCCACCATGTAGGAGAATATTTCTTCTTAATGAAATCAACACTGCAAAGAGAAGCATGATGACCTATTTTAAAGAATTTTCTACACCTAAAAGGGATACCCTCATAATCTAATGGTTGAATCCAGCAGCCTTTAGTTTATTCTATTTTAATTTTGGAAGGAAGACCCTGCAAAATGTCAATATCTACCAGAATACGGGCAAAGGTAGAATGTAACAAATTAGAAGAATCATCATCAATAAGCAGAAACTCCCCCAAAGCCTCGCCCACCTCCTCAAGGAAAACACCTTGCTAGAGATGGATAGGGAGATTAGGGAGTCTAACCCAAATAGGCATATTATTGAAAACTTTAGAGGAAGGGTCAAAATTTGGGTACTAGGGTTTAACCATAAGCAAGAATTTATCAACCTCCCAGCTGAAGAAATTTTCACACAATATCTTAGTTCTATCCTTATAACTATCAAATTTAGCAACAAAGAAACCTTTTGCTAGGGGAAAGATATGGACATTATCTAAAATTATTGGTTCCCATTTTCAGGAAATCCAATCATGAAGTTGTGGAAGAGTCAGCCAGAATCCTCAAAAATGACAAATCACAGCAAGACCCCTAAGGATTTCAGAGCAAGTTTCCAGCACCCCTTCGGCAGTAGCAGAGAGCTTAACAGAGAGAGGGCCACTGGCAGAAATTGAAATGGAAGAGGGCACCTCAATGGTAGAGCCTCCTACCTTGAGCATATCCTTTGAGGCAACATTAGCATAGGAGACCCCATAAATACTACGGTCAGAATCCACTCCAACCTGAACATCAGCATCAGTAGAAGCATTTGAGCTGTTAATAGGAGAAAGAAAGGATGGACCAAAGGATGCACCCACATGAACAAGCCCTCTTACAGGAACATCATGCACCGAGCCAACATTCCCCTTCACAAGCTTTTTAAATTTTCCTGGGTGGGAAACATGAAACCCATGTTTACCCACACCTAGACCCACAAACATGGACTGAGAATAACTAGTAGAGGAAGTAGTAGCAGAAGAGGTAGGGATCCCACTAGTAGGAGTCCCAAGGGATGATGCCTCCCCCATAACACCAGAATGCAACCCAAACCTTGGCGTAGAAGAGCTAGCATGAAACACAAGGGAGCCAACACCAAGGGGAGCAGGTGAGTCACCAAGCACAAGGGAAGCATGTGAATATCCAAGTGTAGGGGGAGTAGGTGAAAAACCTGCAAGTGCAGGGGAGACACCAAGGATAGTGGAAGCCCTAAGCGCAACTGGCTTGCACGCTTCAGACATTTTAAAAAAAAAAAACCCAAGTTAATATGGAATAATCAACAATTAAAAGCATGAAACATCTCTCACATTGTAAGCTTCTTATTCTGGTTGGACCACATAGGTTAGTGTGTACTAGATCCAACAGTCTAGTATATGATTTTTTCTTTTCCTTTGAATTTTTCTCTTGTCTACTTTCTTTCTTGACATCCTTTGCAAATAATGTTGTCTGGTTTGGTTAGTCTTGGAAAATCTCTAACCACACTTGTTTAACTTATCCTTACCAAATTATCAAATTTTATGTGACACAACCTTCGATGCCAAAGCCAATTATCATTGAACTATGATAATAGTCATCTTTTTGTAGCTCCTAGTTAATACATGTTCCCAATTTTCCTTTTCCTTGTTGCAATAATAGTTCTAGATCTCTTCCAAATCTCACAACTATTATCCTGAAATACAACATTATAACCATTTTCAAACATATGTCTAACACTCAAAATATTATGATATAAACCCTTCACATAGTAAACATTGTTAGTGTTATATTTTCTATCAAAGGTAATAGAACCAATTCCAAAACTTTGTGTCATTTGATCATCTCAAAATCTACCACCATCATAGTTATCAAGTTTTATAAACTTACTTTTATCACCAATCATATGATTTGAATATCCATTATCAATCAACCATTCATCTCTATTTCTTCTAACATGTAATGCAATTTCAATGTAAACATTAGATTTTGGAGAAATGTTGGAGATATAAAATCTAGGTTCATATTTTTCCAACAAAAATAAACAATCTTATTGATCTTATTGAATCTTTTAAACTTTTGTCTTTTTCCTTTTTTTAGACGCCTAGTTGCTAAATGACCAATCTTTCCACATCCAAAAAATTTAAGAGGTAACATACCTTTGTATATGTCGATAGCTTCCTTGATTTTTCTTATAAATTTTGCCTCCAACTCATCTGAACTATCACTATCTAGATCCTATTCTATCTTTGTAGTTTAAAGTTTGTTTATGATTTCCCCTTTTCTTTTCCAAATTTTCTCTTCTCAAAAGTGGTCAAAGTTCCAAAGAGTTTCTCTTTGGTGAATTTCTTCAGATCATAAAATTCCTTAATAGCTAAGATCTTGTCACTGTAGCTTTTTGATAAAGTCATCAGAATATTCTCCATAAAATTTTCATCTGTCAGAGTGCCTCCTTGATTTTTGACTTCATTTACTACATTTTCAACTCTTTATGTTTAGCTTTCTATATCTTCACCTTCTTCCATTCTCAAGTTTTCATATTGTAGAATCCTACACTATTGACCTTAAAAACCTACCATGTTTTTTCTTAGGTCACATAGTCATGTGGGGCACATTCAAAATAATAAGGTTCATGATGATGGATGATGCATGTCATCCCATCAGAGTTTCTATCTTCTCTACGAAGGGTTCCTCTTCTCTAAGTTCTTCCAGCCCACCATGTGTCCTCCTAGACACCCGTGCTTGATAAGGGCCCTGTCAGTGCATATTTATGGAATATTCTTCCCCGTAAGGTTTTCCATGACTAACATCTTTCTAGATGGATATTCCATCTACATGATTCAGATTGGTCCATGTAATCATTGTATCTCTAATCAAGCCACCACGATTTTTCTTTTGAGCCCAACTGGAAGGCATGCTGTGATCAACCAATTAAAGAAAAGTATTTGCCTATAGCACAAGGAATCGAGTGATTCATGTTGGATTCTCTGACATGTCGATCAATTGTAAATAAATGTAACCATTATGTGATCATGCCAATAGAGGGCTGTTCTATAAAACCTCGATGACTTGTGAAATTCAAGAGGTTGGAAATATTGGATTTTGTTCAATAGGTGAGGAAATAGACTATTGTGTCATGTGAATGTGTACTTATCTAAAAAAGTACATTAAAATCAAATCAAATTCAAATCAAACACCTCAAGAAAATTCTATTGCTTTCTAGTCATGCAGATCAATTAGATTATTTTCAGTGCTCTTAGACTGCATATTCATTTCTAATTGAATGAAAATCATGAAATGAAAGATTCTATATTGAAATGCACCTAATTATGTAAATTTGAATCAAATTGATGCCAAAATGGATGAATTATGATGAAGATTGATGTAACATGAAATCTAAATGCTACAATTATGATGTTACATGACTAAATTCTAGGATGCAATGATCTAAAATGATGAATTAAAGCTATGATTTCACTAAATACACTTTAAAATTCAAACTAGCATAATCTCCCTATACAAATGATCTAGATGCAAAATGACTTGATTTGAGGTTGATTTATAGATTCTCAGGGTGGCCAAATGACTTAATTTGAATTCAATGGTCAATATTGATCCAATTTGAATTGAAGGGTGGAGATAGAAAAACCATGTGATTAATCCTTTCACTTTTCTCTCATTGGTTGACTATGCCAAGTAGTTATTCCCTTTTTATTCCTTGTGTGTCATGTGTCATGTGTGTTGGAGGGAATATTACTTACAATTAATTAAATCAAAGAAATTAATTTCCTTATCCATGTGGATTTTTTATCTTTATTAAATTAATTGGATAGAACATTAATTGATTGAGAAATATTGATTAACTATGTAATTAAATTGTTGCATTTAATCATACAATTAGGGTTTAAGATTCCTTTGATTTAATTAGATCAATTTATTGTAAATTAATGATTTGATTTCTCTTGACCACTTTTGGGTGATTAGATTTTTTGCTCTTTGAATCGATGTGAGGGAAAAACATTGATTCAAAGAACATCTAATATTGCCCCTAATTCTTGGAACTAATAAGATTATGGATCCCTGATGTCTGATGTTAGATTGAGCGAACGGTGAAAAATTTGATATAGATCTTGATGAAATTGCTCATGACTTGATTAGGTTTGATTTGAGTCTTAATTTGGTATGATATTTAATAAGAGATTTGTTGATTGAAGCAAACGTAACCAATTTGATATGGGCCTTGACAAAATTGATTACCTACCAGAAGAAGAATGAAGATGTCAATGTCAATGAGAATGAGGAACCAATTTAATATGGGTCCCGATGAAATTGACTATCACCAGATTGGTATTGAAGATCCCGAAGTTAAGAAGTAATTTGATATGGGTGTGATGAAATCACTCACTTGAGGATATTTTGATTCAAGATAATCAACTTGATATGGACCTTGTTGAAGTTGATTATGTGATGATTTTTTGATAATGACATTATCAATTTTATATGATTCATGATGAGATTGATATTCCCTTATTGATCTGATAATGATGAAGATACTGATATTGATGAGAACAAGTAATTTGATATACATATTGATGAAATCACTTTCCCACTAAGATTATGATCTACAACCATCAACTTGATAAGATTCTTGATGAAGTTTATGTTCCCCTAGTGATGTAGTTTAATTCAATTTGATATGATCCCTAATTTGATAATATGATTTTTTTAATAATAGGATTCAATTTGATGAGTGATAATTTGATTGATTTTATTGATGAATAGGATTTGATAATTTGGATTGATGAAGAATATTTTGATGTTGATGATTTCAATTGATTTGATTGCTAAAGTAGATTTGATAAATTTGATCGATGAAAGAGATTGATTGATTTGATAAATGATTCAATGGTTTGATTTATTTTGATGCTTAAATTTTTATAATGGTCCAATTTAATATGAATATGTATCTCAGTTGTGAACTTGAATTAGATGTAGAATTTTTTTTGAGTATGCCCCCTCGGAAGTGAAATCAAAATGTGTGTGAGAAGATCTTGATGATTGAATGATTTTGGATTGTGTCTAAATGATTTTGAGTTGAGTTTGATACTAAGTTAATTCTGATTGGTTTTGAATGATTTTTAATGGGTTTTGATTTGGATAATATTGTGAAGATTTTAAATGATGTTGAATGATGATGAATAATATTTAATGACATTAAATGATATTGAATGATTTTAATTTAGCTCCCGATAATGAATTATGAAGATTGTGATCATCAATGATGTCTCAAAATTGATATGCAATGTAGTTGTGCATGATGTTGTTGATATTATGCAAATGTCCTCGATGATCATTTAATGATCATATCCTAAGATAGATTTGCACACTATTATGAATTAATTCACAAGAAGCAAACAAGGAAAATGTCACATTCCTTCTTTGGTCTTATATTACAAAGACATCCTATAATTCCTCAGGAAGTATGACAATAAAAAATCAATGATGTTTTAATTAACAAGGAATGCCTACCAACCTCCATCTATAGTGCAAATATTTGAGGTTGTGGTATGTGTGACATACCATAATCCAAGCATTTTTATGTCGCAATGTTGTGTTATGCTTATTAGATATATGGAGGCACTTATCACAACCATCATAGAATATTTGTCTTATTATACTTCACTAGAATACACCCCACAAGAAGCAACCAAAGAAGAATATCATGCCCCTTATCCTTGTTCTCCTAGTACAAAGACATACTCATCTCACTAGGGGTACAAGATAATAAAAAATTAATAACAATAGATAGTAGAAAAAGAAAATATCATGCCCCCTTCCTTATTCCTTTGGTTTGGAGACATCCTTAAGTCACTCAAAAGACATGACCATAAAAAATACATGATAAGTGTACTCATGTATTCTTATGTTTTCTGATCACTATTTTGGAAGGATTCATTTGTTTGATAAGAGGTGTTGAAGAAATACTATTGTTTTATTATTATTATTAGATTATCAAAATGCTTGATTGTTGATGAAGAATGTGTCTAACTGTGACTGAAAAGTTGTTTAGTGATGAATAAATGTCAACTCCATGTGATGATGACAAGGAACTTTCCCCCAATTATATATAACTATCTAAATTAAAAGATACTAAGAAACTCCAAGCCATAGTGATAGGTTGTGAAACCAACCGATATGTACAGGGATGCAAAGCTAGTTGATATATAGGATGTAGAGCTGAATGATATATATAAGTGATGAGGCTAAATATAGATACAAGGAATATGGAAAAGTGATGGATTAATAGCTACAAGAATGAACCTAAGATTTTATGATTTTTAGATTTTTAAAGATAATATGATATTTTTGGATTTTAGATTTAAAAACCAATCACTAATTCTCAAGAAAGATAACATTTTCTTGCCCCCAATGTCTAGAAAGCTGTAGGGCATTATGGATAGATGAATAAAATGATGGAAAAAATGGATAGGTAATGATTGATGAAGCATGTGTAATGTGACCCTTAAGAATATCTCATTAAGATTACCCAAGATAAAGAAAAATGATATGGCAATGTAGGCTAGTGTTTGGTTTCAGATAACATATTAGGTAATGACATGATGCAATGAAATGCATTTGTGGTCCAAAAGTGTGGACATGACAAGAGGCTTTTGAGAACATGTTTTTCATTTTACATCCTTCATTTTGATCAATATTAAGGGGTCAATTTGTATAGGATAAATATAGGATAGCGCAATCATGATAAGGGGTGATGCCAGAAACAAGTGGATGGTTTGGGATTATTGTGAGGATATGTAAGAATGGTGAGGATTGATTTAGGATAAGAAGGATTGTGATAAGCTACTATGGATTCAAAAAGTGGATAAGAATAAGCTAATGGATAGGCTAAATGGATAGGATAATGGATATCGAGACACATGATGCTCATGGATATGTTCAACCTTGTCAAGATCAAAGGTGAAATAGGGAATACAGATGAAAATATGATAAATGGTAGGAAATAGAAGGTGGAGGAAATGATGGATAATGGAGGATACAATGGATAAGGTAGTGTGGATGGAATTTTCCCTCAAGTGTGAGTTCAAGAGGATGGATTATGCATAATGCCTGTTTGTGACATTTTCATCATGGCACTTGCCCAAGGTGCCACAAGAAGTGGAACTCTCTCTCTCTCTCTCTCATATGCTATATTGGATCATGAATCTTCAAAATATGCTCAAATATGTTGATAGGGCGATGATAAGGATATGGTACCAAGGATAAAAGGTAGATGGTGGCTAAGGATTTATGCTAAGGATTGGATAAGGGGAATCAAAGGATGGCAAGTAGCTGTAGGATAATGGATGGTATATTGAAAGGGTTGTGTAGAGGTAGGTGGAAGAATTATCAAGATCAACATTGAAACACACCTTGAAGGGTGGTGGAATGATGGAGGAAAAATGGAGTGAACACAAGGTTTTGATGTAGGAAAAAATATGGATCGTGGGACACAAGGATCCAAAATAGATGGGGAAGGTGACAAAGTATTCAAGGTAATGTATTTTATGACATGGGGACCCAAAATAGACTTGGAAAGTGGAAAATATTTTGAAGGAGGTGGAGCGGAAGCCTTTGGAAGATTGAATGTCAACTTTGATTCTTATTTTGTCTACAATTCTTGCAAAAGTGACTTAGGAATCCAAATAGTCTTTGATTTTTCTTTCCTTTGTGATGCTTTAGAACAAATCCCTCTAATGAGGGATTTAGGAACCCACATTGTCCATGATTTTTCTTTTTGTTTAGTGAACCTTTCAGGTCTCTTTATTATCTCCTTTTCTTTGTATTTTCATGTTGATTAGATTGGATATGTTGATATTTATACATAAGTGGATTCTTACATTTATGATTTTTATGTTTGACATCCAAGTTGATTCCAAAGGTTTTGGGAATCATGGAAGGATATGAGTGATATGGAGGGTTCATATGGATAAGTGATTTTAATTTTCTCAAGCATGTGTGCCTCTGTTGATCTTGATATATGATAGGGTAAGTAGGTGATGAGCTAGGAATAATAGGCATGATTGATGGAGGGATATAAGGACCCAATATAGATGGAAGGGACATAGACTTCAACTTTAGGATATATGGACCAATAATGGATTTGGAGAATGGTGAAGGTATATTCTTATGTTTAAATGGGGGGATATAAGGTGTGTAAGGGATATCAACATCTTTAAAGTGAGCTACATCACCATGACCATCATCTTTAAGATTTATTTTTATATCAAGGGATTCATCGGTAGCTTTGATATGAGAAAATTTGATAGGAGAAACTGAAGCTTGAGGATAGTTATTATCATGAAAGGTATTAGGAGGAATGATAGGTTGTTGAGGTAGACATAGAGGATCATGAGAAGGATATGATGGGATACTTTTATCTTGATAAGGAATATGACCATTCTATGGTGAAAAAAAGAGTAGTTTGCTATTGGTTTTTAAATAGGCTCACTGGAAATGGTGGAAGGGATATCCTGATCTTTCTTAGGAGGTGAATAAGATATATTACTTGGAGGGATACTTTTTTCTTGATATGGAAGAGTAATATCTTGGAATAAATGAAAGGGTATGAGAAGATCATCATGGGACTCTAGGGATATGGTATCTTGGTCAAATTTTTGATAGGATTAGATAGTATCTTGATCTTGATCTTTACAAAGATTTGTTTCTTCACACTTTGGATTACTCTATTCACATGGAGCCACTTTAAGAACAAGGTAGGAGTTTGGATATGCATGGGGGATTCTTGGTGGGATGATGGAGGATCATTTTACATAGGCATGATAGGGATTAAACCATATAAAATCTTGGAATCTATGTTATTTGAAGCATGAAAGAGACTTGCACCAAGAGATAGATTAACTTAGATTTCTTTTAGAGAAATCCCTTAAGGGTAAACATGGTTAATCCAACAAATATCATCATTAGCTTCATTTTTTGATGGAGGTATTATGGCTTTCTATGAAGCTTTAGGAGATCAAGGAATGGTGGAAGAATTATGGGCTACATGTGGGTCATTTCTAGCCATAGCTTCATGATTTTGATCCTACTTGAGATTATTACCTTGTGCTTCATTAGATAGAACATTAGGATTTTTCACTTCAATTATGTAATTATCAATGAGATCTTGTGTTTTATGTATCAATTTCATGCAATCTAAAGTTTTATGTCTATTATGTCGATGGTATGCACAATAGGTACTAAAAAATTTCAATCCACATGAGGTCACTTGAGGCAATGTGATAAGATTGTGCTCAAGAAGTTCTTTCAAAGCTAATTCATAAGATTGTGCCAAAGGGGTGAGCCTACTATCCAGGGGATATTTGAGTTCACTTGTGTTTGTGGAATGAGTGTTGAATTTAAGATTTTTCTTTTGATTTTCAACCATTTTTCATTCAATTTTGGCTATTAATTTTTCCATCCCTTGAACTTGTGCATTTTTTATGATGTCATTTGCTTCTTGAAGATATCTCTCAGTAGTCATTGTCAATTCTCTTCTTGTTTCTTTTATAGATTTTATGTCATGAATTTGTTTCTTGAGATCTTGAATTTGTTGTTCCAAGGAGGCCATGAGCATGTATGTGATTACTGAGGAAAAATAAAAAATGCAAGTCTTTTTTTTGTTTTTTCTAGGTTCTAGTAATTTGCATTTTTAGAGGTATTCGGAGAATTTTTGAGAGTCGAGACTATTGTTAGTCTCTAAAATTGGGCTGCCAAAGTAATCAGGACAAGATTGATGATGATTTAGAGGAGGCTGATAGAAAATATTAATTATTTGATAGGTTTTAGTAATTTGCAGTTTCAGAGGTCTTTAGAGCATTTATGGGCTTGTACTCCTCAAATTTGCCTCTAGATAATTAGATTAGCTTTCCAATGGTGTAAGCGGTATTCTTTTTTGAGCTATGTGTAGAAAGTTATGTCTTCTACAACTAGGCATAAATTTCAAAATAATTTTTGAAGTTTTGGTTTCTATTTTTTTATTTTGTAATAAATATTATGGATTGTTCATTTCATTTCGAAGGGATTTTTGCGATCCTTCATATCCTTCATACTTTGTATAAAATTGAGGTTGTGAATGAAATAGAAATACTTTTTGGCTTGCAATCTTGTTGTTAATCTTCTAAGTTTTTATATTAAATTTAACAATACTGCAGGTATCACACTAGGTATTGTAATTTGATTTCATAATTCAGATCAGTGGTATCAGAGTGGGAATGCTCCTTTATGCCAATTTACACAAGGTATTCTACCAAATATTAGGATTGGATACACAAGATTTTTCAAAATATCCACCTTTGAGACACACACGATCGAAGATGTCAGATGATACTATTAATCAGTTGGTGAAAAAAGATTTAAATAAGAAACAAGAGGAGATGATGAGTCAATTTTCATGCCTTCTATAGAATTAACAACCCTCTATATTAGGAACATCATTTCATGTAAATAACCCTTTCAAAGTGTAGGTTAATTTTGACATCTAGAATTTTGAAGGAAAGTTAATTTTGAAGTTGTTGATAACTGGTTATCGAAATTGGATAGATACTTTTCTGTAAATAATTTCTCAAATGGAGGAAAAATAAAATTTTCTCTCCTCAAAGTTGAAACCCATGTGAAATTAGCATGGGAAACCAAATTAGCAAATAAAGAATGAGAATTACCTGTTGAAGATGATTTTGAAATATCTCTTGATAAGAAGCCCACATGGGGAGAATTTGTGGAATACTTAAAAGAATCTTACTTTTCTGAGGATGTATATAAATAAAAATACATAGAATGGTAGTTGCTTTCATAGAAGAGGGATCAGTCTATGCAAGATTACACCAATAAATTCTATTCACTTTCAACAAAAATTGGTATTGAGGATTCAAAGAAGCATCAAATTTTAAAATATTGTAGTGGACTTCACAGGTATATTCAAATAGAGATTGAATTTTTGAATATTGAGACATTGGAAAATGCCTATAAATATGCTACAGAAATTAAAGAGAAATTCAAGTAGAAAGGGAAGAGGGACTACTTTGCAAATAATAAGCCAAGGGTTGAAGGTGGCAATAAAATTGTAGGAAAATAGGTGACCAAGGAACCTCATTCAAATTCACCCAAGAAAACATGGTGGAATTCTAAAAAGACACAAATAGATACAAGCATGTGGTGTGAGATGCATAAATCCCCAACCCATAATACAAAGGATTGTCAAAGTATTAGAAATTTGATGGCATAAATACAAGGAGAGGAAGCTGAACCTAAATTGTCACCAATACATAACTTTGAGAAAGAGGAGAATGATTCCATCATAGAAGCAAACCCATATGTCATATTTGCAATTGCTAAAGTATTGCCTTGTGCAGATGAAGATAGAATTTTTCATTCACAGATGTGGGTTGATGGAAAGCCTTTGCATTTCATTGTTGGCAATGAGACTCAAAATAATTTGATCTCTAGGGAGACAATCAAAAGATTCAATTTGAAAGTGACAAGACATGCACAACCATACTCTATGGGATGGGTAAATGAGGGATGAGATATTCAAATAAATCAACAGTTTCATCTACCATATTCAATCAAGCCTTTCAAGGATGAAGTGATATATGATGTAGCACCATTGGATGTATGTGATGTCTTGTTGGGGAAGCCATACATGTATAAGAGGCATGGGGTGTATGAGTCCAAGCCACGCAGTGTTACATTCAATCTTGGTGGGAAGAGGTAAATACTAGAGGTATGTCCAACACAAAATGCTTCTTTAATTAGTGCTACACAATGTAAATTCTCGATTTCTCAAACTGGAGATTTTGTTCTACTCATGATTCACCCTGAACAAACAAAGTCAGTTGTTCTTAATACACATGCTAAGGTAACCATGATAGATAATCAAAAAAATCAAATGGATACATTTTTTAAAGAATATCATAGTGTGTTTAAACCACCAGTGGGAGTTCCAACACACTGTCAAGTCAAGCACTCTATTGATTTAATCCCAGGCACACCACTACCACATGAGCCAATATATAGGAGGTCATTTTTGGAAAATGATGAGATTAAGAGACAAATTCAAGAGTTGATTCAGAAAGGAGACATTCATCCAAGTGCTTCACCTTGTGGTAGTCCAATTATCCTTCCTAAAAAGAAAGATAGGACATGGAGACTTTGTATTGATGATAGGGCATTGAACAAAATCTCTGTAAAGAATAGATATCCAATCTCTCGAATTGATGATTTGTTGGACCAACTTAGAGGGGCTAATTTCTTTACAAAAAATGACTTGAAGTCTAGATACCACTTGGATAGCACCAAGTACCAATTGATCCAATAGATGTGTGGAAGACTACATTTAAATCTAAGGAAGGTTTGTTTGAATGGTTGGTGATGCCTTTTGGCCTAAAAAATGCCCCAGCCACATTTATGAGGTTGATGAATGATGTTCTTAGACCATTAATTGATTCTTTTATGGTTGTTTATTTGGATGACATACTCATCTTTAGCAAGAATTGGTTTGAGCATTTGCAACATCTTGAACAAGTTCTTTGAACTCTGCAAAAACATGAACTTTATGCCAACATTGAGAAGTGCTCTTTTGGTATGCAGAGTATTCAATACTTAGGGTATATCATTGATACTAAGGGTGTTCATGTTTACCCAACAAATATTTAAATAATCATAGATTGGCCATCTCCTATAACTTTCATAGAGCTTTGTAGCTTCTTGGGCTTAGCCAACTTCTATCGCAAATTTGTGTTTGGTTTCTCACATATATCATGGCCTCTTAATCGATCACTAAGGGCTAGAGCACAACCAAAATTTTAGTGGACAGAGGCAAACCAATGAGAATTTGAGGAGTTAAAGAAAAGATTATGTTCAACACTAGTATTGGTCCTCCCAAATCTACAACAATCATTTGAGATAGAAATAAATGCATTTGATTATGCTCTTGGTGCGGTACTCATGCAACATGGGCATCATGTTGCCTATTACAGTGAATTTTGTTTTGATACAGTACGTATGTACCCCACCTATGACAAGGAGTTGTATGCCATTATTCAAGCCTGCAAACAATGGAAACATTATATACTAGGAAATGAAACTATTATACATACAAACCATAAACCACTTTAATTCTTGCAAACACAAGGGAATATGCAGAATGATAGACATCAAAGGTGGTCATCTTATCTACAAAAATTTCATCTCAACATTCATCATAAAAAAGGAAGTAGTAAAAAAGTGGAATATTTTTTGAGTAGGCCTCCAATTGCAGGTTTGACAATAGTGTTGGATTCATGTGGTCACCAATCATCCACTTGTGAACAACTATATGGTACTGACCCTGATTTTGCTAACATCTATAGTAATATGGTAGAAGGAAATTTTGTCTCTGATTTTCACTTGCAAGATAGATTGCTTTTCCATATTGGTCATATATGTGTACCTAGTGAGGAATGAAAGAAAATGATATGGGAAGCTCACTACAATCATATTGCAAGACATTTTGGTATTGGTAAGACTAATTCTATCCTTCAAAAGTATTTCTATTGGCCAAAAATGAAGAAGGATATCATTTCACATATACAAGCTTGTGCAACCTATGAAATTGCAAAGCTAAAAAATTGTAAGTTGGGTCTATAATTACCATTACCTACTCTTGATAAGCCATGGCAATCTATTTCAATGGATTTTATGTCTAGTCTACCAACTACCAGGCAGGGGCATGATTGTGTATATGTTGTGGTAGATAGGTTTTCTAAAATGGCTATCATGGTGGCATGTAAAAAGATGATTTATGTAGAAGAGACTACCAAGCTATTTTTTTGAACATGTTTGGGTTCATTTTGGTTTGCAAAAAAAACATTATTTGTAATAGGGATAGTAGGTTCATTAGTCATTTTTGGTCTGCACCATGGGCTAAAATGGACACAAAGTTGACAAAGTCCACAACATTCCATCCCCAAATAGATGGGTAGATAGAAGTGGTGAATCGAATGATCATTCATATCTTACAGATGTATCATTCAAAATATCCTTGCACATGGGATGAAAGCTTACCCTATGTGCAACACGACTACAGTCGTGCAATCCATAGTACTACATGGCATAGTCCATTTGAGGTTTGTCTTGGGTATCATCCATTGGCACCTATGGATGTAGCACTACCTATTCTACAATCTAATAGTCCATTGAATGATAATAAGGAGGTAGATAAAGTAGAAAATTCATTGATAACATTAGACACCTACAACAAGAAGTTCACGAGATTTTGGAGCAGAGTAATCAAAAGTATATAAGGAAAGACATAATAAACATACAACTCCTCATTAGTTTTAGATTGGTGACAAGGTATGGTTACATATTTAGAAAGAGCACCTTCATGGACCAAATAGGAAGCTTCGTCCTCTTCGTTATGGCTCATATACTATTGTGAAACAAGTTGGTGAGAATGCTTTTGAACTTAATTTACCATCCTTTTGGGGACTGCATCCAATTTTCAATGTAGAATTGTTGAGAACCTATTTTCCTTCTTTGTAGGACATTTCCCAAGCTACTCAACATATTGAAGTTGTAGAGTTAAATCCATCTACTACTGCTCTAGTTTAGTGTGACCATGTTACTAAAGTCATTTTAAAGACTTTGAGAAATCACAACATCCCGCTTTATTGGGTGGTTTGAGCTGGTCAACTTTCTCATCAAGGCAAGTGGTTAACTAAGGAACAAACTGAAGAAATTTTTTCTCATCTGTTGCAATAGATTATTGCAACGGGTCGCATTGCCTCTCAAAGGGGGGAGGAATGATCAGGACATGATTGATGATGATTCAGAGGAGGCTGGCATAAATTTTTTAGTATTTGATAGGTTTTAGTAATTTGCAATTTTAGAGGTCTTTAGAGGATTTCTGGTCCCATCTTCCTTGTACTCCTCAAATTTGCCTCTAGATAATTGGATTATCTTTCCAATGGTGTAAGCGGCATGCTCTTTTGAGCTATGTGTAGAAAGTTATGCCTTCTACAATTAGGCATAAATTTCAAAATAGTTTTTGAAGTTTTGGTTTTAATTTTTATTTTGTAATAAACATTGTGGACTATTCATTTCATTTCGAAGGGATTTTGGTGACCCTTCTCATCCTTCATACTTTGTATAAACTTGAGGTTGCGAATGATATAGAACTAATTTTTGGCTTTCAATCTTGCTGTTAATCTTCTCATTTTTATATTCAATTTAACAATACTGCAAGTATCACACAAGGTATTGCAATATGATTTCATAATTTAGATCACAAAGTGATGCAGTCAAGGATGGAAGATCCAATGAAGGACAGTCCAACCTTGTAGCCAACATTCAACACAATGGAATAACACAACAAAACAATATACTTTGAATAAAATTTTCATTAACATGCTCGACTGTAAGGTCTTCCGGGTTAGGACCAATTACAATCAAGAAGTAATTCTGCAAGATCACAAGATCCAATACAACTCTAGCTAGTTCAATTATGAGACAAATCAACAATGGATGGAAACCCTAAGGCAGATCTAAACTTGAGCTCGCAAGCCTCCAAGCAATCTCCTTGTCTCTAAGCCTCAACCACTAGCTCTGCTATTACAAACTATTAGATAACAGTTTGATCTTCAAGATCTCACAGGATATTTTCCACAACTTCACTTATCCTCCACCTCTACTGGTGATGATCTCAGAACTTCCAATTTGATGCCTAAACAACTACCCAAACACTCCTTAAATACTAATCATCAGCCACAAGTCAGCTGGATGGAATAATTAACTCTCCTAAACAAATATTAAATGCAAAGCAATTCACCTCTCAAATCACCTTACAAACATTTAATTCAACATGTCAGCCTCCAGATCCACATAGGATAATCCAACAAAAGATACCAACAATAAATGCACCAAGTTAGCTAATAAAATCTTCAAGAACTCCAGTCGGTAAGACCAACTACCAAGCATCAGAGAAACAACCGAGCAATAGTGAAACAAATGACGAAGCCAGCAACACCGAGCAACAAAGGCATTACCAAGCACTAGTTCCATCGAGCCCCACAAGTTCCCCTGAGTTCCTTCAGCGACTGAGCTTCCTTCAATAATTGAGACCATCGGTTAAGGCTGCAACTGAGTAACACCAACCAAATAACAAACCACCATGTAGATTCATCAAGTACCAAGAATGCCCCTGCATCACAAAGGCACACTATTTTAGAGACTAAAATTATATTTCTTGGAGACCTTTCCAACAATGAAAATGGTTCACAATTTTGAGCATCGAGTCAAAAGTTATGACTCCACCAAGTTGGGGTAAATCTTTTTTGAATTTTTTTTATAGTTTTAAATATTTTTAGGATTTGATTTTGTTAAAAATGATGAGATCTAGTCTAGACAATAAAAGTTTGATAACCAAAGGGTTGATACAATGATAACCAATTGTTAATGGCTCAATGTTGATGAGTTTGTGCAAGAGTTTGTCTATGTTTGAAAGGATTGATGATGATTGTTGATGTTAGTTTTAGAGATCTGGATAAAGGGTAGATGTTCCTTGATGATGATATGTAAAAAATGATAGAAGGATTGATGTGACAAAATAATACACTAGGAGTTTTGTTGAGACAATGAGAAATTGAACCGATTGTGATGATAGAGGGGTTTCATTGACTGATGTTGAAGAATTTAACAACATAATCTGAATGTAGGCTAAAAAGGGTATTTGGAACAATGATTAATTTTTTTAGAGACTGTATGGAAGTAGCCTCTATCCCCAATATGAGAAAACAAAAATGAGACTCTAGTTTTTCCCAAAAATGAAAAAAGATTGACCAAAGATGAGACTTCCCCCCAAAACAAGTAAAGACTAGCAGAAAACAAGCTTTCTCATAGAAACAAGATAATAGGGACACGAAATTGATCTTTCTCCACAAATGAGATAGGACTAACCAAAAATGAGATTCTAGATACAAGAAATGAGACTATGCAAATTTTTAAAATGAGGTTGGAATGACAAAAAATGAGACTTTATAGACTGAAAATGAGATTCTGAGTTTTTTGAGTTCTGACAAAGGTTTCTAGTGAGCAATTTTTATGTTTTAGATATGTTTGAGGGTGAATTTCTCTAATATCAGTGGCACACACATATCAAATAGAATGGAGACACTTGTCCTAACTCTAAAACCCTAACATTAAGTGTATGTTCATAGAGTTTTCATGGGTATGAGCACATAACAAGCACAATAGAAGAAAAAACTATGCTTAGAATGGATTTAATGTAATTTCTATAGGCCCACACTAAGTACACCAGGATCTAGTGTGTATTATCCCTGTCAATCTAACAGGTAATCCTGAGTGGAGATGCTGAGAAATTGGAACACATAATTGAGCCTTCAAGGAGTGTGTGAGTAGGTAATCCCTTTTGGGGCTTGTCTAAGTTCCAGGTAGTGACATCCAACAACCCTTCACCTCACTACCAGGGATGCAAAAATGGTGAGTGTAAAATCTTCTAGGGGGGACACAACCCCTATGCAGTATGGAAAAAGAACCATGTATAAAAATACAGATTCTATCTTATGGTTCTAGTAAGGGTCCCTGTTCAGACCTTCAAGGCCTCTCCTAGAAGAGAAAAATTAACGACACTTGTCTACCATAGTTTTGACTAGTGATAGCATTTATTTATAGTGGATTAGGGTGGCTCGTATTTGACCTATTTCCACTTGATTCATCTTGTAGGGTGAGTACTTTTTCCCGCTACAATAGGCTCTCTAGGAAAAATGAAAAAGCAAATAGATCTTAACTATGGGTCTAGATTTATTATCACCTCTAAAAGGTGAGAGAATACTCTCCCAACATAATTAATCTTCTAAACACGGAAGACACTCATTCATTTTTCCATGTGATCTCATTACTTCTAACAAAATCAAATAGCCCTATGAAATTCTAGACTATGATGATTCAAGAGTGAGTCTGGGTTTTTGATCACCTCTAAAAGGTGAGAGAATAATCCCCTATCACTTTGAGAGGTCAATCAGGTACTATCTAGAATAAAATATGTGCCTATGAAAATAATTTAAATTAGACATAATATTTGTTTGTACATCACCAAGTAAACCTGTAAAACCAATCATTAGAAGTTTGATTTGAGCAATCTTTGACATGCATTCTGTAAAAAAGATGTTAGAGACTTAATATTCAAATCAAGATCACAAGGACAACTATAAATATCAATTCATTAGGGTTACCATTCAAATACAAATGAAAAGACTCAAGACTCTATCAACTACCCCAAAAATCATCTTATTTCAACTAAATACGAGTAGCTTTGCCCCAAATATGAGACTTCCTAGAAACAAGAAAGATAAACCAAATACGAGACTCTTTATACCAAATATGAGGTTTACCAAAAATGAAATTCTCCATAAATGAGATAAGAACAACTAGAAATGAGATTATACAAGCAAAAAATGAGGCTTTATCCCCAAAAATAGGCTTTTGCAAAGTTCTTCAACCCGCGAGCACAAAAATATTAGAATCTGAGAGAATTTTGGGCCTATGGCCCAATGGTGGGAGCCAAAAATATGTCATGTGGATGTGTACATATCTCAAAACCACAAAAATTCAATAAAATATTAGATCAAGGTGTTAGCACATTAAAATCAAATCAAACACCTTAAGAACATTCTATTGCTTCCTACTGATGAAGAACAACTAGATTATTTTTAGTGCTCTTAGACTGCATATTCATATCAAATTAAATGACAATCATGAAATGGAAGAATCTATATTGAAATGCACCTAATTATGCAAATTTGAATTAAATTGATGCTAGAATGGATGAATTATGATGAAGATTGATCTAACATGAAATCTAAATGCTGCAATTATGATTCTACATGATTGAATTCTAGGATGAAATGATCTAAAATGATGAATTAAAGATATGATTTCACTAAAAGCACTTCAAAATTCAAACTAGCATGATCTCCCTATGCAAATGATCTAGATGTAAAATGACTTGATTTGAGGTTGATTTATAGATTCTCAAGGTGGAAAAGTGACTTAATTTGAATTGAATGGTCAAGATTGATCCAATTTAAATTGAAGGGTGGAGATAGAAAAGCAATGTGATTGATCCTTGCACTTTTCTCTCATTTGTTGACTATGCCAAGTAGTTATTCCCTTTTAATCCTTTGTGCCATGCGTCATGTGTGTTGGAGGGAATATTACATAGACATTTAATGAAATCAAAGAAATTAATTTCCTTAGCCATGTGGATTTTATATCTTTATTTTATTTAATTGGCTAGGACATTAATTGATTAACTATGTAGTTAAATTGGTTAGATTTAATCACACAAGTAGGGTTTAAGATTCCTTTGATATAATTTGATCAATTTATTTAAAAAATTATTATTTTATTTCTCTATACCATTTTTGGGTGATTACAACTCTATTATTTGTAGAGTTTTTACTTTTCTAAGAACAAGACCCTATGGCTTGTCAACCAAGGGTGCATACTGCAGCATTAATTTGATGGGGCATTCTCTATTGCCTTGGCATTTTTTCTCTTAATAAATCATGGGGACTATGCATTCAGAGCCCTTTTTATTTTTATTAATCACTATGTCATAAGCTGAACTCTTATAGGTTTGGTCCAGTTTGTTTATGTGTTTTACAAATTGCTCCTCACAAAGATAGTGTTTAGGAAGTGAGGTATTTTCTTTTGACCCTTATAAGAACTATTTATGTTTTTTTGTAAATAGGGTCTTATACCATGTCCTTGGTTGGGAAGACTTTCTCTTTCTTTAGGAGTGGTGTGACTTAATTTGGATCCTTGTAGATACTTTCTACAACTAGATATTAATGTGTGAGCTCTATGTCAGGTTACTTTATCTTCTCTTTCTTCTACCAACAATGAAGTGTATATGGTGCACCGTGTTGTGAGTGAATGAAGGCGTAAAAATCTAACCAAAATTGTTAAACCCTTGAAAATACCATCCAAAAAATTCTTAGCCCATCCAAAAAAGCTTTGATTTGACGCTTTTCCTCCCCTTCACTTAGGTTATTTGTTAAAGGTTTTTCCCATCATTGTTTCCCAAACACCTCCCACGAAGATCTGATTTCTAAAATCCCAAAGGTTGTTCTATAGGGCACACCCCATCCCACTCTTTCAAAACTTCTCAACTGCCCTTCTTTAGGTGTGAGCCCAAAAAGGAGATCAACACATATCTAAGCTTATCTTTCAACTTCTTTGATAACTTGACTCTACTATTTCCTTTATATATTTCTTTCAACTTTTCCCAAACTTCATAAGTAGTGTTTAATGAAATAAATTTTTTTAACCTAGTCTTTGATAAAGTACTATAGATTGTATACATTTATTTTTTATTCTCTTCATGGGTTGAAATCTCATCTGCAGTAGTAGGACCATTATACAATTTTTTTATTTTTTTTTTATCTCAATAGCTTTCCAAGTATTCTAGCTTAGAGAAATTAGGTAACCTCTCATCTACACTTTCCAAAAACTATAGTCAGATTCATTAAACATAGGAATTATTTGTACGTAATTGGATCTATCTCAAGTGGTTAATCTCTTCTTAGAGGAACCAATGATTTGTTACCAATTGTTGAATATTTTGGATAACTAAGTGTGGGGGGCTGAATCAATTATCGTATTTTTTTTCTTAATCTTAATTGATTTGGAGTGACCTTAATTCAATCAAATAAATAAAATAGATAAGAACATGAAATCACATAAGAATATCATATACAATGAACACCATATTGATTTGGAGAATACTAATTCTTAATTATGAAACACCAATTAAGGTGACATTGGTTAAGGTGATTTTTATTGAAGGGTGGTTCATTGCTAAGTTGTTCACTTCCTAACTATCATAGCCAATAGAAAAATGATCATTTCCAAAAAAATAATAATGAAAAGGACCCCACCACTAAAATAACTATCATCAACTAAAACACTAGAAGAACCCTATGGTCTTTCACCTTCGGTCACACACTTTTGCACACTTAACAATCCCTATATTTTTCATTTCAAATTCACATCCTTCCACACACACCAACATAAAAAAAGAATCATCATTTACTTATACTAATTTGTATTCATAATAATCTAAGTTGGCCAAACATAATTTTTATTTATATTAAGTTTATTTAAGCTCCCATTTCGGGAATCAAACACAAGATCTTGCTATTACAAAGAGAAGTAACAACCACTGCATTGCAGGCCAATGCCTGGCCACACATAATTTTTGAATTAGATCACCGCAAAATATTCTTATGATGGAAAGGAATGAAATGTGGACCATACAAATTTTTTTCTCTCAAAATAACACACTACCCGTTTACCATAATATCTAGATTCAAAGATTGGAAATTACATGTTATAATGCATACTATATTTTCAAAACACATTAATCAATTTCCAAATCAGACTGGGCCTAAAAGAGTGTATCTCATTATGTTACAATATTAATGGGACCAAGATAAACATGACCAAAGATATATCATTATAACACAACATGTAGAGTGAACCAATCTGGATCACCAAAGCATAAAAATAGAATCTCATCCAATCAAACAAGGTATGTTGACATTAATGACAACAACAAGAACAACATCACATTGACAACAAATAGATGCAAAGGCTATTGATAAAATTTTCCCTATTCTTTCTTCTCTTGTGTATGTATATATTTCTCATAAAAAGGATTAAGATTATTACAACAAAAGAGAATATGATTACAAAAGGGAAATCAATACTATTTGGTTTGTCAAATCAAGGAAATTGATTTTAACTAGATGGCCTATAATACTATATAGAACTGAGTTCAAGGATGAGATAAATGACATGATCACTCTCTTAGGAAGAATGCAGGGGTTAAAGAAAGATAATGTTTTTGAGCCATGGATATTTCATTGTATTTCTATTATAAAAAAGGATAATTAGAAGATATTTTGGGTAGAGTTAATCAATGACTTGTTATGTGAACAATTGTTAGAAGCATCTACTACTCTAACATTTTCCATGAGTTCATATCTTGTGTATATCGGTGCACCTTTCTAAGAAATTCCAAGACTCTCTTATGATGGGGAAGGAGTAAATTTCTACTATGGAGATACTTCAGTCAATTACCCATTGCTATAGGGAGACATCATTACCAAAGACTTCAAGATTCCTTCTTTGGTAAGTTCATGTACCTATTTGATATAACACTTGAGAAAAAAATGGTTTCAAAGGTGGCATGGAGAAATGTATGTTAGGAACAAGGAAACACACAATTGAGAGGGGAGGTGAATCAGTTGTGTCCCAAAAAAAAACCTTAAACCCTTAATCTTAGATTTGTATGATAAACATTAATATAAGATCAACACAAAACACCAATATTTTTTATGTGGAAACCTTGTTAGGAGAAAAACCACGATGGAGATCAAACCCACAAGATGATGTACTATATTAAAAGAAGTATACTAGGTTAATAGTAATACAAAGGGAATACAAATGCATTCAGACACACTTCCTAAAGCTCACTTCTCAATTTTAACAAGGGCTACAACCCAAAAGAAGGCTTACTATCTTACAACAAGTAGATAGATAACAATCGACTGTGGACTACAATCCACTAATCATGAACTGATTGATAGCATCTCTATTATACCAATATAGTTTCAATGAAGTACATCAAATATATACCTTAATTGAAGATTCCACTCATACCTCTTTGCATATTCATCAATACATTACATTCACAACTCTTAGTACTTTACACTTACAAATGATTACAATCTTTTATACATTACATCAACTTATTTCCACAAGGTCATCCAAGGACGTAATTATGAATATTACATCAATGCGAGCCAAAACATGGCAGATAAGACATAGTAATGATCCAAATCTTCATCTTTGAACATGCTCCAAATTCATAAATCACAATGTGATCCTTAGCAACATGATACACCATCATGTTGACCAATACTAATAAAGACAACAATATGCTAGATGAAAATCACCAAGTTTGATCACATAACTAAATGTAATCTAACAAAATGGATAGGACACGATCTATAAACATCGTCAAGCAACATGAATTACCACAACAACAAAAAGAATAAATCTATCTCAGAACTCGCCATTGTCTCTACACTGTTCATCAGGAACACCAAACAATAACCTCTATTTCTCAATAAAAATGGCTTTCCAACAACCAAATCATAAATCTCTTGAGATGAGGATACAAATCCACGTCCTAAACTCACCACTAGGTTAGAAACTAGAGATGTTGCATTGTTGAACCACATTAATCAAAAAATTGGAACAATGTCTCTACCTAAATATCAAAAGACTAGTCTCTAATCAATCACCTATAACCTTCTCAAATCATCATGTAAACCTCTTTATACTGACATAGATAAACTAAAAACATCCCTAAAACTATTTGTACCTTTGCAGAATTTGATCTTTAACATAATAGACATACCAAGAAAATATTATCACTAAACATTCCTGCAACATCTTTGAAACACTATTAGACTAAAGAAATATGTTAGCACTAATAACAACACATCTCTCCAATATGTGATAAAAATCTCTGAAGGACATAGTTGTATAATATCTCAACAATATCCCCCTTTGGCATTGACGACAACATATGATGTGAAAAACCAGTCAATACCAAACAATACCAATAGTATCCATAATGATATTATCTTTTAGAGTCTAACAATCTTGTCTCCCATAGGAACAATCTCTCCCCCTTTGTTCCATACTCATTACATAATCTTCTCTCCATCATAAAAAAGCCTCTCAAATATATGAATTTTATCCCTCATGTTCATCTCTTCCTCATATATATATACACCTTGTTTTTCACATGCTCATCTCTCCCCCTTTGACATAAATGATAAAGAACACATATTTGTGACATAAATATCCAATAATACATCACAAAAACTGATCTCCATACCTAAATAATATGCTTTGATCATCTACCACAAATTTCTCTAAGCAACTGACCACTAACCACTAATCACTACTCCCCCCAAGGAGAAACTACCAAAACATCAATCTAGATCAATAATATCTCTGCAAGGACACTTCATTGATGCACATCAATACATCTCTATCTCTAATCAAGAGGGGAAATAACCCCAAGCTTACCTCAGAGATACTCAAAAGTATCTTCTAGCAAGGGCTTCATGAAGATATTTGTAATCTTCTCTTTACTAGATACATATTCCAATATAACTTCCTTCTCACTCAACTTATCTATCAAGAAATGATATTTGATAGATATATGATTTTTCTTGGAGTCTAACACAAGATTCTTCGAAATATTAACAACATTTTAGTTATCACAATAGATAGGAATTAGTTCATCAATGTTTACTCAAGTATCTTTCAACATTTGTTTCATCCATACCACTTGTATACAATTAACAACAACAACAATATACTCAACTTTAGTAGTAGATTGTGATATAAATTTTTTCTTTTTACTAGACCATGAAACTAACCTCTTTCCCAAAAAGAATGCTCTACCACTTGAACTTTTTCTTCCATCTACATTACCTACCTAGCCACATCAGTAAAATCACTCAATGTAAAATCAATATCCTTACCATACCACAAACTATAATCAACTGTTCATTTTGAGTATATGAGTATTCTTTTAACAACAACATATGATTATTTTGGTTCTTCTTGAAATCTTGCAATAATACAAATTGCATTCATAATATCAGGTCTAGTCTATGTCAAGTACAATAATCTACCAATTATAGATTTGTATCTTGTTTATTTTCCTTTGGAGAATCATCACCCTTTGTCAATTTACAACTGGTCACTATAGTAGTAGAAAATGGTTTTGAATCTTTCATAATGAACTTCTCAATAATTCTTACACTTACTTGGACTAAGATATGAAAATACCTTTTTCTGATTGTGTAGTTCATAGACCAAGAAAGAATCTCATCTCACCTATCATGGACATCTCAAATTCTTTTTGCATCTCATTAGAACTTTTTTTATTCAACTTGTCATTTCTACCAAAAACAATATCATCAACAAAAACTTCAACAATCAAAATATTATCATGATCAACTTTGAAGTACAAGTTACTATCAACAATATCCTTATTGAAACCATGTTTTAACAAATAATTATCTAAACTTGCATACCAAGCTCTAGGAGCTTGTTTCAATCCCTACAATGCTTTCTTCAATCGAAAAATGTAATGTCTTGTGTCTGGTCATCATAAAGTTGAGACCGATTTCTTCAAATTCAAGAGATTTCCTATCTATATATGAACTCCACTATCGATTCCTCTCCTATTTGTTGCTAATATTCCACGAATATGCTTTCTTTTTTAATTCGCTGGGTGAATCCTCTTTATTCACAAATTTATTTGCTTGACTGGGATATTCCTATTCGTGTGTCCTTCCTATACTATTTTTCCTCCGTAGAAATATTCCTTCAGTTTGACGCACTAAATCAAATATTATTCTATATGGAATGATGTCATCCTTTATGATTTTATATTTGTAAAAATTCCCTTCATGATATCCATTCCTCAATCACTAGTTTTGAAAGAACTAAGTCTCCAATCATTGCACATTTATGGATGGAGCGATCTTTTATATTCAATGCATCCCTTCTTCCATTAATCCACGTCAAGTTCCAGCAAATCTGAATAGTCTTGATTAACACTAGCACCCTCGAGCATGATATTAATGGCCATTTTGATGATTCCCAAACTCTTTGAAATGGAGGGTGAGCCGCTTCCCTCTTATGAAGTATCCCCTTGGAGTTTGCAAAATATTTTTGCTATATATGTTTTGAATGGATGCGTCCCATCCTGACGCATCTTTTCATTATATTTGAATTCATATTTTGAATATATTTCTTAATTAATAGTAAATCACAATGAGAATGAAATGTTATATTAATAATATATTATGTTATTAGATTATTAATTATTATCATATCAATATATTATATATTATTATATTATTATTATATCAATGAATTTTTTTTTTTTTTATTATTTATTGATTAATAATATTATATATTTATAATATAATTATTATATTTATTTATTAATAATATTATATATAATATTATTAATAATATGTTTTTATGTTATCACAATAATAATTTAATTAATTATATAATTTATTATTATGATTTAATTTATAATTATATTTAATTATTTAATCTTATATTCAATTCTTATTACCATTAAATTTCACTCTGGGAAGGGGACATTACAAAAAACCATGTCATTCTGATCTGTCAAATAAAATCCATCAAGATACTCAACATAGACTTCCTCTTCTAACTCTCTATTGAGAAATACATATTTAACATCCATCTGATATACATTAAAATATTTGTAGGTAGCACATGCAAGAAATATTCTAGCAACTTCAATTCTAGCAACATGAGCAAAAGTCTCCTCAAAGTCAATAACTTTCATCTGTGAGTATCCTTTGCAAACAAGTTTATCTTTATTTTGAACTACTTCACCATCTATATGCAATGAAATAGTAGTAGCGCAAGGGAACACAATAAAAGACTTAAAGAATTCATTGTACTAATCCACACAACATATGTGATAAGACCTACAAAATTGAACTAAAAATTCACGAGAGAATGCAAACCTCAAAGTCCAAGTAGCTCCAATGTAGTTTAGATGTGTCCAAGTAGAAGAATGTGTGTGCAATAAAATTTCTCAAGCTTCAATGGATGTGAGATATTTTAGCATTATGATATTGCTTAGCTTATGGATTTGGAGACAAAATGACATAATAACAATACATGAATGGTGGATGAAAATTAGGTAGTGAAGGGTTCAATTTATAGGCAAATGAAGGATGAAATAGATGGTCAAGATGCAAACCCAAGGAAGGCTGGAGATGCATTAGAGGAGAAGCACATAGATTGTGCTTTCTCAAATGGCTCTCATTGTGACAAGTGTCACAAGGAGAGAGGTTTGTAAGAATGGGGGAATGTGACCATTTTGGGAAATGTGAGAGGGGGAAAAAGTGCAAGAGATGGATGGTGTGTGTAAGAGATGTGTAAGAGAATTTAAGGTTGACATAAGGTTTGGAGGTTGGGAGATGTGAGGATGTGACAAGAGAGTTGACTTGGGCGAGGGTTAGGATTTCTTAATCTATAAATTACGATTTACGATTATGCAAATGTTTAAGGGGTGATTAGGCTTGTGATTAGGAGGTAAGTGGATGAATTAGGATGATGTGATGGGAGGAGAGAGAATGAGTGGAGGGTTAGATTAACTAATCATGGGTCATTAGCTAATTAAGAATGATTAATGTGTGAATGGGTTGGGTTGGGTTGGAACTATGAGTTAGGTGGTTGGGATAGATTAGGTTATAGGTTAAAGTTAAGGGCCATGTGCTCTAATTGATTAAATGTGGGTTATTTAATAAAAAAGGATATTTGGGAAATTCATTTAAATAAAGTTATGTATTTATTTAAATTAATAGAGGAATAGGGATTTAATTAATTATCAAGCTATGAGTTTCCATTTAGATAATTAATTGGACTATAGTTAATTAATTACATTAATTAACTAGGGGGATGACATAAATTAAATGAATATTAAATATTTAATCAATCAATGCCTTAGAAGAGAACTAAATAAGATTACTTAACTATGTAATCAAATTTAGGTGTCTACATTTTCCCCTCTTTGACATGGTGTTAAAATAACACTATTTCCAAGATGTTTGAAATAATAGATGACGTGAAGAGTTAATAGGTAGTGAAGTTGCCCTGGAATATGGAGAAGAAAGTTAGATTGGGTGATGCCCCCTCAAGAGGGTGATAGGGAAAGACAGAGGGGCCTGGGTAGCATCTTGAAAGGAAAAAGGGGCCAACAAGAAAGAATGGAAATGAGTAGCATCATGTGAATTTAATGTGATACAAGAAGAAAATGAGGGGCATGGAAAGGAAGTGGATAAAAAATGGGGGATGAGGGGTGTTTAAAAGGAAAAGGGGGCAAAGGGGGTGGCCTACATAAGGGTCAGAAGGGCTAGGTTGGGGTCATTTGTGTATATACGAGATTAGTAAACTCTTGCGTGTGTGAGCTCTAATATAGCATGTGATGATGGCGAGAGGAGGGAAACCAAGGCATAAGACCAAGATTACGAGGAGTGTATGGTGACATCAAGTGATAGATAGATAGGTATGACCTCGAACTTGTCTTTGTACTTTATGGATTTTCTTTTATGTCAAATTTTATGCTACAAATTCATGATCCCGCAAACTCTGGTTTGACGAGACTGCGATCCCACAAAAAATGCAAGGGATCGTGTTGGGTAGGGTAGGAAGAGAGAATTTTTGGCAGGGTCACCAAAATTGGTGGGGTTAAGGGTTTTGTCAGAGGAATGTGATTCCAATGTATTTTTGGTGGGATCACATTCTCAGAGCAAAAGGCTAGATGGGGGAAAAGTTATGCAATCCTAGGAGGGATCACGATGGGTACATCAAATTTGCTATGAGATTGCATTCCTATGGTGGTTCAAGGTAGGATTAGGGTAAGAGATCTCACGCCCATGAAAATATGAGAACTTACCATATTTGTGGGAATGCAGGGACTGGACCATGGGAACATAAAATTTGGGTTAGAAAAGGAGGTTCAGAAGGGGATGGGGTCAAGGGGATGGAATTGGGTGGTTCTATGCTAGGATATGTGGTAGAAAATTTGATATCACTTGGTTTGGTTGGTTGTAGTGGTCTATAGATTGATTGATATTATAGGAGAGACAGGTCACAATGTTATGTGAGGTAGATCAGTTCACACCCATTGACTAGACGCGGGTGGATGCCATTGGGTTGAGGTATCTAGTTCAGATGCCCCATAGGAGGGCATACATGGTTATGGTTACAACACTTTGTGAGAAATGACACTCAAAGAATGCCACATTTCATCTTCTGATAGGGGAGATGACTATTACCTTAGAGGATGTACACAAGATCTTTTGACTACCGATCTAAGGCACAAAGGTGATCACAGGGGCACCACACAATAATAAGTGGTTACAGTGTTGGTGGGGCTAGGTGTACCGACTATTTTATGACATGGTCAGTTAGCTTTGGATAGACATTTGGACATAGTGACTGTAGACAAAAGAGTATATTTTTATTTTTGTGGGTTAGTTTTAGGGTATATTGCCCTTGACATAAGAGGACTAGCATGACTCTAGTGTTGATCTCTATGATTGTACACATAGTAGATGCAGGGGTTCCAGTGGCATGGGGAACATTGATGCTAGTAGAGTTGTACAAATATCTACACTAGATTGTATATCACAGTGGGAAGGGACAAGGTGAGAGCATTGGATTCATGACCCTACTCTAGGTATGGGGTTGGGACCACATTATGGGGCTGAGACCAGTGGGGATGAGGGATAGATGGGAAGATTAGTTAGTAGTTTACAGTTGGGGAGAGCCATTGACATACCATGGCATAGATGACAAAGATTAGTTAAGGGAGGTTATAGATGGGGTCACATGGAGGTCATATAGGGTAGAGGGACCTTGGCCAGAGGATCAGGTACATATGCTTTATGTGATGATGCATGCATTTTTGACAGGATGATGGGACTACATCGTGGAGAAGTATAGGCTTGATCAGGTAGCTCGGTAGTTTGGCATCACAAAGGGAGTCCTAGAGGTGGAAAGATGGTCCTAGTGGACCACTTGGTGGAGGTGCTTAGAGTTCAAGCCACCACTTGATAGGCAGGGGTTACTAGTTGCATGGAGGGGGATGTAGTTAGTGTAGTGGGATTGGCAGGGGTATAGCTTGATGTAGGTAGTACACAGGAGTACTGAGCTTGGTTTAGATGACCACATGCCATAGAGAAGACATGTCTACCACTAGAGGTAGAGAGGGTGAGGGCAGCGACAACCTAGTTGGTGAGGGGGAGAGAAGGGGGAGAGTAGCGATCATATCTACCACCCTTAATTAGGAGGCCACCAATGGTTAATGTACCACCAAGATGAGTCCTAAGGAGGGAAGGTAGGGGAGATAGGGAATGGGAGAAGATTAGGGGAGAGGGGGATGCGATGGATGTTGATGTAGGAGGGGATGAGGGATAGGGGTCATATGAGTTACAGAGGCCACAAGGGCCATACGGGCCACCAACAAAGTAGGTTCTAGTAGGAGGATCATCTTCCTCACGTGGGGAGGCATATATCTCATAGAATAGTTGGCATCACTCTAGGCCATACATGTTGCAGTTAGCCAACTATTATGGGATACACATAGGGAGAGGGATACTCTCATTACAGACTTAGTACATACACTACATGAGGGGATAAATGTCATTGATAGGAGAGATAGGTTGAGGTGTGAGAGGTACAACCTCTAAAGAGGGAGGGACATGCTATTAAGGGAGTGAGATGCACTTATGCAGGATCTGGTAGTGGAATAGGTTGGGGGAGGGGGGGGATCAATGATTGATACATAAGATCTCCTAAGGCTAAATAGGGAGATGTCTGATCTTAGAGAGAAGGTATGATGGTATGAAGGCATGCATCATGCCTTAGTCCCACCGAATAGGATAATACATTATAGGCATACCATTCAATCAGGAGCTACAAGTACAAGGATAGGGATAGGAGGGGGAGAAGCCAGAGGACAAGTGGAAACATGTTTGTGGCTGGACCTTCCTATAGGACAGGGTGGGAGAGCCACCAACTGGGACATACACAAAGTCATCAATGGTCAGCCAGGGGCTTGGTGAAGATGGCGAAGGCTGAGGGGTTAGGGATTGGTGCACCAGGGGAAGGGAAGGAGGAAGATGTGATAGGGCCATCATAGGCTCTTACACAAGTATATGTTATAGTTTCCCATAGTACAAAAAAGAGACTACAACCCAAGGTGATGAGGGTACAGATCACAAATACACCACCACTGGATCCTTCACAATTTTCCCCATTGCTTGATCCCACACAAGACACAGTTGCCCCTATAGTTTTAGATGTTCATATGTAGACTTCCACAGGAGAGATAGATGGGTAGTAACATGCTGCATATTTTGTTTGTACTATATGATGCACTTGATATGATGTATATTATTTTTTGAGGGCATTATTTGTGAGATATGTACTTTATTCTTTGATGGACATTATGAGACATTCAAATACTGATTTATTCTTTCATGTGGGTTTTGGGGGCATTTTTCTATTATTTTTATGAGATATACACATATGATGATGAGCTGGGTGGAAGTCTATGCGTTATGAGATCTTTTTCTTATGTTTATGGATGTAAATATATGGATGTATGAATTATGATGTATTGACGTGTGTCATGTAGGATGTGATTATTTAGGTGATTATAATATGAGACTAATGTATTTGTGATGGATGATGTGATGTGTTTATGTAATTTGATGTATATTCTTTATATCTATGTGATGCATTTGTGTGAAAATGTGATCTATGCAAGATGCAACTACTGGTGTTTTATGGATGCAGGATGGATACGATGTGTGTGTGTGTGTGTGTCTTATGATTTTATGTTTATACATGTGATGGATGTATGTAATGCATGTGATTTATTTATGATGCACCTCATGATGTGCCTATATGGATGATGTAAATCTACATGTCTAGGTATGTAGTGCAAGATAGAAAGTGAGTAATAATGCAAGATAAAAAATGAGTGTAATGCTATTAAATGCTCACTTAAAATGGATTAAATATAAGAAGATAAGCAATGAATGCAACCACTATACTAAATTAAAATGAGGAAACTATAATTATTTAATGATAATGATTTAAATGTGTGAATAAATGCACCCAATGCAGGTGATAAGAATGAAATTGAAAGGTAATGATCAACGATATGATTATAACTCTAAAAAAATTCAAAAAATGCAGCCTAATAATGAATGCACTTATAAAATGAATGAAACTTAAAATGAATGCAACTAAATGTAATTCACTACTACAATAAATGCACAATAAAATGAAAGCAACTAAATGTAACTAAAGTGTACATGGGTGTGTATGAAAAAGTCAATGTGAATGAGATGGGGATGTAAGATTAAATGCATAGGCAGGATGCATATATGCATCATATCATGACTTGACTAGACCCTCACTATGAGAAGTTAACTAGGATGGGGGGGAGAAAAAAATTGCACAATAAAAATCCATGGTTTAGTAAATTAGGTAACGGGATGGGGTTAGTGATCCAGGTTTGCATTAGGATGGGGGTTGTTTTTGAGGGGGGGTGGATTTGAGGGAAATGAGTTTGTAGCATCAGATTAGAGTTGTAAGGTTTTTTGTTATGGATTTGGAAATTTTCATGGATTTTGAGGATTGCTTAGGATTTTTGGTGGATTTGATGGGTGAAATTGTATCTTGAAGCTTGAGCCCTAGTATTCTGGGATGGAATATCACCATGTAGTTTTGAGTACTTAGTTTGATATAGCAATATCAAAAACCTTCCAAGGTTACTAAGAAAATTAAGTCCTTGTCACAAATGTTGCATAGGAATGACTTAACAAACACACAAGGATTTCACTAGCATCATACATGAGCCTAGGAGGAGTTAAAGTGGAAACGATGTTGGGAAACCCATAGACAAACAATATTTCCCATGTGCATGGTGTAACCCAAAAGGATCACATGTTGGACGTGCAAGGGTCACATCTAACTAAAAGATCAAAAACCTTTCTCTAGATTGCCCCCATTTGTAGCACCCCGTGATATGATGAGATGATGGTGATTTTGAGTAGGGGAACAATGAGAAGCATTTAAAAATATTATCAAAAACCAAAGAATCAATTCAAAATCAAAGTGATAAATCCAAAAGATGCCCTTTTTCAAAAGAGTTCAACTAACTGAAAGATGTTGGGATTAGGTCAGACATGAGAAATGATGCATCCTACAAGTACCGGTTGATGGGATTCACTACAAATTAGTGTCTGATAACAAAAGATGAATCGAGGATAATCACGTAATCAAGAATGTTTGCTGAGGGACTTGTAGAAGTACGAGGCTTGATAAGACAACATAATCAATCAGATTTTTGCAAGATGGTCAAGGATATGTACAATGGGACCTGCCAATATAGTACAATTGGAGTGACTAATATATACACTGAGTAATTTCAAAGCTCAAGAATTAGGATAGGTCAACCACATCAGGGGTACCCACTTCATTCATTCAAAATCTCTCTATCGGAGCTACTTACTTATCTAAGGCAACCCCAATTTAGTAGTTTCCCTTTTTTGGGTCGGGCAATTCTAGTTGTTTCTAAAAGTGGAACATTGACATTATATAGGGAATAATAGAATAATAGGGGGCCCTACTATAGACGAGGTTAGTTGGGTTCCCGACACTATTCTATGGTGTCTTGCAGTACCATCTTGCCCAACATGTGACATATAAATAAAAAGCTCAGGATGTGGGGATATGATACATTTTATAACTGATATATACAAGAAGCTCAAGATATTGGATAGTAATTCAATTATCTATGTGTGCGTGCAATAATGGAATACCTAGAGAATATGCATTTGTGATAGGTTTTTGGTGGGGAGATAATAGGTGGTTACATGATTATGAGGGGATGAGACTTTGATAGATAATGAAACGGTCCATTATGTACAGTGCCTATTTCTAGGTTTTCACCAACATACTTGCCCAAGGCACTTGATTGCCAAGTTTTTATTGTTGGATGATTATTTCTCTTGGATTTTTTTGCTATTTTTTGATTTTTTTGTATTTTTGTATTTTTTTTTAATGTTTTTGTTATCATCAAGGTGCATGTTTACTAGGTTTTTACCAAGACAATAATTTTTTCATGACTTTTAATACTTTTAATAGATTTTTTTAGATACATGGAATACACTACATATCTTAGGCATATAAATTCTTTAGATGAATGATGTTGATGGGATCATTCACAAGTTCCCCTTTGGGTGTCGATAATTGGTATGCTCCTAAGCTGAAACAAGTTGTGACAATGTAGGGACCCAACCAAGTAGACTCAAACTTGCCTTTCTTTTTCCAATCTGCTTGTACCTTCTGATTCACTTTAAGGACCATATCCCCCACCTTGAACTATCATGGGTGGACCTTCTTTTTATAGCTTCTCTTAAGCTAGTTTGGGTATAAAACTAGGTGATCATATGTCTACTAACTCTTCTCATCTAACAGGTCGATCTGTGTGAGGTGCGCTATGTGGTAATCTTCATTAGTGATATAGTTCCTTAGGGACATGTGTAATGAAGGTAACTTAACCTCAATTGGTAAGACAACTTCAACATAATATATTAGAGAGTATGGGGTGGTGCCTGTGGGAGTGCAAAAGGAAGTGCGATATGCCCAAATGATGAGATTAATTTGGAGGTGCCAGTCACGACCAAAATAATTCACAAACTTCTTGAGGATTATTAGGATGGTCTTATTGGTTTCCTCAGCTTGGCCATTCCCTTGGGGAAATTATGCACTATAAAAGCGATGGTGAATATGGAGTTGGTCACACATATCCTTCATATATTGATTCTCAAATGGCATGCCATGATCTATGAAGATGGTGGAGGGGACGCCGAAGTGATAGATGATATGATAGAGGAAAAACTTGGATATTTTGACAGTTGTAGTAAGGGTGAGTGGGATCACTTCAACCCAATTTGTGAATTATTTAGTAGTAGTGATAATGTACTTTTTTTTGTTTGAGGAAAGGGGTGGTTATCTTACCAACGGGCTCGAATCCCCAACATGAGAAAGGTCATGGAAGCATAATAGGATGTAGGTCTTGTATGGGAGCATGAATCAGGTTGGAATGTTGCTGACATGGTACAAATTTCTTCACAAACTCACAAGCACCATGTTACATTGTGGGACAATAATGCCCTACTCTAAACAAGTGATTTACTAAGACCATACCACTCATGTGGGAGCCACAAATTCTAGCATGAATCTCCTATAAATCCTAGGTGGCCTTGTTCAAGTCTAGACACCTAGAGAGGATTTTGTGATATGACAGTATAGGGTGTTGGCTATGAGAATGTATTAGGATGCTCTGCAAATAAGGTTCTAGTGTTGGGTGTTTGTGAGGTGGGGGATATGATACCATTTTTTAGATAATCATGGATGTCATGGTAGCATGGGGATTGAGGACCAACCAAGACACACACTATTTTACAATAAACATTCTCATAAGAGGGTATGTGGAGTTTCTCCACTAAGAATTCATACTGTGTGATGTCTCGAGGGATTTCAAGTAGGGATCTGATAGTTGCCATTACGTCTTCTGCCTTATTTTATAATCTGGGTACTTGCATAAATTGTAGGCTTAGGAATTATTCTTTCATTTTATCCACTAATTCCTTATAGGGAAATATCTTATCATCCTTTGTATAGAACTCAGCCATGACTTTTTTGATGATTAATTTTGAATCTCCGAACACTTGTAACTATGTGATGTTTCATTGGATAATTGTCTTGAGGCCTAAGATGAGTACCTTGTATTTTGCAATGTTTTTGGTACAAGGGAATCTCGATTTGAATTATTTTGGGATGTAGTCACTTTGAAGAGAGACAAAGAGGATTCCTTCCCCTAATCCATGGTATGTGTAGGATCCATCAAAATACAACTTCCATGTCAGTTGTTCTTCAATCATGCACAAATGTTCATCTAGAAATTTCATTATCAGAAGATATACATCTACTGAGGGTGCCTTAGCTAGTTAATCCATAATAATATAACCCTTGATCACCTTTCTATCTACATATTGAATGTCAAATTCACTGAGGAGTATTACACATTTTTCCATGCATCCTATAAGCATTGTTTGTGAGATTAGCTACTTGAGGGGATCTATTTTGGAAATGAGTTTCATCATGTGACTAAGCATATAGTGCCACAAATTTTGAGTAACAAAAACAACCGCTAAGAAGGCTTTCTCCATTGGTGTATAATTGAGCCCATAGCCAACAAGCGTACAATTAATGTAGTAGATAAATATTTCTTCTCTATTATCATCAAGATGAGCCAAGAGTTCCCCTAGTGCCGTAGTGATTGTAGATATGTACAAAATTCATGGCTCCCCTAGAGTAGGTGGTACAAGGATGGGTGGATTCTCCAAATATATCTTGATATTTTAAAAAATTCTTTGGCATAAAGGATCCCATTTAAACTTGGTATCTTTACGCAGTATATGGGTGAATGGTTGGTACTTATCTGTAAGCTATGATATGAACCTTCTGATATACTATAGATTACCCTATAGACTTTGTAATTTCTTGAGAGTCCTAGGGGAGGCATTTCCATTATAGCTTTGACTTTCTTGGGATCGATCTCTATGCCTCATCTAGATACAATGAATCTTAGGAGCTTTCTTGATGTAACTTAGAAGATACATTTCTTGGGGTTGAGTTTCAAACCATAGTGATGGAGGTGATCAAATACATATTCCATCATGTTGAGATGGTCTAACCTTGTTTTTTATTTTTCCAAAATATCATCCACATAGTTTGCCAGGATCTTATGGATCATATCATGAAATATAATAGTCATGGCTTGTTGATATGTGGCCCCAACATTCTCCAAACCAAAAGGAATCATGTTATAATAGAATGTGACCCATGGGGTTGTGAATGTTATCTTGTGCTAATCTTACTCTACAATGCATATCTGATTATAGTTGGAGAAACCATCCATGATTGACAACATCTCATACCCGATAGTAAGGCCCATGATTATATCAATGTTTGGTAGAGGGAAATTGTCCTTTGGAGATGTCTTATTGAGGTCTTGGAAGTTTTTACATATTCTAATTTCTCCTGATGGTTTGGAAACTAGCACCATGTTGGAAATCCATTCTGAATAGTTAATAGCACATATGATTATTTTCTTATAGGAGTTTTTCTTGTTCTACTTTCACTAGTAAGGCCACCTTAGGGTGTGTCTTCTAAAGCTTTTGCTTGACTGGTTTGGAATTTGGGTCTACTGTGAGATGATGGACAACTAGGTTGGGGTCCAACCTAGTTATATGATCATAAGACCATGCAAAGTTAATTGTAGCTTCTTGGATAAGTGCAGTGAAAGTTGTATCTTCGACCTCTGATAGTGATGTTGCTTATAGGACATTATATGGTTCCCAAATTGATATGATTGGTTTCTTCAATAAGTATAGATGATTTCTCTGACTTGTAATCATGGATAAGAGGAAGAGGCAAGTCTTCATTTCCTAGAATCTCAGAGAGGTTTTCACCAAAAGACTCATTTTTTTCTTTTTCATTTTTTATTTTGTGGCTAAAGAATTCCTCATCCCCAAAGTATCCCTTAGGGTCTAGCTTGTAAACATGTGTTGAAGCATGACCCCACTATTTATGTTGTTCTACTACTCCCATGAATCTTAGGAGTACATCCTTGCTTTGGAACTCATCGATATGTGCCATGATTGGTTGGTCCCATTCGATGAGTCTGGGGTGGATGAGTGGGAGATCAATGAGGTTTGTGGATAGTTGGTGAAGGATAGAATTACCTAGGAAGGTATTGTCATCAAATATATCATTGTAGGATTTCTTTACTTCCTCTTCAGGGATGTCTTTGACTTCCACGATTTCATCTTGGATGTCTAGGAGGATAACGTTGGGTGTATTAGTGCCCCTAGTTGTGGTATCACGGTGTTGTATGTGTAGATGAGTAGTGTTTTTTATAAATCCAAGGCCTTGATATCTTGGATAATGAGAACCCTCTAGTGGGTCTTTCATACCACCTTCCTTAGGTCCTAGGCCATTGCCTTGATAGTTCCATTTTTATGTGGTCTATTTGTGTGATGTGGGGTATTTACCTTTGAAGTGCCTTAGAAGTTTAGTGTTGAGCAATGAGGGATATTTTTATAACCATCCATTGGTGTTGGGATCCATCTATTGACTGGTTAGAATGTTGTATGATGGAAATGTGGATGAACCTATTTGCTTCATTTTAGGTTCCACTTGCTGGGGTGTGCTTTGGTGGCACAGGTGCCCTTGAGTATGTGGATAAAGTTGTATGGACCCTACTATAAAGGAATCTATTAGGATATATTCCTCATTGCCCCTATTGTTGATCTTGAAGGTAGAAAGGGTAGAAGTGAGGATTGGTTCTGGGTCACAATGGGATTGGGAGGAAATAGCAATAGAAGTGTCAATGTCAATTCTAGGATAATGGGTGTAGTAAGGGAATGAAGCTTCTAATGCATGACAATATGCAAAGGGTTGTTGATCAACATGGATGGTTATTTTTGTTCCTTGATGTGGTAATTTGATGCACTGATGAAATGTGGAGGGAACGACTTGTATGGAATGAATCCAAGAATGATTGAGGAGGACGTTGTAAGGGAGGTCAAGATCAACAACATGGCATATAGTTTCTTGTATTGTTAGACCTAGTTTGATGGGTAACAAGATGGTGCCTTCTGAGGTACATTCTAGGTTGTCATAGGCCTTGATGGTGATAACTTCATGTGATATGTCTACTTTAGTGTATCTCACTTATTTGATGAATCTTAATGTGCATATGTTTAGGGCTGAACTATTATCTATCATGACCCATTTGGCTATAAAGTCATTGACCATGATGGCGATGCAAAGTGGGAGATTGTGACATGGTTAAGTGAATGGCATGTTGAAGGGCTTAAATGAAAGACTACATAGTGCAAATAAGTGTCCCACAATGTTCTCTAATTGAGTGGTATTGATGTTTGTGGGGACATGTGCCTCTTTAAGGGATTTGTTTAGGATTTCCTAATGGACATTTTAGGTGTGGAGAAGATCCAATCTGGAGATTTGGATGGGGGTATTCCCAAGGTGTTCCATGAGGTTGGATTGTACATTTGATGAGGAAGAAACATTGGCACTAACAACAAATTTCCTACCCTAGAGTGTGGTGACCGCACATTGACTATCTATGCATTTAACATGCATAACATTTACCATGGGTTTTACTTGGGAGATGCATCCAAATTTTTTATCATAGTTAATGTAGGTAGTAGTGTAATATTTCTCATCACTTTGGCCTCCTTGTTTTCCCTTGCCTTGGTTTTTGGCTGGTGGGTTTGCCTTAGCTATGCCTTTTCCAGAGTTTTGTTGAGGAAACACATTTTGATAAATTTGTAGGTTCGTATTAGGAGAGGCTTGGCAAGTGCATCAAATGTGATATCCTAATGGTCAATGAGATCTTGCACATAGTGTTTGAGTTTCATGCATTTGATGGTTGGATGGCCCTTAACACACTAATAGCTGCAATATTTATTTTTCTTGTACCAAGTGGGCTTTGGTTGAATCTCATCAAAAGGTTGAGTCTGTGGATATATAATCAGGTTGGCCTTATCCATTCTATCAAAAATGATGTCTATGGGTTTACCAAGAAGGGTGAACACATGTTTTTGTGCATTCTAGACTCACGATTTTGGTTGTCCTTGAGGGATGAATATGAAATTTATCTAGTTTACTGGGTGTTGGTATGTTGGTGTCAGTTGTTGATAGGTGGTCACTTATTGCTGATAGGCCTATGTGGGATACTATTAGGATTGTTTTGGTTGTTGATAGGTTGGAAAAAGCATTCTAAGACCTATAGAGAAAATGTGGATGTGTTTGGTCTTTGTGGCTCCATCCATGATGGTGTTCTTGTTCTTATTCTAATATCCAAGAAAATCATTATAATTATCATTGTAATGTTTGTAGTACCATCCTCTAAGAGACTCTTCTCAGTATCCATACCCTTTCTTTGAATGTCTTGGTAGGTCTAGAGATAGTTCATACACGTGATGTCATAAGTTGGGGTGCAATTTGTGAATGTGTATCTTTGTGAGATGTCTCTCTAGGGGTTGGAATGACACTCTCATTGTGAGGCCTTGCCATCTCTATAGATAATCTATGAGGATTTCGCCTCTTTTTTTCTTGGAATCATAGAGGTCAAGGAGAGATAGCTCATTCTCGATGTGATGTGTGTATTGTGTCATGAATTTTTATGACAACTAAACAAAGGTCATGATTGTCCCATATGGTATGTTGTAGAACCATTTGAGAGGAGTCCCCCCCTAAGCTCTTTGGAAAGATTTGCATAAGGTATTTATAATTATAGGATGCCTCTTAACAGGCCATATAAAATCCCTTAATGTGGTTGATGGGATCTCCCTTCCCCTGATACTTGTCAAATTTGGGAGACTCAAAATATTTGGAGAAGAGGACAACTATGATAGATCAGTCAAATGAATAGGGAAAAACCTCTTCTAACTTAAAGGTTTTAGTCTTAGTTGTGACACGAAGCTCCTTAAGAGTATTCTTCATTTCCTCCCATTCTAGGTTGATAGGCGTCAAAGTAGGTACTCCCATTTGGAAAGGGTTAGATGGTGCAGGTGAATATGGAGGATTTTGAGGGGGATATTGTGGGTTTTGATAAGGGGATTTCCTAGTTAGGTGTGCAGGTTACAATGGGTTTTGCGGAGGAGATTGGACAATGTATTGTTGTTGAGGTGCCTGCATGTACTATTGTAGGGAATATGTCTATGGCCTCTTCTATGGTGGTAGGGAAGGGTATTTTTTTTGTAGAGATATTGTTACTACATAGGGGGCTGGTAAAATTCCATGGATTGTTGATGCACTTAGATAGAGAGGTTTGTATGGGCTTACCCAATGTAGGTAGAATACATACCTACATTGCTGAGAGGTGGATGAGTCCCTTGGACATTTGCAGAGACTAGTGGTGGTGCAGGGTAATTGGTATAATGGGAAGGACATGGTTGTTATGTTGGTGGTTCTATTTGGGGTATGGTGGATGATGACATGACTAGGTAGTTGGTGAATGCAGGGGAAGTGGCAGCTGACTGTTGAGGATATGTGGTTAATGATGTGAATTGAATTGATGGTTGTGGGATAATGGGATTGGAGATATGTGACTACATCTGGATTCCAAGGGTGTGCATTTTTGCCTGAGTAAGACCCAAAGAAGAGGTTTTCCTTGTAGTAGGTTGTGATGTAGAAGCAGTTGGGAATGTAGATGTGATTTTGGGGACTTGAGGTACAAATGGTTGATTTAGGGGTCTTGTATGAGGCATCCCTATTGTGAATTATGTTTGAGAAGGAACAAAGGGAGGTTGTGATGAAGAGGCAATGAATTGTGTCATAAATGTTTGCGTAACAACTGATGATGTGGTGGTTGTTTGAGGGATGATTGAGGTAGTCGTGGGATGGGTGGATTGGGTAGCAAGGGTTGGGATAGATTGTGATATAGGAGGGGGAGGAGGGGGATTTGAGTCTAGGTCCCCCATGATGGAAAATGGAGTGGGTTGGGCCAATGTATGCACTATAGGAAGTGTGGAACTTGGCTGCAATAAGTGGGAAATGGGTGAAGAAAATTGGGATGTTTGTAGGCTGGGGTCTACAACTTGTTCGATAGAGGTACTATATGTGTTGATGGGGATGCATATAGGATGTGTAGGATTGAAGGGCCTAAGTCCTGGGGGAATGGGAGTACCCTCTTGTTCAAAATTGGCTATGATGGTGATATGATTATAGGATATGATGGCACTAACCATTTGTGCATTCCCTCGATGACTCATAAATGCTTCCATAGAGTTTGCATTGATAATTTCATCTGGATCAGTCCATACATTTTCAACTTTTGCTTGATGTTGAGGATCATATGAAACCATGACATTTTTTGGGTCAAGTATGGTGTTTGACATGACAACCATTTGGTTGGGATCCATATCCTTCCTTTTCTTGGAGCATATCTCGACATGCATGAAATGTGGATTCTAGGATGAATGATAAAGATACATAGATAGATATGGGGTTCAAAAGGATGATGTGTATGTAAGATGATCCTAAGGAAACCTAAGGATGAAGGATGAGGATATGATGACCCTAGGATATCTAAGGGAAAGTGATAATGCAGGACTAAGGATGAACCTAGATGACTCAAGGGATGCTTGGATGATATTTTATGAAGATGATGGGGATGTCCTAAGGATCTAAGGATTACTCGGTGTCAAATAAAAGTGACTTTCCTTTCTTGGTGCAAGATCAAATGGATGGGATTGTCAACCTTATATAGAATTATGATCCTTTGAAGATGGGATCCTTGTGAATGTGATCCAATATTTGGGTTAAGATGATGAGGCCACAAGGACAAGTAATAGCTACCCTAGACAATTCTTAGCCAAAGGGTGGAGCTATGAGATGATTTTGATTTAGGTTAGAGGATCTAGAAACTCCATAGGATGTGAAACTAAGTGGAGGGTATGACTTATTTGATTTTAGGATTTTTAGATTTGAAGAAAGGATGATGGTTTGAGCTAAATGATGTTGCCTAAAGGGATGATGTAAATGTTCCTAAGGGGTGTTCTAAGATGAAAGGATGATCATATGAGCTTGTGGGAATAAAAGGATATGTTTGTGATTAGGCCGATTAGTCTTCTCTCTCAAGGATAACAAAGGCACAATTTATCTCAAGATGGGTTGCAAATTGCAACATTTTGGCATTGTATGTTACTCTATCAAGTTTCTCTTAGTATTTTGTCTCTTCTTTGATTATGGTCATAAGAGGATGATGATCATTGAGTTTACATTCTGCGGCTTTCTTCTCTTTGCATGTACGGGCAATAGGGAATTTTACCTTCTTGTGTTTTACTAATGGTCATGTATCTAATATATTTGATCTCAAGGATACTAAAAGTAAAAAATTTCAAGTTTTGCAAATTTTTAGGATCTCTCCAAACTAGGTAGTGACTAGGGTAAGCATACTTGGCTTGATTTTTGAGCAATTTTGAAATCTTTGGAGGATGTGAGGCAATAATCCTATAAGAGACAAATAAATCTTGTGGGAACAACACATTTTAGTTATGTTTTGATCTCTTTGGAAAAGGACTTGTAACTTTGAGTGTGTATGTTGTAACAAATATTTTTACTAGGTTTGTAACATCAAAGACACGCACAAGCACTTCTACCCTATGTAATTGTCTTAGCTTTGAAAACCTTTTCTCACAAACTTAGGCACACACCCAAGAGATAATTAGAATACAACCACTATATACCACATAATGGGTCAAACAATGTTGTATTAGCTAACTCAAAGTGTTCAAGGATGACTCAATACAGTGAGTGTCTTGGGGAGGTTACTATCCTCCTTACACAAAGATTATCAAAATTTTAGGGGTAGATCAGATAGGCCTCAATTTAATGAAATCTAGTAAGGTCCTTGGATTCCTCCTAATAAATTTGTACACGTGTCTCACTTAAGAGTCCATTTGACCATGCCAAAACTATAGGGATATTTACCTACCTCAGACTACCATCAACATGCATCACCCAAGCTGGAGGGGACGAGGCAAGAGTTTTATCAACACCTTGTTTATATACCGATTGAGGAATTAATGATTTGAGGTCTTCCTCTAATGGGGAAATGCTCCCACTAGACATGTCTCACTAGAAGTAAACCAAGCAACTTAACCTTTCTTGTCACCCAAGTTTCCACGAAGGAGAGGGGAGAGGATAAAAATATAAGATACTTGTTTCATGTCACTTAATTAATAAGGTTTTATTAGATGATTTGTGTGCCAGTCTGTATAAATTTTTTCTCAATTTGTGTGCCAGTCTGTACAAATTCCATCTCAAGAAGCGTGCCAGGCCGTCTGGTACCAAAAAAATACCCCAAAATGCAAATTTGTCCAAATTGGACGTGCCTTATATGGAAATAGGGGTTTTTGGGCACTGCAAACACAATCATGAGGTCTATTTGGGCCAAAAATGCTCCCAAAAATAGTGACTACCTTGGGATCCATATTGGGGCAAATTGTAATTTTGTTTTTGCCACAGATTCCAACTTTGTGCAAATTAGACAAATTTTATATGGGTCTAGGGGTTCTTGGGTGCTCTGAACACAATAGTGAGGTTTTTTTGAGCCCAAGGTGACCAAAAAAAGAGGTCACCCCCAGATTTGACAGAAATCCTCTAAAAATATAGATTTGACAAACACAGTTGAATCTCTCAGAAAGAGGATAGGGGCAAACAGATCTGAAGCTTTGATACCATATTGGAGTTGATGAGAAAACAATCCAAAGCTCCCAAGAACACCTGCATGTAAACACCTATCACAGAAAGAGAGAGAAGAAGAAAGAAGCTATGGAGGCCTGAACGCATTGATTTACAAGAGGGGAGAAATCATTCTTGATGTGCAAAAACAAAAGTTACAATTCAATAATGAATAATCTGTTACAATCTATTATGAAAACAAATGAGATCAATCCTTATAAAAGGAGATCTGAAAACCTAAAAAGGTAAAACCTAGGTTGCATAATAATAATTAATAAAATAATTAATTATTATATGCCTAAAGTTTAGCTTAAGCATAAAGAGATAATAAGTGACTTAGTAATTAAATCAAATATGATTCAATTAATAAGAAAACACTTTATTACTCTAACAGGTTTGACAATGAAGTAAAGATATCTAAGGAAGTGTTGAAAAACACTCCTTCAAACACACTAAAAACTCATTCTTTCCCAAATTGACAAACTTAATTATCTAAGTGTTTTCTATCTATGACATCAAATAGTCACGATCAACATGTAAGGTTCTTTAGAAAATAAATGACAATGCTTTGAAGGGTAAATCTTTGATTTGCAAAAACAAGATATTTTACTCCCTTCACATTCAAGATTTTTTAGAGTTCATTTTAAGCCCAAATTGAAGTGTTCATTGCATTTTTTACTATCCCTTAAGCATTCAATACTTCATGACTTCTTTTTAAACCCAAATTGAAGTGTTTTGGTCATTTTTATCCTTTGTTAAATTTTAAAGCCCAAGTCTGAAGTGTGATGTGACATTTGGCATACAAGGTAAGGTTAAGAACCTAAATTTAATGTGTGAGTCAATTTATGTTATGATTAATTTTTTTATAGAGTGATCCCATAGTCTGAGACTACAATCCCATAATCCTACATAAGCACAAAAAATATAACTAGTGGAACATCGATCCCGCAGGCCGTACGGGCGATCTCGTAGGTCTGTGTCAGTAGTAATAAATGGTTATAGTATGAAAAACTAATCGAAATAGAGAAATTTTTACCTTCATTCCTACATATTCAACGCTCAATCTCGCAAAGTCAAGTCTCGATCTTGCAAGCACAAATTTTGATAAAAGTGATTGAAAGAGGATTAAGATATGTGATTATTTTTATCTACCTTATGGCTTACAATGAGGCATTCTTGCATGGTCAAACCTCATTCTCATAGGTCTGAGTTACAATAGAACTTTAATACAAAAGAAATAGGTCTCAGGAGGCCAAGAGGTCTTTGTCTGTAGGAATGAGATACTAAAGGTGGTACTATTGATCTTGTAGGTGGTTATTTTTGATGCTGTGTAAGTTTGGACTTGGGGAATGGTGTCGCCCAAGCCTCCTTTTTTTCTTAGTTGCAAAAAACACAAAAACCTTACAAAAAACACTCAAACAACCAAAAAAATTAGTATTTGATTAGTTGTAAGTAGAAATAGATAGGGAATATAAAGAAATGACCCTTGAAGTGGGTCCCACTAGACATGCCAAAATATATGAAATGAAATAGTAGTAGCAAAAGGAAACACAATAAAAGAATTAAAGCATTCACTACACTAATCCACACAACATATGTGATAAGAACTATAAAATATAACTAAAAACCAATAAGAGAATGCAAACCTCAAACTCAAAGTAGCTCCAATGTAGTGTAGATTTGTCCAAGTAATGGAATGTGTGCTCAATAAACTTGCTCAAGCTTCAATGGATGTGAGGGATTTTTGCATTATGATATTTCTTATCCTATGGATTTGGAGAAAAAATGGCATGATAAAAATACATGAATGGTGGATGAAAATGAGGGAGTGAAGGGTTCAATTTATAGGAAAATGGAAAAATGAAACGAACAGTCAAGATGCAAACTTGAGGAATGATGGAGATATATTTGAGGATAAGCACATGGATTGTGCTTTCTCAAATGGATATCATTGTGACAAGTGTCACAAGGAGAGAGGTTTGGAAGAATGGGGGAATGTGACCATTTTGAGAGATGTGAGAGGGGACAAAAGTGTAAGATATGGATGGAGTGTGTAAGAGATGTGTAAGAGAATTTAAGGTTGACATAAGGTTTTGGGCTTGGGAGATGTGAGGATGTGACAAGAGAGTTGAATTGGGCAAGGGTTAGGATTTCTTAATCTATGGATTATGATTGTGCAAATGTTTAAGGGGTTCTTAGGCTTGGGAGTAGGAGGCAAGTGGGGGAATTAGGTATTGGAATTGTTGTTGTTTGAGGTGTCAACATTCATGTTTTGTCATTGGTGTCAATATATGTTTTAGTTTTTTTCATCATAAGTCTCAAACAAAATGGTTATTGTAGGAACAAATAGGTCTGACAGGGCGGTATGGACATTGTATGATGTTCTAGGTTACGCAAGCTTAGATTTTTGAATAAAGAGGTGTGTAGACTGTATGGCTAAGGTTGTATATCATTATCTAGTTTTTTGCATGAGTTATGACTAATTTGGTGGAGATTGGTTATAGTGCAGTAACAAAGGATTATGGCAAAGATGGTCTATGGGTTTTCAGTATAGCTTTGATGCGAGCATGGATTATAGTATGTGAGCTTGAGACTTGATAGAAGACACATGGGAGAAAAATCTAGGAGATTCTCAGGTCACTAGGATCATGGTGACATCAGATGTGGTGTGTAATCTTGCAAAGACCTATTTCAGGCTCACCAAAGAAGATAACATGTTCAAAGGGTTTCTAGTCTTGATTGGAGATTTTGGCACACATTTAATTTTTTTTTGTATACTTGTTTAAGATACCATGTGTATCTTAGCAAGGGTCTATAAATTCATTTGTGCATTTGGGAAGTCCCAATAGGATGACCTAATTGCTTGTTGTAACTTGTATAAATGAAAGTCATTCCTTGGAGTGTTGTATGTATAGTTTGAAGGGTTGTGAGCCTATTGTTGTGAGGTATGTTGGATGTAGAGTAGAGATCATTCATTGAGCACTTCATTATAACTGTATAGGCAAGGTTAGTTTCTATAAATTAGTTCATTACTGTTATTGTATACTCTTATACATTTATTTGGATAATGGATCCAGAAAATGGGTTTAACCTTCAGAAGGTGGATTTAACCTTGACTTTGGGCAGTGTGCTTGAGCAGTGAGCTTACCTTTGTACTCAACTCCTAACAGGGTTAGAAAGACTTCTAACAAGGTTTATCCTTTAATAGGGACATGTAATGGATGTAATAATCAACTCCTAATAGCGCAAGGTCTCCTAACATGGACATAATATTTCTAGTGCATTATTTATGGGTTCTATCCCCAATGGATTTTTTTTCCCTTAATAGGGTTTTCCTCGACAACAAATCCTTGTGTTATGGTGTTTTGATTTTGTGTTGTTCTTGTGGTTATATTATTGTTTCAGTTTATGTAAAGTAATTAGATTAAAAGAAATGAAGTTTTAGATTTGGCACCCAACTGATTCACCCCCCTCCAAGTTGTGTTGGTGCATTGTTATTGTTCAAGTTTAGAATTGTCACCCTAACTTAGGCATTAGGGTTACACAACAATTCCATCCGAACAATGGAAACCTCCTCGAGTTGTGGGTGGACTCTGAATAAGGAGGAGTCTTCAAATTCTAGGTTGGTTCCTATTAAATATGGAATATCACCACCTGATTTGTAACTTAGTGGGAAAAGGGAAGAAAGAAACTTTAAAACTGAAAATAGATAGGGGTGATACACCAAGAATGAATTTAGACTTTTGATTGGAAGATAAAAAAGTGATCTCAACACTATACTAAAAGTTTTCATACCTTGAATCACTGTCCAACATATAGGCTGAAAGATCTTGCTACTAGGGTTGAACCATGAATAGCTTGAACAATCAACAAACATATATATTCCTCACTTGGTGTGAATTAATTGATCACCTCAAGAAGGAATAAAGATACACTCACTTCTCTTAGATAACAATAGACTAAGCACTAGCGAGAAAAGATGAAAATAGGATCTTGACAAATAAAAATCAAAGTATAGGCCAACACTATTTGCTTTATTCTCTTCAAAACCTGACAAAATGTGGTTACAAAAATAAATTCAAGGCACTAAGGAATAATAAGCTCACTTTTCCTTCTCTCCAAAACTCGCAACCCCTAAAAATGATCATGAAAATCAATCTTATACCAAGCCCTAGCCTCAAATCCAAAAATGAAAGCCTTTGCAAATTGCCCTAATTGGGCCAAAATATGTGCCAAGAATTTAGCCTATGAAGACTCCCTAACAAGTGCCCTAAATATTGATTTTTATTAAAGGATATAAACCCTTTTTACAATGTTTAACCAATATTTATTTTATTTAATTTTGAATAAAATTCAAAATATCAAACCTACACTACCCTAACTTAAGAAATGAATTCCTAAGTTTAAAATTGCTAAGTGGAAGAGGGTCGACATGCCCACTCTTCCCACTTGCATACAATATGAACATGGGGTAATGAGGTGGCACTATCGACAACTTCAAGACCTATAGGATTTGACACGTGCCATAATGGCATTGAATACATTTTGCTTGGCGGACTCCAAAAACTCAAAGGCATTTGTCATTCCTTGAAACTGGTGTTTATTGTCTATCTTCATAGAGTAGAAACTAGAAACAAATGAAGCCCTAAAGAAACTCTGTTAAAATTTTTCATGAATCCCGGCTTGACTATAGATGGAGCTCTTTGTCATTGATTATTTTCTCACTAGCATTAGATTTGCACTGAGAGCTTGATCTTGTAGAACTTGGGTCCTCTTCACTTGACTGGAGTTTTGATTTTGCCATTTGACATTTGACTGTTACTTCAACATTTGAGTTTAGGAACTCAGCTTTGGTCTCGAGCTTCTTAGCCTCTAACAGGTAAATTACTGTGTGTTTCCCCTTGAAAAGTGACTGATGTATACATTAAGCTTTGTTATGTATCCTATGACTGATGCTCCTTCTCGGCTTGCTTCTTGGCTTACAGCTGCAAATACATGGCTCACATTTGTGACTATGAATGCATGACTCTTGATTGTGGATCTTGAGACTTGATTTTGAAGTTTCACCATAATCGTGACTCAAAATTGAGTTCCTTTTCCATCATTAGTCACAACTTTGATGATTGTAGCTTCACCTTAATTTTTAGCCGAGACCGTGCTTGACTTTCGGCTTCTAGGTTTTTTGACTGTGACTCACATTTATGGTTTTGAGTTTTGAACTCTGAGTCACAAGCATGAACTTGACTTTGTGATTTTGAGCTTCTTTTCATTATAAGTCACGACTTGACTATGACTGTGGCTTCAAAATGACTGTATGTATAAAGCCATGACTTATAATAAGTTTTGGCTTGTGGGTTGTGAACTATGAGCTCACATCCAGTCCACGACTTCTTTAGTCTCAGCTTTGACTGGTAAGCCTTGAACTCTTTTCCACTAGCAGATTTTCTAGCATGAAAACTTGTTTATTCTTTCACCTTTGATGTGGGTTTTCTCTCTTTGACAACACACCACCATTATGGATCCCCTTCAGTTTTCTTGGCAAGGCTCAAACTATGACTGAGATATGGGACTCAGCCTCAGCTAAGACATATCTTAGTCTTAGCTTGAGACTCTTACCGAGATGCTTGGACTTTTATTAGCATACCACCATGTGAGGGTTCACTACAGTCTACTCAACAAAGCTGAAGTTGTAACTAAAAGTTATGGAAAATGTAGCAAGTCTTATGAAATGACAACTTTCAATCATAAGCTTCAGCCCTACCGAGTAGAATGGTACTTGACTAAAAGATGAATACCAACAATGAGCAATAGACACAAGTTTTAAGCACACATTCAGATAAGTTCAAATTCTCTCTTCATTTGTTTCATATGCTGTCGACAGCTTGTGTACATCTTTTGTATCTTTGTTTTTCCATTTTCCTGATAGCACACACAAGATGTTTTGTGGCATAAAATATGAAAATCAATTTTGTAGTTAGCTGATTTATGAAACTTGTTTAGTTAGCTGACTCACTGTTAAATTTGTTACTTCCATAGTTAGGTTGTAGATGTATATTAGACTTTGAAAATCTATAGAGAAGTATTATACTTACAACTTGATTATATTGCATATGTTTTCTCACTGTTAACATGTTCACCGTTATCACATTTAGAAAAACCAGTCATTCATTTCTTTTGAGTCATTTCTTCATGCTTCCATTTATATTTTCATCTGATGGCACAGTCAGTGCCACTATTATGCACCGATCATAGATGAAAGTTCCTATAGCTTCAATAATCAATTCAAATTTAAGAACCCCACTATTTTGACACTCCTTTAGCACAATGACTATTATTTAATCCTCTATTTGACACAGTCACCAATGCTCCATATATGAAACCAAGTCCTCAAAATTCACATTAATACTAGTACAGTCATGGCACAAACTACCAGGCATTGAATACAGTTCTCTTTTAATGATGAATCTGAATTCTTTAAAAGAAATGCAATAAGATATAAAATGTTTGTTTATTATCAATGAAGTTCGATCATGGGCTCGTGACACTCAAAGATACATTTTGTAAATATTTTGTAACACCTCGCCAGGGAACCCAAGAGAATTTAATCCTAAAACATGCTACTAAGTTTGGTGAATAATTTTTTTTTCTAAAGTTAACATACAAGATAAAATAATAGTGTGGAAGTAATTACCATTTACTCACATTAAACCAACAACCAAAATAGATTACAAATCTCGAGGGTCCCATGACGTAGAATTACTTAAGAACATAACACAACTAAAGAATGACAACAAAAGATTCCATAACATAAATATTACAATTACATGAAATAACAATAAATAGAATTCTCATGGACATCCATGATATATAAATAAACTGACATCCACTGCACATGTCACAGGGTATGTAGCAATCACTCTAACTATAATAATACAATGTCCAGATTAGGTATCACATGCGATACTCTAATACAAGATTACAAATAATGAAGGTAAGAGGAAACATCAATGAAGCATCATAATGAATCCAACTATAGAATCACCATCAAGCACCGACATCAGGATGTCAAATCTCAAATGGTAAAGGATCACTACCACCCATCCATGTAGAACCACAAAGGCCTACCTCACCGTGCTGAGGAGATAACCACAAACCCCAATCGGATAACCAACACAAAATAAGGATAAAACCCTAAGCAGAAGGATCCTAAAAGCATTCTAACTCAAGGTGTACAAAAATAAAGTAATAGGTACAAATCACTAATCCAGAGGCAACCAACACATGTAGAATAGCTAGACTATGCATAGGAAGGTGTCATCATGTATGTCTAATCCTTGAGTTTTGTCTTGGTAATCTCTCTGGATCCCAACACCCAAGTGACCATACACGACATCAATGACCTCTCGTACAGATGAAGTCATTAACTATGCCAACTCATGCCTTTTAAAGGTGTCTAGTCATCTTCTCAACACCATCTTAGTCTGTACTAGCACTCAAGCATGGGTGAAGACTCATATCTTATTAGGTTCATTTAAATACCCCTTAATTATATTAGGTTATCACTTGATTACTAATACTTACAATAAGTGATCCTGGCAGCCACTTGTGGGCCCCGGTGCTTATTGCAAGACACCTTCTACTACATGTCTAGGTAAACTACCCTAGGCTCATAGATCTCTCCTAAATCTAATCAGGTATACAACTAGGTAATCCCAGATCTAGTTTCACACAAAAGAACCAGAAATGATTACAAAGATACCCTAAATAGAATGCAAAGCATCATGACCCCATATGGTCAAGTCAGGGATGATAATCAGAATATGCACACATATCAAAATATAACTGAAAACATAATCACCTAACACATACCTAGGCCTATGTTTCCCCCTAAGTCTTCTAGTACCCGATATCACATAATGCAAAAGAAGACACTGTAGGAACGAAGAATACAACACTCACGCCATAAAGAACTGAAATAGATCCATAAGCTTTTAAATTCCATTTTGAGCATAATTGAAATTCAAAAATAGAATCACATAGGTCTGTTAAGAGAATCTTAACATAAACATCATGACAATGCCATAAATAAAAAAATATTCCCTATAGACTACCTAGGGATCTAATAAAGTAAAAATGCCCAATTTCAGTATAAATATAACACTTGACCTATTCATAATGTCAAAATGAGCATAAATAAATCACTTACACTATCATCCTCTTACTATTCCTAACAAATAAAGTGATAAAACTTATCTCCTATGCGTGAATGTATGGGTACTATTCTAAATACACAACTCATTGTAATAAACAACACAAAATTACAAGTAAACAAAGTCACATCAACAAATTTAAATTGTATAAACATGCATGTAAACTTCACAGAAAAAAATATAATTTATTCCTTGTACAACCAACCTTACTTCATTATAATTTACCCAACTATATTACTAAAGTCTTTTAACTAAACATTAATTACATAAAACTAATATTTAGTTAAATCTATTGAACAAAACATTAAGATAAGTGTTGTTTAAATTAAAACATAACTTTAAGCCAAATCAATAAAACAAATCTAATTTTAATTAACCAAATATTAAAGATCAAATATACATGCAACTTTAAATAAAAATTAATTTATTTAACCAACAATTAAACAACTTTAATAAAATAAATTATAAAATAAAATTTATTTAATAACATATAAATTTAATTGAAAATTAACAAAGTTATAAACAAATTTTAATTTAATTTATTAATTCCAAAAAGTAAATTTAATAACATACTAATAATTAAATAAATTAATTAATAAAAAAACTTTAAAATAAAGTAGGTGAGTGGGGAGCGCACGTGCCCCCACACTCGCTGCCCGACACGACCCCTGCTCTATGGTAGGGTAATGCTGCCGCCAGTACCTATTGCCATGCGGTACATCGTCGATAGGGGGGTAGGGGGAGGTTGGTGGCACCCGCCCCCCTTAAAAAATATATTTTATTTTTTTAAATTAATTTTTTTTTAAAAACAAAGCAAAAACATTGCAATCATTTTCAATGTTATTTTTTTTAATATATATATATTTTTAAAATAATTTATTTAGTAAAAAAAAGAACAATCTTGAATACAACCTAAATTAATACATTTTTTTTTTACAATCATACACAGGATATCCCACTCTCTGAATATATTCTATCAGTATATATTTAAATGTCTTTTTTATCAAACACAAAAATACTAAAGTTATGCCACAAAGTTTGACTTTTATTACTTTTGTCTCTTTCCTGGCTTTGACTATATTTTTTTTAATCTATGCACATTTTTCCACAATACATCATTTATGCCCAGAATTGATTTTTATACCCAAATTGGGTTTTTTTGGCAATAAATTGATTTTCTTTCTAGCACTATAGTCTAACTATATAACATAATTGATTTTTCATTTTTATAGGAAAACTAGGAACAAACTTTTGATAAAATTTTGCCAGCATAACGATACAATGTTAAATTTAATAAAAAACCTAAAATATCAGATTCAAGGGTTTCTCTAATACCCCAAACAAATAAATTACAAACAAAATTAAAGAGATAACCATGAAATTATCCAGACATAAAAATCCATCAAACAACAAAATAGAAAGCACAGAAGAAGATTTTTAGATCCTACCTCAGATCCAATGCTAGAAACTGAAATGAAAACCCTTTGAAGATATGAAAGTAGAATTTCTTCCAAAAAAAATTAGCTTGCAGATCTAAAGCTATGAAGAAAACAGGCACAAGATCTAGATGCACAAGCAAGAATTTTACAAAATAAATTTGCCAAAAATCTCAAGATTCCAATCCAAGCTCTCTCCACAAAAATTGCTCCAAAAACTTGTCTAATCTCCAAATGAATGTAATTCCCCCTATTAGGGATTCAATTTCCCCATTTCATGCAAACCCTAGAGATGACTCAACAGTTAACTCCTAATCAAACTCCAATTCCAATTTTGAAAGAAAATCCTAATTAATAAATTAAAATAACTTTATTTTGCACAACTCAACTTAGACTCCTAAAGACAAGTTGTTACCTTTTGAAAACAAATCACTTTTCAATTATGCACATGTTAATAATTAAAATTCATATTAAATAGATTAAATATTTAAAACATCCTAAATCAATGCAATTAAATATTTAATTATTTAATAACGCACACAAATATAATTAAATCTAATTACCAATTAAATAATTAATTAAATCCATATAATCAATTATTTAATCTTTTAATTAAATTTATTCAAATAAACTTAGGAACATAATTAATATTAAATTCAACTATAATCAATAAATTAATAATCACATAAAATCACCCATATAAGCAATAAATCAACTGAAATCAAATGACATAAAACCAAACAAACCCAGGAGAAGGGATCCACGAATTCCTGTCAACTAGACGAATTCGGGTAAGGTAGTCAAATTGATACTTGTCCAATCCTAGGACAAATTTAGGCTAAGGTTAGTGTTTTGGGTCTCTATATTATCTCCCCTCTTTACCATTGAGATGAATGTTTATGGACACGCTCACTCTTGCCAATTCAGGGAAGACGATGCCATGTACCTACAAACTTGTCATCACAAGATAAAGCATGTACATACAATAATATATATACCAAACAATGATAGGGTACGATCGGTCGTGTGGATCTTGACTATGCAAGTAACTATGCCTCTGTCCTCTACCACACAAACACGCCAAACATATACACACACATGATGACCATACACATGCAAGTATGGGGTCAGTAACATCATAAATCGATATAAAGCATTAACATAACATCATGATAATATAATCATCTAATCTATGTAGTCACATGATACACATATAATAATCAATAATCTAGAATTATCATTTATTGAAATAATAACTAATCACATCAAAAGTGACCTAAAAGAATTCAACCATATAACTGAAACATAACACAAACTGGAAGAAAACTATGGGTGGGGTACTACACATTTTATGACACTTTAAAAGATAAATCTGTAGAACTCTTTCTGTAATCAGCAACAACAAGAATTTCATTGAATTTGTACCTTGAAATCAGAAAAGAAAATGTTTAACCAGTGAATATGTAACTGCAACTTGGCATTCAATCATGACTATTCTGGAACACTTTAACACTTTGTGAAATTTTAGTTTGTTCTGCATCTCTTTTCTTTGACTGAATGTGAAAACCAGTCACTTTGCTGATACTGCAACATATTCTGTTAAGCTCTCAAACAACAATATTATGAACTTGTTAGATTAGTGAACATAATAAACAATTTGGTTTATGAAAATGCCAAAGTGACACTTGTGAATCAACATTCAGACCATTATGTTCACTAATCTATCAAGGTACTACAACTTTTGAAAATGGTTTCTCAGTTGGAAACACTAAGTCCCTTTAATTTAGATACCTAGTTAATAAAAATGACAACATACACCAGAATGATCATTAATAGTAAAAGGTTTCATGTTTAGAAAATAAGTCCCTTTAATACTACTTTCCAATGAGTGTAGATGTACATTTCCTTATTGCATTAAATTTGTTAGCTTGATATGTAGTATTGAAAATTTGATTGTCACTGTATGTTGTTTGTGTTTCATGCATTTCTTAGATCCAACATGATCTAAAAACATTTTCTCTCTCTCATGCAGGTGGAAACCCTAAACCCTAAATGCAGATGAAGAATTGGACCTGAAGACCTAGGACCTGACAGACAAGTAGCTGACAACACACTAACAACAAGGCAATGCATGGGACCCCTATTCCATACTTCTATCATGTTTTCAATTCTGCATATGTACTCAATGTTGACATGAAATATGAAATATGAAAGACACTTGTATACTACATTCACTATGAATGGACAATGTAATGATTAGTTATGAATTTTGAATTTTGAAATGTGATCAATACTTAGAGTACATTAATGAAATCTAAAAATGAATGCAATAATGAAATGTCAATTAACAAAACCTGAAAGGTAGTATTAATTGGACCTATAAATGTGCAATATTTTCCTATTTGTGCTTAGTGTGTTGTATGTTGTTATTTTGAGTAACAGTTCCTAGGGTTTCTAGGTTTCTTTGAATTTCTCACTCATTCTATTTTCTCAAAGAAAACCCTAGGGTTTTGATTTTCTATTCTATTAAATTCTATCAGGCTAGGGTTTAGAAAAAATAATAGTAATTTATTCTATATATAACCCTAGATGGGGAATAAAGAACCTATAAGAGCTTCATTTTTTTGTAAAATTTGAAGCTCCATTGATTAAAATGAGTGATTATAACATACAAAATACCTTTATTAAGGGACTCATTTTGGAAGACTATATTGTAAAATCATGTGATCATCATGACAAGCAGCTAAGTAGGAACATTTATATGTCACAGTTTCAGAATATATTTACCAAGTTGTAGACTCCTATGGTCATTATTTGATACAATCAATTTTTGTGCTCTGAGGAGAATCATTGCCTTGCACACTAGCTGATATGAATAAGTGGCCACTTTTGAAGGTCAATATCTTAGTGCCTAGAATATTTCTTGTCAAGCCAGATACTTACTACAATTTTCCTAATAACAAAGAACCCCTATGTCCATTTTCAAGATCCTATCCCCTTATTTGATATATTTTTTGAGGTCAAAACCAAACATAATTTATTCCAATTTTTCATCTGCCCAAGGTCAAAATTAGTAAAAATGCCTACTTTGAAAATATTTTTTTTAGCAATTAGCTAACTTTTAAATCATCCTATTGATCCTAGCAATTCCCTGTGTTCATTTGCCCCTATGCAAGATTGCATAAATTCACAATACAGTTTGATACTTTTTTAAGGTTGAAACCAAACACAATATGCATCCCCTAGTTAATTAATTTAATTAATTAACTATAGTCCAATTAATTATCTAAATGACAATTAGCATAACAAGGAAAAACATAAGTTTTGGACCAAATCCAAGGATGTCGTCAATGATGGAATTGTGAGAACAATCTCTACTTCTACCTCTATCAAACCAAAGGAGCCATCTTTCAACCTCTCCATTGGTATTCAAACATCGAAAGCTAACAAGAGAACTCGACCGAGATCTAAACTTGAGGGTAACAGAGACATGCCATGGATCCCTAGGCCTAAATAAGATTTCACTCCTCTTGGAGAGTCACTATAGAGTTCCCCAAAAATTCTTTTGGCCAACAAGATTATCACATTGCCTGACAATTTTAAATCGTATGATCCTGAGATTAATCCTTAGTGGTAGAATGATAACCACTATTGTGATTACCATCATAATAAAGGCCACAAAACTAATGATTGCATGAAGATTAAGCACTTAATATAGGATCTGGTTGATAATGAGATGATTGTGGTTGATTCCTTGCAAATGAATATTGATCATAAGGCCTTCAAGTAGCCTTTACCTAAATATAAAAAAGGGGAATCATCTAAAGAAAAGGACAAGGTAGGTTACACATACTCTAACAATGATAATAAGATCCACATGCTTGAGTCTTCTGATCATACAATTAATGTCATTAAGATCAAGAGAAATAATTAGGATGAATCTTCTAATGTAGTTACTTGCTCTCAGGATAAGGTCACTCTATAAGGAGTAGGTTCTTCCTCCTCTTCTAAACATGCAACAATCCAAAGATCCAAAGCCATTACCTAATCTATAACACGTAACTATGACCTGGTTGATTAAATCCAATGCATATCGACTAAGATATTAATACTTAAACTACTTAAAATATCTCTTGCAAATTGGGAGATTCTTAATCAATCCCTCTTACTGGCTAATATTCCTAAGGACCTAGATGTAGACAAGTTCTAGTCCATGGTCGGTCATCTTTCTATTATCTCCATTTGAGCATTAAGTATTGTCATTAGTATCAAATAAGATTAGTCAGTAATCTAAGCTATTCAAGTCAGAAAAATTTGGAATAAAGAGTTACACAAGTCAGTTAGTTGAACTTATAAATCCTTCATACCAAGCAGTTACAAGGTAGAACATCGAGCTATCAGAATACAAGTTTAACCGAGCATGTTTATCAAGCATTAGGAATTAATGACTACTGAGCTAGTGAACACTAAGCATCAATTAATTCACCAAATAGGGAATGCAGTGTTTATAGAAACTAATTAAATATCAGATTCAACTCCAAGATCTAGCTACATGCAATAAACTTGTCACAAAGAATGAAGCAAAAATATGGAAAAAGCAAAACCCTCTTGTGCTAAAAAATGTCAGAGCTCAAAATGTATTAAGAGAGAATGAATGAAATTACAAAAGTGGCTTATAAGGACAGAAACCCTAAAGCCCAAAAAGCTAGGTTGTGCAATAATAATTAATAGAAATATTAATTATTATGCACCTAAAAGAGATAGCTTAAGTGAAAAAGAATAATAGAGGACTTAAGTAATTAAACCGAAATGATTTAATTATAAAGTCAAATATATCTATTACTCTAACACCCCCCCTTAAGCATAGCTTAGGAGGAACTAACCTAGCATAGCTAAGAAAGCAAGAAATGGGTCCCAGCAACAAGGCCTGATCAGGTACCCAGAACAAGGAAATCTTTATAAACCGGAGTAAAGGAGAAAACCCAGTGGGAAAAACTCCTCTCCAAAAAAGATGTAAAAGAAAGAAAAGACAAAAAGAATGACTTCAAGAGACTCTCTCAAAGCCATAAGTACAATGCATGCTGCCAACCCCCCGGTGAGAGAGGCTCGAGGCTCCAAAGCCCCCCCAAAATGAAAGAACCCTTGGATCAATGAACAAACCATTGTGACTCCAATGTAGAGTGAAAGTCAGTGGACACTATAGAGGGAACCTCAAAAGCTGAGGTGTCACTAGAAGGCTGAGCTGATGCTCAAAGGAGTAGACCCGAGGATCCTAAAAGGGAATCCCCAATGTAAGTGGTATGACAGGTGTGCTGACACTGTCATCAAAGAGGAGATGAATGTCCTCTAAAGAATCCTCAACAACTACACCTGGTGGCTCGATGAATGGAGCTGGAGGGTCAGGTAGTGCTAAAGAAGAACCTTGTTGAATAGAAAAGAGCTCAACAGGAGGTGGCAGGGTAGTCACAACAATAGTCTCAGGAACCACACAGAGGTTCAAGCAACCTGACTGTACCACATGATGCTCTCTCAAAGGAGGAGAGTCATGCTTTGGAAAAGGTGGACCAAAGTGTGAAAAGGAGTAGAGATGGGTGGAAGGATCAACTGTCCTCGTAGCAACAATACCTCATGTCATACTATCCTAGATGAAAATTGAATCTGGAGTGAACTCAACTGCCTTCCTTGACCCACTGTGAGTAATCTGATAAACTGAGAGAAGGTTTGTAGACAGAGATGGAACATACAACACATCAATGAATGTGCCATCCTGAATGCATACAGTGCCTTTCCCACAGACTGTCATAACAATGTTATTCCCAATGATAATATGGGGAATAGGAGAAGCCTCAAAAGAAGAGATCTCTCGAGAAGATGCCATATGGTGAGAAGCACCTGAATCTAGTATCCAAGGGACCTATGAAGGGGATGCAATAGAAGCCCATAATACATGACCCTTTCCAAGATCCTGTCCAGCTGTAGAATAGATAGAGGAAGACTGATAAGCAGACCCCTGTGAGCCAGAAGAGGATGGAGAGGAAAGATTTCTCTTCTGAAGAAGAGCTTGCAAATCTGCTATCTATTTCTCATAACCATCAAACTTCTTCTGATAGCAAAGTGACTCATCATGTGTTCCCTTCTGACAATAGGAACATGTAGGGCTCTCAGTCTTCTGTTTCTCCTTCTTAGAAGAAGATGGTGGGCCAGTAGAGTGTTGAGAAGAGGAATCAAATATCTACTTTGGCTTCTGCTTCTAAGAATCCTAAGGTGTCTTGGCAAGCAATGCCTATGACTGTGAACCTGCAAGTGAATCCATTTGAGTGATCTTGGACTGCTCACAAGTCAACTTGTCATAGAAAGTCTCAAAAGAGGGCATAACATGTCTGGTACCCAAAGCATCCATGGTGGAGTAGAAAGTGGAAGAAAAGATCTGATACTGTCCTCGCAACTTTGAGAGTATCAGATAGATACACTCATCATCTGTCTTGATTTTCCCACATCCCTGCAAAACTGTACGCAGAGACTTGAACTTCATCAAGAAGTCCTCTATAGTGGGGAAATCAGAAGGAGTCAAAGAGGTCAACTTTGCATCAAGCTGAAGCTTCCAAAATTTGTTCACTATACCAAACAAGGTTGAAAACTTGCCCCAAATAGCCCTAGGAGTGGTCAAACCTTCTAGGTGAAACAGGAGACTATCAAAGATGTTCAGTGCAATCAAACCCATGGCTTCATCCATTTTGTTTCTATGCTGAAGAATCTCAAAGGGACGTTGCAGGACAGGTTGGTTCTCATCCAGACATGACCATAAGCCACGTGACATAAGAAGCCTAGTCATGTGTGCTTTCCAGGTATGATAATTGTGCAGTCTCAGCCGGGCCACAGAAGGATCCGACATTGAGAGAAAAAGAAGACAAAAGTAGAAGGGTCTTTTCTGAAGTGAATTACAAAAAGGAAAAACACCCCCCACAATGTATAAATCAAATCCTCATACAAAAAATAACTGAAAGCACAAAAAATGAAGAGAAAACCTGGACTCCAGATGCAAAGAAGAGGAAAAAAGAAGCCTTGAATTTGATGCCAAAAAGGAGAGCATAAATAGCTGAATCAAAAAATCAAACTAGCACCATTGCGTCCATCTCGGAAAGACCTTTCCAACGATATATTATATGTCAATATTCGAGTTCATATGAGCCCTATAGGAGCAAACATGCCCAGGTACCCCCAAAATGCAAGCTCTCTGGAAAAAACCAGTGAGGACAAATAAATTGATGGCTGTTTGACCATCACTGGCCCATCACTAATGTCAGCATGATGTCATCACTAGAAAAAGTGTAGATGCCGAAAAATTTTAAAAAGATGTCAAAAAATTGTTTTTGGTGCCAAAAAAAATGCTGGCAAGTGACGTCACAGGGTGACATCACCTGTGGCAGGTTGGGTAGAGCTGGGGCGGCGACTAGGCGGGGTGGTGGCCAGGCAAAGTTGGGGCGGTAGGCGACGGGCGGCGTGGAGGCCGCGGGTGGTGCAGTGGCCGTGCACCGATGGCGCGGTGGTGGTGTGCTGGCGGCGCCATGTAAAACCCTTGGAAATGCACGGAAAAACAAGTTTTTTAAATTTTTTTTCTCATTTTTCCTGTCGTACAGCTTTTGGAGGCTAAAAAATTCACCTAGAGACTCTGGTGTCCAAAAAAGTCAAATTTTATATGGATTTTGGGTATTTTAGGCCTTCTGGACACAACCATGGTGTCGATTTTTACCCAAAGTGCTTTGAAAGATTGCAACCCCTAGATCCAATATAAAAAACACCAGAAAACCTCAGAAAGAAAGGGCTTGATCCACAACTCCAAAAAACTTGAACAAGCTGCAACAACAAAGCTCTAATACCATGTAGAAACTGATGAAATATCAGATTCAACTCCAAGATCCAGCTGCATGCAATAAAACTGTCACAAAGAATGAAGCAAAAATATGGAAAAAGCAAAACCCTCTTGTGCTCAAAAATGTCAGAGCTCAAAATGTATTAAGAGAGAATGAATGAAATAATTACAAAAGCGGCTTATAAGGACAGAAACCCTAAAGCCCAAAAAGCTAGGTTGTGCAATAATAATTAATAGAAATATTAATTATTATGCACCTAAAAGAGATAGCTTAAGTGAAAAAGAATAATAGAGGACTTAAGTAATTAAACCGAAATGATTTAATTATAAAGTCAAATATATCTATTACTCTAACACCCCCCCTTAAGCATAGCTTAGGAGGAACTAACCTAGCACAGCTAAGAAAGTAAGAAATGGGTCCCGGCAACAAGGCCTGATCAGGTACCCAGAACAAGGAAATCTCTATAAACCAGAGTAAAGGAGAAAACCCAGTGGGAAAAACTCCTCTCCAAAAAGAGATGTAAAAGCAAGCAAAGACAGAAAGAATGACTTCAAGAGACTCTCTCAAAGCCATAAGTACAATGCGTGCTGACAACTACCGAGTTATTCAGGAAATGACATAGTAATCAATAATGACACATATCTCTATGCAAAAGGTTTACACAGATCTACAAACATTTTACCAAGATCAAGACATATTTAATATGAATGTAATCATTTAATTTTGTGATGATTCCTATGTAACAGTTAGATCTAGGTTATTTTTTACATCGTAGATCTTAGGTTTTCTAAGATTATGTAAACCTAATTAGGTCAAAGCAGTTTTCTATATAATTTTAATAGATGTCATTTTGAAATATGCATGATAAGGATATCATGAAGTAGTAGTCGCATACAGGACATCAGTAATCAGACAAGGTTTTGCATGAATGAAAAGTTATCAGAAATAATATCAGTTTATCAGAATCATACAAGGCTACCGAGTAGGACAGAGAATAATATTCTACACATTGAGGTGATATCTATTTGATATTTCATAGATTTGATTCAGACAAGCATATGTTGTCATTTATAGATATTTTATGTTATCAATTTGACCATTGTAGCAAGATTGTAAATCTCTTAATAGAGTAGACTTAACAGTCTTTTGTAAATCTCCTAACCAAGTGCACACTTATTTGGTGTTGTTAAAATCCTTTCACAAGATAGATCTAATTGATCTCATGTTACTCCTAATAGGGTAAGATCACCAGAAGTGATCACAATTGTAGCCTTAACCGACATACTTTATTTACTACAGTAGTGAAGAATTTGTGGGTGTCATCCCCACCATAGTTTTTACCTTCTTACAAGGGTTTCTTCATAACCAAAATACTTGAGTCAGGGTTAACATTTTCATGAATGTTTTATTATTAATTTTTATATGCATTTTATATTTATAAGTTATGTGAATGTATATTGCAAACAATGGACTCAGTTGATCAGTTAAGCACTACTATTGCAGATTATCAATTAGAGAAAGTTCTTGAGGGTACTAATTCACCCCTCCCCTCTCAGTACTATATCTTTCCTATTCCAACAATTAGTATCAGAGCTAGATCTCTTATTTGGAAGTTTAACCACTGAAGAGAAAAGATATCAGGATGGAGAGATATAGATTGGACAAGAGAATTGAAAATCAAAAGATTTAGATGTAAATATTCATTGAACAATACAAGAAAGCAAGGAATGAATTAAAGAAGTTACTGGTTCAGAGAAAGGATATGGCTATTCAGTATAGTGAAAATGACTATCATGAAGAAGATATTGATGATCTTTTTGAATCAATTGGATCTTGTTTAAGCAGTATATCTAACATATCTGATTTATCTAAGAAAACTCTTCATCTTATTGAACAAGTTAAAGCCTTGCAGATAAGTCAAGAAGCACAAATGGGTAGAATGATTAATGTTATGAACAATGCTAGGCAAGTTGAACAAGAGACAAACTTGGTTGTTGAAGACAGAAGACAAATGACCGAGAAACTACAAGAGAAAGAATCTGAGATACTGAGACTTACCGAGCATCATTTTGAAATCTCTAATCAAATGGTTTTTATAAGTTAGGAAGTCAATAGAGTGAATAGTGAGCTTACAAAGAAATTTAAAGACATTGGTGAACTCAGAGAAGAAAATGAGAGACTGAAAAAATGAAGTCAAGATGCAGCAACAACACAATGAAATGATTAAGAAAGCTGAAGATAGTGTAATCACCTAAAAATGGACAAAGACAATTAAGTAACAAATCAAGGTAAATCAAAGCAAATTAAGGACAAGGTCAAAGCAATTGAAGAAAATCAAACATTTAGCCAATCAAAATTAAAATCAAGTCTTAATTCAAGATAAATCAAAATCAGGAGCATTTTAATCAATTGAAATCAAATCAATATGCAATTAATTCTATTAATTGTATAGTTTTGGATTAAATCAAATTCAACCCATTCAAGGGGCACATGGCTAATTAAATGAATTAAAATCAATTAATAAATCCTAATTTCTCTCAACAACCCCAAAAGGAGAGAGAATTCAATCAACCAATGAGATTTAAGGAAATGCATTCACATGGATCAAGCCAAATTCAATCTCAATCACTCAAAGTGAAAGAGCATCTTGTCCACACATCTTGTCTACTTGTCCCAAGCTTTGAGGACATAATATTTACATTGTCTTCAAAGGGTGGAACCAAAGACTCAACCAAGGCTTAATCATGATCAACAAAACTACACCCCCTACCCTTGCATAACTCTATAAAAGGAACACCAAAATCAATCATAATTCATAACCACACATCTGAGAATTGCAGCTAACCTCTTGAGAATTAAAGCTAGAAGGGAAATTTAGAGTTAATTTGAGCATTTCAATTTGAACTAATTGTTAGCATTTTCTTTAGCATAATCATTTCTCATTCTAGGACTGTCATTAATGGTAGCTTGCTGAGAGCTTCACATTAACACTCTTAGATAGAGAGCCATAGGATGCTTAATTGTACTTTATTTGCTGAATAAAGTACTAGTTGTGGTTTATTTAGTTTCTATTTCATTTATTGTTCAATACTAATTATATGAAGTTACATTTCCTTGTACACAAAATGGCGCTCACCGTGGGGCAAAATGCTTCACTTTTCTAATCTCTCATAATTTTTTGATTTTGTCAAAAAAATTTGCATGTTAAACTCTCAGGTTTTTTAGGAAATAGTGCTTTTGACAGCTCAAACAACACTTCTGCACAGTTAAACAATGTTTCTGAGCACTATTTTAGTGCTTCTACGATGAATTTGTGCGCCTTTACATCGATCAGCAGTGCTTTTGAATCTTTCTACTTCTGTCTAAATCTTCTCACATCACTTTTTCCTTGATTACTAAGCACTTCTGCACATTTACTTAGCGCTTTTACTTGATTTTTACCACCTTTTATCAATTCTGCAATGCTTTTACTGGCTTTATTATGCACTTTTGAGTAAACTATTAAAATTTAAATAGCGCTTTTAATCCGATTAACAACACTTTTAAGCAGTTAAATAGCACTTTTAAGCATTATGACAACGCTTTTGAGTAAACTGTGATTTTTCATAATTTGACTGTGGCAAAATGATTTGTGTTTCTACAGGATGTCTGATCACAGAAAATTACAAAAGCCTGAGAGTAGATTTATCAAAGAAAGCAAGGTTTTAGCAAGGAAAATCAAGAAGGAGAACATAGCACATGTCAAGCTGGTTCTTGAAGATTCACAGTAGGAAAATTAGGTTTATGAGAATTATCTTAAAGTTGTAGAAGCATACAAAACCAAATTTTTGTCACTAAATTGGATTTTCACACCTTAAATTAAGTTTTTCTTAAAATTTGCAAATAAGGTCTTAGATTCAATTCAATCTTTGCTTCTTCAATTTTATTTTTGGTTTCCTTCATTTTGGCTGTTGGTGTTAACTAACTTGCTGGTGGAAAAACACATTGGAAAGGAACTATAGCCAAGGTAAGCTTAAAATGGAAAAATCACTCAAAAATGCCCCTAACTTTTGTTAGCTACAAGGAAAGGTAAGCCTCAAACTAGTGAATTTTTCCCTTAAATTGTGGCATTTGGTGCTTTTGAGAACCTAGTAATTACAAAACAACCTATCTTTGTTTGGAAAGTTTAGAATTTAGGCCTATGCTCTTCACTTCTTCTAGTGAATCAAAATGCCAAAGGTGTTAAACTTTTTAATTAAGAAGGACGGTTGAGGAAATTAAACACATAAAATTAAAGCTCCTTGTTTGTAGAAGAGAGTAGAAATACTCAATTCTCTCTAGTTAGTGGGATAGTAATTGAACCTTGTTTATTGTGCTTGGGAAATTAAGGAAAAGTTAGGATATGCTCTTCATCTTTTGGTGAATCAAATTCCCAAAAACTAGTCCTTAACTCCATTTCCTTTCTTTTCATGAACATGCTAGAATATTAATGGGCTTGCCTCCCAAGAATTTTCCTTAACGAGGCCGTTGAGAGGGATAGCCCAAAGTGGGATACACTTGCTTTTTTTGTGAGAATCCAACCCACTATAAAATGAAATGCATACATCCTTAATGGGGTGTGTGACAAAAAGATACTAAATTTTCAAACTTCCAAGAGTAGTCCTCATGGATTGCGCAAAACTCTGATATACCGGTGGTGGGAAGCCTCTTAATATAATTAGAGGATGAAAGTTTAGGATCCATTTTGAATGAAAAATTGACTAAAACCTGGTTAACTTAGCAAGACTACCTAATAGAGCCATGCTTACAAGCCAAATTTTGAGCTAGGTAGATTGTTTGAATTGTCTTCTTGTGAAATACCCGTGATAACGTTCTTCAAATATAAACATATCTTTATTTAAGAGGGTTAAAAGAGACAAGTGCATGTGTGATTGTTGTCGTTTGGCAAAACATAGAACAAGTGAAAGAGATATCCATTGAAAGTTCATCTTACATTTTTAATCTCTTCAATAATTACCAACAATTACCTATTCAAAAGATTAATTCTGTGAGGCCTCACCCTGACCCATCATAGCATGTTTTCTCATTCACATTTTGATACACTTTTTTTGATTATCCTAATAGAGACTTGAGATGCTATGTTTTGATGATGATTATTATATTATGTGGATTACATTGTGATGTGGATTAGAACCTAGAGCATGTTGTGATTTTGATTATTTCATAGATGACATGTCATGATGATTATGAAATTATTATGTTTAAACATTATTGAATGAAAAATTGCAATTAGAATTGAATTCTGCATATTGATTTATGTTGAATATGTATATTTCATGTGATTTTATCACCTTGAACTACTAATACTTGATGTTTAGTGTGTAGGTAAGAGAACCATGGAATTAGTTAGAGAATTAGTAACCAACCATTGTGCAAACTGTAAAGCCAAGGTTGAACCTAATGAAGAGGTTCAAACCTCGTTGTTAAGTGACTTAATTCGTAACCATAAAATTATATGTATGTATTAGGTGTCTCTTTATGTAATTAGTGACATGTCAATGTTGTATTATGTCATTTTATAGTGTCACTTGACACTTGTTATGTGTTTATGTAATGACATGTTTGCTAAGGTTGGCAATGTAAACCTAAGCCTAACTGACTTTTAGGAACCTAGTTAATTCCCTTGTTGGAGATACTTGTAAACCCCACCAATTTAATTATTTAAATTTCAATTTTTCTTCTAACCACTTTTAGAGGCCAAAAAAAGGTCCTAAGGGTCATATTTTGCATAATTTAAGCACCTAAGTGTTAGGGGTATGGGTTAGGAAGGTTTTTAATATATCTATAACACCCTAGTGGCCTTGGTGACCCATTTACCATAAGCTATGAAATTGGATGAAGTCTTGACCTTTACCCAACCCCACACTTCTTTTCAATCAGGCATTTAAGATAGGGGACAAGGAAAAGCCATAGGACTTGTGAGTCAATTCTAAAATTAATGCTAGTAGGTGGGTAGAAGTTGGAGGTCTTTTTAAAGGCCCTTGGTAGAGTTAGTGGGTGTTCACCCACTCTCTATCTTTAGAGACATTAGGGTTTTGGAGAAAGAAGGAATAGGAACTGGGCTCTTCTAAAAACTCATTTGCCATAACACATTGTGAAGGTTGGTCTCCATTGCCATGAAAGACCTTTGTTTCTTTGTTGCAAGTAGATTTGTATGTTCTTAATTTTCTTGCATATGTTCATGTAATTGTGTTGTTATTATGTATGGGAATGAGATTTTGGATTTGAATCCTTGTTTATGGTTTTATCTTTGTTTTTGAATATGGGAGTTTTTGTGAAGAGTGTAATGGCATTACTCACCCTTGGATAGGGAAGAAGTGGCCATGTATGGGTGAAGGGGTTAGTTGGATTCCATGATAGTGTAGAGTCTCTTCTCATGGAGAGAAGAGGGAAAAAAATGCAAGGTGTATGGGCCCTTGCATGCCATTGTATTTGATCTTGATTTTTGGGGGAGATAAGGAGAAGATTGGTTGGAAAGATGTATGAGGTTTTAGCCTTGAAGAGGCATGTTATTTGTATGTATTATTTTGGAATTCTCCTACATGGAAGTCCATCTTCACCCTTTGTTATGGGTTCATGTTGAATCTATTTGTGCAAGCCTTGGGAGGGTGTTCTTGTTGTTGTAATCATGTTTTGTGGATGTGTGATTGTCACCCATTGGTTATTGATTCTCCTAGCTCGAGGGTGGTCTCCTTGAGACCTAGGATGGGAGGTGAGCTTCCCATGGTCTATTCTTTGAATTACAGGTGTTGAAGTCAAGATCTTGTGGATGAAGCTTTGGAGAGTTTCTCCACTTTGGGTTGTTGTGTGATGACAACCCTATTGTTGTATTGTGAATTCCCTTGTAATAATATTGATCTCTTTTGTTGAAAGTTGTAATGTATTCCCATTTATTTGGGCCATTGTGAAGTTGTAATGGAGAGAAATTGTGTCATCTCCTTTGAACTCTCATTGAGTAATACTTTCCATTTGTATTGTCTTGGTTGTAAATGTGAATACTTCTCATCTTGTAGTATATGTATTTGTAATTGAAAGAGATTTCCATAATGAATAGGATAGACCAATACTTTCATGCTATTGTAATTCTATTTCTTGCAAAAGTGAAGTTATTCTTTCATTGCAAAAATGATCTTTCCAAGTTGATGGAGTAGGAAATTTAATAGTTTTCAATAGTAAATATATAATCTTGTAGAGGCATGAACCTTGCAATCTATTTGATGTTGATACTCAAGTTCAAAAATAGGCAATTTTCCCTTGAACAAACTTCTAATGTAATATGATCATCATCTTAGTTGAAAATTAACATTGCAATCTTATTCTCCCTTAAAATCAAGGATGACAATAATGTTTGATTAAATAAATTTGGATACTAATGTAAGATTCACATACTCCTCAATGCAATACACTAATTTAAACTATCAATTTCATGCTATTAGATCTCAAAAAAAACAAGCAAAGAAATTAAAGGAAAAATCATATTTTTGCAATGACATCTTCCAAATTTTTAAGAGCAAAATGCTCTCTGAATTTTGTATGGGAAGGAAATTATTCTCTTACCACAGAGAATATTCCCTTCCCTTTTCATTATACTCCCCTAATTGAAATTAGTAAACTAAACCCCTATCTTATCCATACCATTATCAACTAACACTTAATTAATAAAGATTTATAAAACAATGGCATCATGGCTTACCATACAACTTAAAGGCTAGTGGGCCCCATAGCCTTCCTTACTATCTCATCTTAATCATTTTAATATTTATTAACTTAAAATACTCCTCCTATGTGTTGGTTTTCAAGCCTGGCTTTTTCAAAACATGATGACAAAAAAAAGCTTGCATTTAAAAACCTTGGTGAAAGGCCACATGTCTTATCACCACATTAAGATAGAATAGGGTGTGTAGAGGGTTAGTACTTCTCCATATAAAACCCATGCCACCTTTCCTTATTCTTGGTTTTCATATGCAACTTGGGCTGACTTGGCAGTTATGATGTCCCCTAGGAAATGACTCCTCTCCTCCTAGCGTACTTGGCCTGACATAGAAGATAAAAGTATATCACTTTTTGACAAGAAAGTCAAGCCTTTCCACTCCATACATAGGTCTATGCATTGGAATAAGATAAGCCCTTCCCTCCTTTACATGCGTAGTTCTATGCAATGGAATAGGGTATTGGTTAGGTGAGTCCCCCAAACATTGCAATTAAATCAACACTCCTCTTGTAAACTTGCGCAAGTCCTTGTTGTGCTGCTATATGGGTGGAGAGATATGTGGTGGCCCCCCCCCATATCTTGTCATTTGTTACATTCCATTCCTTCTTGGATATGCACTCCACTATAGCCTTGATTTATATGGTTAGTAGGGATAGGTAGAGATAGGTGATAGGTATAGATGTTATTAGGATAGAGTAGGATTTTCTTTTTAGATTTATTTATTTCTTGTGGTAATCTTTCATTGATAATATATGCTTCCACTCCATTAGTTGTAAGCTGGGGTAATTATTTATTTGATAGGTGTAAATTGAGGGTTAGTAGGATATGGGTAGGAATAACTATAGGATATGACATAGTCTTCTAGATATTAACTTAGTTAATAGTTATCAATCCTATTTTAGTGATTAACTTTTTAGTTAATAAATTTAATCACTAATTAAATAGTCTTTGATATTGGTTAGTAGGAGGTTTTTTTGACTTGACCATTTGTTTTACTTTCATGTGCTAATACATATTTTATGAAGTTAAGTATTAGATAATAATGGTAATGTGTTCACACTTAACTATTAATAATCTAACTGGTTACCTTGATAGTTTATCTTAGTCAATAAAATAAGAACTTGAATAGTGGAATAATTGCTCTAAGTTAAATTGTTAATTTATGTTGGTTAATAGAATTACATTCTAATGTATTGTTTTGGGCCTCTAATTTTAATTTATTTGAGGAAAATTAACATGAGTTAATTAACGAATAGTATAGCTAGAATATTTTATATCGTTAGTAAACTTTATTTAATTTATGTCAAAATAAAAGTAATTTATTACTAAGTTAATAACTTTTTTAATTATCATTTAGTTAAGTAAATTCATATTAACATATGATCCTATTGGTTTAATGTATTCATAACGTGTAACATTAGGCTCAAATAAACAATATTAGAATAACGTGCATTCATCTATGATTTGATTTCCATAATAAAATTAAAGATTGGGATAGGTTAACCTTGGTTCGATCTCGATCATTATGTTACACTCTTATAACCAAAATTAGTGCAACTAAGCCCACCATGTTATCATTATTGGATTATTAACACACGTAAACCCTTAAGGGCCATTAGTCCACGTGGTTAACGAAACTTACCTTAAGGAAACCTATTGTTGGGAGTTGATCATTCATTTGATTAAGCACCCTGACTGTAGTGTCATTGTTACAATGAGGTACACCCTTATAGATTTTTGGGAGTTAGTGAAACTACAACATTTCCAGGTTATCGATACCTTACCAAGTCAGTTATCATCTCAGTTTAAACCTTAGCCAAAGGTGGATCCAGTAGACTGAACTTGAGCTTTACTTCTTAGTTGACTCGACTCTAGACTTTGACTGATTAATCTATTTTCAACTTACACTTAACCTTTGAACGTCACCCCTTAACATTTCTTTTAAAAAAAATAAAAAAATTTGTTACATTTTTGGTTGGTTAAATTTTGGGCATGACAAATTCCAAAGAAAACCTTGTTGGATGCCGGTTTCCACACGCTCCCATAAGTTTAGAGTATTTTTACAAGGAGATAGCACTTGTGTAGCTAGAGAAGTTCCTGAATTTGAATACCAAAGTATCTTCAATGATCAAAATCAAGGGGATAGTCTCCAAATCTTTTTGAAGAAAGACTTAACAATATGGATCAAAATTCAGCATTTTATGATCATCAACATGGAGGAAACATTGATAACATGAATAATGCTAATCAACCACCCAAATAAACCCTTGAAGAAAAGGTTGAGAGAGCAGCCCAAGACATGGAATTCCTAGAAGTCATGGATAAATTGATAGAGAGAGATAGAGATAAATATTTCTTAGATCTAGCCCAAGCAGGAGTAAAGCTCCCCCATGACTTTGATATTGACCAATTAAAAAAGACTAAAGAAGAAGAGAACCCGATGAATGCCATGACTAAGCAATTAAAAGAGTTTCAAGAACAAATTGACTTAATGAAAAAGGTAGCAGAATCCAAAGCTTTTTCTATCAAAGCCTTATGTCCATTCCCATTTGATAAGAGCTTAACCATGACACCTTTTCCATTCAACATCATCTTTCCTAAATACGATAAGTACATGGGTAAAATAGAGCCACAGGATCATCTTCGTGAATTTTGTGCCTTAATCATTGAGTTCATGCATAACAAAACATACTTAATGAGACTCTTTCTTAGAAGTTTGGGAGGTTCTGCCATGGAGTGGTTCTCTAAACTCCCACTTGGGATTAAGACTTTTGAGGAATTAGCCTCCAAGTTTGTGACCCACTACTCTTATAACATTGAGCATGAAATCATGATGCTCAAACTATGTGATACCAAATAGAAAGATGGAGAATCCTTCTTAGGATTCCTACAAAGGTGGAGGACCATTTTTGCAAGGTATCCACGAAGTATGCTTGAAAAAGAGAAAATGGAGATATTCATGAACAATCTAACCAGGGAGATGAACTACCATCTCCAACTTCAATGTCCCTCGACCTTCGAGAAGCTTATTGAAAATGGGATAATGATTGAAGATGTATTGGTGAAATGAGGAGAGATAAAATTATTCAAAGATAATAAGTCTAACACTAATACCAACAACAACAATAATTATCAATTTAATTATAATAATAATAGGGAAAACAATAATCACAATGATAAGCCTAAATTATGGTTGAAGAATAACAATAAAAATCTTGTGAATGATGGTGTCGTAGAGGCTAATAATTTGAAGGCCACCCCTTTCAATTTATCTAGTGGAGCTAATTCTTCTTATAACATGAACCAATCGAACAAGACTCCATTCAATTCCAACAATCCTAATAACAATTCCAACAATTTGAACAACAACGCTAATAATAATCCTTATAATAATGCTAATGGGAATAAGCCCAAACGCTTTTACTCCACATATACAAAATGAAAATTCACCTATCTAGGTGAACCTTTGGAGAATGCATTAAGGACCCTGGTTGCAAACAAAATCATCACATTACCTGATTTGAGAGATTATGAACCTCAAATTAAACCCAATTGGTGGAATGATTCTCACAAGTGTGAGTATCATCAAAATAGAGGTCATAAAACCAATGAATGCATGAGGTTGAAACACTTAGTGCAAGATTTAATAGATAATGGAACAATCCAAGTGGAAGGACCTCAAAATAATGAAGATCATATGACTTTTAAGAACCCATTTCAAAATCATGAGAAGGGTGAATCATCTAATGCTAATCAAAATCAAAAGAAGGGTAATGAAAAGGTGAATTTTTACTGCACTTATGATACCTTTATCAACACTATAAGTGAAGAGGATAAAACCATAAATGTCATAGTGGTAAATGAGAAATTAAAAGAAGCAGTCTCTAATGTTGTCACTAGGGGGAAAGCCTCCAAAATCACTTTACCCGGCAATGTCCCATGAATTGTGCTACCTAACCAAAGTGCACCTTCATCATCAAAGCAATATAACTTGGTTGACCAATTGCAAAGAACTTTCACACAAATCTCAATCTTAGAGTTACTCAAGTTATCACCAATGCATAAGGAAATTCTAGAGAAGGCTTTAGTGGAAACCAATGTGCCACTAAACCTAGATGCGGATAAGTTCCAAAATATGGTGGGACATCTTGTTGCTCCTTATTGCCTCTCATTTTCCGAGCAAGATGATATGTCATTAAACCACGCTTAGAATTTGCCTTTGCATATAGAAGTCCTTATTCACAAACATAGGGTGAAAAGAGTACTTATTGATGGAGGAGCTGGTTTGAACATCTGCACTTTAAACTTGGTCAAGGCCTTAGGATTTTCCAAAGAAGCTATTGATCCAAAGAAAAAAATAACAATCAAAGCATATGATGATGAAGAATGAGCATCCAAAGGGGTCATAATCCTTCCCATAAGAGTTGGCCCAATGCAAAAAGAAACCATTTGTCAAGTGTTGGACCTAAAGTTGACCTACAATATCTTGTTAGGGAGGCCGTAGATACATGAAATGCAGGCCGTCCCTTTGACTTACCACCAATGTTTGAAAATTCCTTATCTAGGACATGAAATAATGGTAAGTGGGGACTTAAACCCATTTCAATATTTTAATAATATCTATCCTATCAATGACTCTCTAGTCCCACACAATATTGAGGGGTCTATACCTAAGAAAATGGAGCAAGGTCAAAGTTCAAAAGACATCCCATTATTGAAAGAAAAAGAAAAGATATAAATGGAAATTGTTGTTGAAGACATCTCAAGACCCACTAAACTAGCAACATCAACTAAAGGAAAAGAGAAGGTTAGTGAGGATAAGATTATTGCAAAACCAAAAGATCTAACTAAAGCTATCCAAGTATACACCAAAGAGGCTCATTATCAAAAGATGGATCAAATGATGAAGAATTTTGATGAGCAATGTAAGATCAAATAAAAAGGAGTAGGTGAATACTCCTTATCTATGATGGACCTACCTTTATCACCCAAGTCCTATGGAAGACTACCTAATGTTCTACACAAATATAATGATCATTTTGTGAGGGCTAGCACTTCATCATTCATGGATAAAGATGATAACGAGATCCTAAATTGGCTCTACAAGGATGAAGAAACAAGTGCTCTTGTCAAACACATCCAAAATCCCAGCATTCCCACACATCAATATGGGAAGGGATTCCAAATCATGAAAAAGATGGGGTACAAAGGTGAAGGACCTTTGAGCATGAGGAATGAAGGACTTGTTGAACCAATAGAGTCTACATGGTGACATAGTAAGGAGAAAACATGATTAGGGTACCTCAAACAAGGGTACACTCAAAAGCACTATCCCAAAGTCTATAGCCAAATATTGCAACTAGAATCCCATAGTGACGAGGACTCTAATAAATGGGAATGGGACTCATTGTCAAGAAATTCATGCCATGATAAGGAAATAGATGTGGTTCATACCTACACTTCTAGAAAAGACAAAGGCCGAATAGCAGAATCAAGTCGAAATCAAGCATCTAGTTCTAATCAAGTGATCATAGAGAACCTTCAAATTCAAGAATTTGGAATAAATCAATGGGTAGGTGAGCCTTATGTACCTTCATAGATGCCTACTATGGAGGAATCAAACATTAAGTTTAATCCACATGAATTTTATCTTGCGGAAATCTTAGAGGACTCTAGCGAGGACTTTGATCCTACTTCTTTGGAACATTTGGAAGAAGCCCATGTCATAGACTTGAATGATATAATGTATGAACCATATAATGAGGTATTAGCCTTAAACCCCATTGAACCAAGCCCAAGCATTGACTCTTTGACTCTCATATACCGAGATCTAATCGAGTGGGATTCCATTGAACCTACCACTCTTCCAAGCTTTTTGAAGGAAAATGTGGTGTCCCAATACCTTAACGCGGTTGAACCTTCTTCTGCCATGGAATATCAAGAGGAGATGATAAGGGGGAGCGTCCAAACTTTCAATCCACCTAAAAGAGAAAAAAATAAAAAAGGAAATAAATCTAATGTTGAAAACCACAAAGTGGCAACATTAGATAGAAAAGAAAAAGAAAAAGAAACAAAGGATGTTTTCAAAGGTGAAAACCAACTAAGGAACCTAAGGAAGGAAGTTTGGATGCTTTACCAGAACATTATGAAGAAATATCTCCAATCTTAATTGAGCCTACAGAAAAGATAAACATTGGGTCACAAATTAAGCAGAAGATCATTCACTTAGCGGCATCCTTATCTAGTGAAGAAAGAACATAATTCATCAAGTTCTTTAAGGAAAAAAAAGTTAACTTTGCATGGTCCTATGATGATATGTCAGGTTTAGACCCAAATCTGATAATGCATCATCTCAATATCAAAGAAGTAGCCAAACTTGTTAAGCAAAAACTAAGGAAGATGCACTCGCATATGACACTACTGGTCAAGGTGGAATTAGAAAAATTGTTGAAAGTGGGATTTATTAGGGCCATTGACTATGCCCAATGGATTTCCAACATAGTGCCAGTATCAAAAGAAAATAAATCAATCAGGATCTGCATGGATTTTAGAGACTTAAATTTGGCATGTCCCAAGGATGATTTCCCTCTTCTGGGTATAGACACCATTATGGACTTAACAACAGGACATTCTATGTTCTCACTCATGGATGGATTCAACAGATATAACCAAATAAAGATAGCACCAGAAGACCAAGATAAGATAGCCTTTACATGTGCATAGGGTACTTTTTGTTGGAATGTAATGCCTTTTGGTTTGAAGAATGCGGGAGCCACCTATCAATGTGCAATGCCCACAATATTCCATGATATGATGCATAAGTTCATGGATGATTATGTGGATGACATATTAGCCAAATCTCATTCAAGGGAAGAGCACTTACCTATTCTAGAGAAAATCTTTGTAAGGCTAGAACAATTTAAAGTGAGGCTTAATCCAAAAAAAAGTGCATTTGGAGTCCAATCTGGCAAGCTGCTAGGCTACATTGTATCTACAAAGGGAATAGAGGTAGACCCCACTAAGGTAAAAGCTATCATGGAAATGGAAGCACCTCAAACTATAAGCCAGATGAGGTCTCTATAAGGAAGGATACAATCTATCAGTTGATTTATCTCCCAACTAGTTGAAAAATGTCATAACTTCACCCAACTTTTACATAAAGACACAGTTTTCAAATGGGATGAGAAGTGTGAAGAAGCTTTCAACATAATAAAGAAATACCCTATGAATCCTCCAATCTTGATGCCACCAATAAGAGGTAAACCCCTAATCTTATATATTTCAGCAATAGAGCATTTGTTGGGGGCACTCTTAGCGCAAGAGGATGAAATAGGAAAAGAGAAAGCAATATACTACATAAGTAGAACTCTAGTCAAATATGAGTTAAACTACACATTCATTGAGAGGGCATGCTTGGCCGTGGTTTTTGCTTCACAAAAATTATGCCATTACATGTTAGCTCACAAGATAAGGCTAATTGCTAAGATTGATCCTCTAAAGTATCTACTAAGCAAAACAACATTGAATGGAAGGCTAGCCAAATGGGTGATGGTATTAAGCGAATTTGATATTGAATATGTGGACCGTAAAGCTATTAAAGGGAAATTAATTGTAGACCAATTAGTTGAATCACCACTTCAAGATGATCAACCAATCCAAGTGGAATTTTGAGATTCTGAGATCATGCATATAGAGGCAAAAACATGGCAGCTTTACTTTGATGGTTCATACACCCAAAATGGATCAGGAGCGAGAATACTATTGATAAATCCTCAAGGGTCTAAAATCCCTAAATCCTACAAATTATTATTCCCATGCACCAACAATATAGCAGAATATGAAGCCTTGGTTATTGGAATCAAGCTGACATTAGAATGGAAGGTGATAGAACTGAAGGTTTATGGAGACTCACAATTAGTCATTAATCAGATTAATGAGGAATATCAGATGAAAGATGACAAGTTGTTTCCATACAAAAACATGGTGGAAATTCTAAAGAAATACTTCACCCTTATAATATTTGAGCAAGTACCTAGAGAAAATAATAGAGCAGCTGATGCAATGGAAACTCTGGCATCACTCCTACAACTACCAGATCAAATGACTAGATATGAATTCCTGGTAGAAGAAGTGGAACAACTTGTGTTTAACCATACCCACCCTCACACCATTTGTTTTCTAACTACACATGAATCACTTTGGTATGGATCTATTTACACCTACTTGAAAGATCAAATCCTACCCATAGACCAAACCAGGAATCAAAAGAAAAGCTACATTCACCAAGCCTCCCAATATACCATACTTTCTGAAACATTGTATCGTAAAAGTCTAGATGGAATTCTCCTTAGATGTCTAGAGAAAGAGGAATCAAACATTTTCTTGCAAGAAATTCACAAGGGAATCTTTGGGTCACATTCAAATGGATTAACCCTAGCTAAGAAACTTCTTAGGATAGGATATTTTTGGCCAACGATGGAGAAAGACGCTTGTAACTTTGCCAAAACTTGTAGAAAGTGTCAATTCCATGGAAATTTGATACATGTCCCTGCACAAGAGTTACATCCGATGACAACACCTTGGTCATTCTATCAATGGGGTCTAGATTTAATAGGAATGATTTATCCACCAACCTCAAATGGTCATAAATTCATTATCACAACAACAAAGTAGTTTACCAAATGGGTGGAAGTTGTACCCTTATCAACTACAACAGGAAAGCAGATATCTTTGTTTATCCTAAACCACATCATTTGTAGATATGGCATACCTCATGCCATTATAACGGATAATGCAAAGCACTTCAAAAATAAAGACCTAAAGGAATTATGCACAAAGTTCCACATGATTCATCATTCTTCATCAATATATTACCCTCAAGGTAATGGACAAGCCGAAGCAATGAATAAAAACATCTTGAAGATATTGAAGAGAACGGTGGACAATTCTGGTAGAGATTGACACATAAAAATAAACCCAACCTTATGGGCTTATAGAACAAGCATAAGAATGCCAACATGAGCTACACCTTTCTCCTTAGTCTTTGGAACAGAAGCAGTTTTGCCTTTGGAAGTAGAACTTCCATCCTTAAGGGTATCTCTTCATGGGTTGATAAGTGAAGAAGACTATAGAGTTGCTAGGCTGCATGAACTAGAACTCCTAGATGGGAAACAACAACAAACATTTGATCATTTAAAGGTATATCAAAATAGAATGTCAAGGACTTATAACAAGCACATCAAGTCAAGAACATTTCAAATAGGTGATCTAGTTTTGTGAGAGAATCCCAAGAATCAAGTAGAAAGGGAAAAGAAGGGAAAATGGGAAGCAAGCTGGCTAGGATCTTTTGTGATCACTGAGTCTTTTGGCATAGGCACCTACAAATTAGCAAATTGTGATGGAGAAGAGCTACAAGAACCTATTAATAGCATACATCTAAAGAGGTTCTATACATGAGGTAGATGAAAGAGTATAAAGAGTATCAGAAAATTAGATGGGAAGCATCATATTTATTATACATATTCAAAAGAGATCTTGAGAACACCAAAAACATTTGAAAAGTAGAAAAGCACAAACAAATTGAAAAGAATAGAAGATAAAAAATAGTGGAAAATTGAGCATGAAGAAAGCTAAAAACATTCAGAAATGATCCTAAAAAAGATGTTGTCTTGGTGAAAACCTAGAAAATAGGTGCCTTGATGATATGAAAAGAAACAAATTGAAAAAAGATAAAAATACAAAAAAATTAGAAAAAGGAAAAAGTATCTTGGTGAAAACCTAACAAATAGGCACCTTGGTAGCAAAAAAAAGAGAAAAGCTTTAAAAACAGAGAAAGAAAGCAAGATCCATTCAATTAGTGAAAACTTGGTAAACAGGTGCCATTGAAAGTCCAAGGCAGTCGCATACCTAGAGGTCACCCTATAAATACTGCATTCACCAATATTTGTATATATTGCATAATAAAACCCCACAGTTACATTGCAAGTACCTAAAGATTTTGGTCACCTAATCTACAAATTGTTGTAAGTTCAACAATGAAATCATACCAAACTGGGGGCAATCTACTCGAATGGAGAAATGATTCATCAAAGAAAAATTCAATCAATCATGGAATCAATTTATCAAAACCAAAAGTGGAAACACTTAATCAAGTCTTCAATACCAATCCAATTTGAACCAAACGCAAAATCGATCTGAGATCTTACATGACCTTATCTTTATCAAGATTAAAAGTATGAAATGGATGGAACTACACTTGAAATATGGATTTGGAAAACATTGCAAATTTTTTTTTGGATTGATGAAATCAGGTCTTTCTAGCGAATCGATGAAAGTTTTTAAATGAGATAAGCTATGATGAAAGCATGATATTTTGGTTGATTTATGAATGACTGTCTTAAATCAAAGTTTTAAAGAATGTATTATTTGTCTAAGGACGTGATCATCAAAGAATCATCAAGGACTTGTACATAAGATAAAACTGAGATTACTGTTTGTTTACGCAAAAGGATACCTTGGCTATTTTGATCTTCAATATCATAATACCAAAATCTACTTGCAACATAGAATCTGAAAAAATCGATATTCACACTCTCGTGATTGGCTTCAATCAGTGATAGTCGTACCATATAAGAGATGGGAAAGCAAAACAAGAGGTGCAAGAAGTATTCATATCATCATGGTTGAACCAGTGATGTTTGTACTAAAGTGAAGTTCCAAAAATGCTCAATGATGATTATAAGCTCCAATTTTGAATAATGAGAGTTAGCTGCATACATCTTATATTAAATGCATTTAGTCTATGTTGCCTTTCTTAGCTTCAAAATTTAAAATCTAAAAGAGGGAAAATTGACAAAAAGAAGGGGTGTGTAGTCAGATAAAAAATCAAAAAGCCCATCAAAAACTATATGTGATTGAGTGTGTTGGAAATACAAAAATAAAAAACATAAGTGCATTTCATTAGGTCACTTGCATTTATTAGGCACATTGCATTGCATTATGTTAGATCATTAAAACCATTTCATTAGATGTATTCATTTAGGCATTTGCATCATTTAAACCATTATGTTCATTGCATTGTAAAGCATGACATAAATCATTTATCATTATTCATTATTAGTTTAATTGCATAAAGTGCATTAGGCTTTATCATTTAGAATCATTAATTACATTAGGTTGAACATATCATTTGCATCCAAGTTCATTTACATCCATACATCATTAATGCATCTATCCTTAAAGCATTAATCAGTAGAAATCCACATCATCACATTCATCCATCTATGCTATGTCATACATAAGACAATCATTTAAGCATCATTAGAACATATGCATACATTTCAAAAACTACATTCTAAAAAGCATAAAACAAAGCATATAGAAGATAGAACCATCTAGATCTACATATCATGCAAAAACCTGAAAAGAGATCCAACACATCATGACATCATATATATAGTAAATCTATCAAAATGAGAATCAAAATCTATGGTATCATCATCATAAAATGAGCAGAATATCAATGTTCATCAAATCCCCAAAGTATCAACATAAGTAACATCACTGAATAAAAAATGATACAACAAGAGTCCAATGTCTTGATCATAACAACAAATGAGATCATGTATATCAAAGGAAATAAATAGAAATATCTCAAACAACTGAACCACCAGCACCATCAGTACCATCTGGACTAGGATTACAATTTGGAGGCTGAATCGAACTAGGCTATAACCCATGCTGACTCATAGCTTCCATAAAGGTTTGCATCATCGAACTCAATTGAGAAACCTACTATTGCACTACTTATATCTGAGTATGAAGAGATACAACATTTGATGCTGAGGTTGGGGCAGGAACCTGTGTTGTAGAAGTCTATGGTGGTGGTAAAGAAGATGAAGAAGGCATCGAAGAAGATGGAACACCCAACAATGGAACAAAACCTAAAGAAGAAGGATGTGATGAAGAAGATGGCATCGAAGTAGAAACATAAATAGAAACAGAACCAGGTGCTTGAACCTGTGGAAACATTGGAGGAATAGCCTACTGAACAGGAGGACCCTATGCTTGATCTAGTAAAACCTAAGCCACCCATGCCTCAACCTCTTTGTGATGTCTAAATCTAGGTCTATCTACTGGATCTCTAGCAACTTGATGAAGTACTCTATCCATACGATGACCCCTCACCTGATCATCACCCCTAGGAGGAATAGGAGCAGCACCAATCACTGGAAAATAAACCCTACCTACTCTAGCTCCTCGACGACCACATCATCTAGGCCATCACCTAATCCTACCCACACCACCATCTCCACCATCATCATAACCACCATCTCTTGCAGTACCGTCATCATTTGATAGCTCATCAATGGTAGGAACTCTCTCCACAGGATCAGTGAATCTCAGAAAAGGATATCGATGCAACCAAGCAGCATACTCATAAGTGATACCACCATCCATGATGTGTGGTCTCATAGCCCAAGGATGATACTCAAGATCTCAGATCTCTCGCATAGTTGTCCCTGTTGGTGCTCGAAAATGTTGTTTGTTTTAAGGCCAACTAATAGGCACAATAGATGCCTCTGTAATTCTAGTTCGATTGAACCAAGGTTGGTAGGCCTAAATCAGATATACTATCTAATTGCACAAAATTCATGCATAAACAACAAAAATCCTTCCAAAGGGGTTACTGATCCTTGGAAAGAAAAGAAACCTAATATCCTAATTGTCAAATAGCTAGATATTTAGACTAATGCTATGAGTTAATGCTAAACCTAATTTAATGTTTTGTAAATAAGATAGCAGATAGGATATGTAAAATGAAATTAAAGGAATAGGATGCCAAAACTAGCAACAAATGATTAAATGACCAAATTCCATTTATCAACAAGACTAGTGCCTATTTCCCCTTGGGCAATGGAGTCAATCCAATCCTCAACCCTATGTACAACCTTAGAGATAGTTTTTCATTTCAAAGCAAATTGGAAAGATTTGATTCAAAAGACAATTTTCAAAATATTGAAACACACATCAGATTATGAAGACAAGTCATAAAAAACTCACCACTTTGATTTGCATTCAAATGTGTGTGAACTATTGCAGACAATTAACTGAATTTAACTCCTCAAATGACAACCCAATTGACTTTGGTCACAAATCAAAAGGATTATTAACCATGCAAAATGAGCAGAACAATAAATAAATCAAAATGCAATAAAATCACACAACATTTTAAATGATCACAATAAAGAAATCAAGATTGATTTATCCAAGGGACTAGTTGAGGGAATTGAAAACCAATGCATAGATAGAAAACAAAAACAACTTATCTTCTATTGATATTGAAAAATTGGTACACCAGAATCTATGTTGCAATTGTTGAACAATCCTGTCCTTTGAAAATTGAAATTCTTGTAATTGTGTTGTCTCTCTTTACATTTTACATTATGTATATATACATGTTTGAGTGGATTTCACACCTCTTTAGGGTGAAAAGACACACCCTTATTACAAATTGTTTTGAAAAAATGATAAACTAACTAAAAAATAACTACCTAACTTTTGGATTTGGGCTTTCTTGAAAAACCAAAACAACTCATGGAAAGCTAAGATTTTTATTGGAGATAGATAATTTGATTTCCCGAACTAAGTCTTTTTTATATTTTTAAAATTCGACCAGCTTCTACCTCTGTCAACATCATCTTTGTAGTAGGTCAAAATTCCAGCATTTTCTGAAGGCTTTGATCATAGAATTTTGATTGTTCTTGTCACAAAGCTTCCTTCCATAATATCTCAACTTTTTAATTGAAAATTAATGTAATATTTTATCCCATTTCATGTAATCCATTATTAATTATTGGTCATGGAGTTTAAGAGGCCATTTTTTAGGGTTTTATCACTATATAGGACTCCAAATTTTGCCCAAAATTTAGAGCTCCAAGAGTCCCATAATCAACACAGGGACCCCATAGTGATCTCTCTGCCTGCACCCAGGCATAGATAGAAACACCCTATGGCATACCCTGAGTGCACCCATACTAATGCAAAACTCTCCAGAAGCAGAACCTCTCAATGATGTAAGTAGAATGCCTGATCATCCATTGAGGGAAGAACATATATGGAAGCTTAGAATCATCCTCTGGCCAAACCTCACAATCAATGTATGGTCTCCAGAAAACAATATCCATGTCATTAATAACCCAATGCCAGTAATCCAACTTACCCATATGGGTTTGGATAATGATGCCCTCATACATCCAAGCATACGGCCAACCTAGCTAACGATCTCGTGTTGTAATAGGACACGTGACTAGAATATGCTCCTAGCTCCAAAGATGTAGAAGAATAGCTCATGTAGTAAGTGTAACTGATCATCTATAAACCATTATGTGTAACTCATGGTATAATTGAGCCAAGACATAAGAACCCCAATCAAAGTGATGGGGATGTGCCATCAAATCCTTGAGTATAGGACCCCAACCAATAGCCAATCCGTGCCCACATCTATCAGCAAGCAAGAATCCACCAATCAAAGTACCTAAGATAGCTGGTAGCACAAGAAATGAAATGAACTACACCCACTAGATATGAGCATCTCCAATGGTAGGATCCATGAACACCCGTCGACAAGCTGATCCATCATAGAGGGAATCATAGTAAACTGACTCTCCATGAGTAGGTAATTGTAGGATGCGATACACATCCTCGAGTGTAATAGTCATCTCCCCCATGGGAAGATGAAAAGTATTATGGTTTGAGTGCCAATGCTCAACCATAGCAGTGATGAGACCTTGATTCACTCAGAATCAAGGAAGATACAAAAGGAAGGATAAGCCACAAAGACTAATATGACAATGATCCACCATACTCATATCAGGTATCGTACTCCATGATAATGGATAAGAACCGTGAATACCCAATGACTTGAGTACCTCCTGCAAAAAGCAAGTTCAACCACATCAGAACTGAAATTAGTTATTATTTGAATCATTATAAATCAATCAAAAATTTCAAAATATTAAACCACAATCAATTTTCATGTTTCTACTTAGATAGAACAAAAAATTTATCATCACCCATCATCTAAATCTAGATTGACGAGTAAATATTCATATTATGACTGACTAATTCTGACATCTTACAACTTGCTATAAAATCAAGGTCGTTACCTTAACCTATCATCTGATTGATGACATCGAGCAAATTGCAAAGTAGACTTAATCAATTCAAAATCATTTTTGACAGAGTGAAAGCACTATTTCAGGCTTTAAAAGTGCTAAAATTCAAAAGCGTTGTTTAAATGTGTAAACATGGTACTTAATGGATTAAAAGCACAACTTTGGGGCAAAAGTGCTAAAAGAATTTGAAAGCACTATTCAAATGATCAGAAGCGTTGTTTAAATTGGAAAAAGTGAAAATAAAGAGCAAGAGCGCTATTTAAATTGGCAAAAGTAGATTAGGGCCTAAAACTGGCATGTAAAAGCGTAGTTTCAGAATGTGGAAGCGCAACTTGGAGGGAAAAAGTGGAGTTTAAAGTTGTAAAAGCGCTACTTGGATTTAAAAAAGGAAAAAAAGAGGGTTTTCTTAAGAAAAATTTAGATTTCTTGAAATAAAATGCATTAATCGACAAAATGAAGAAGTTTAGGCACTCACCGAAGGTCCAAAGCTAGGTAGACGCTGATATCGATGACCTCACTCAAATCTATACTCGCAGATGGGGATCGACATCTTAAAAAGTCAACAAAGGTTAGAGAACAAAAAGTGAAAAGTAAAAGTGAAAATGAATAGTGAAAAGGAGTTTTTTACCCTTTATGTAGCTCTTTTGACCTAAAAAGGGTATCTTTGACTTAAAAAGGGAATATTTTACCACATCTGACCCAAGAATCAAAATTTTTCATCAAATCAGCCAAACTAAGGGCATTTGTAATCAAACATATGTAAAAACAATATCGGAAATAAAATCAAAATTTCTTTAAATTGACAATAATCAATGTAAATTGACCTAAAACATAAAAAATTTGGAATCATCGATCAAATTTTATTTCATTTTCGAGGGGGCATACCATCAGATAATCAACATCAACAACATCATCATCAAATCAGGAGATCAATCATCAAATCAGAGTGAAAGCTTTTATCATAAAATTTTTCATTAATCAATCAAATGGGGGCATCACATCAGAGTATATCATATAATTAGGTATCACATCAGAAATTTACATCAAACCAACATTGAATCAAGTACTGCATTAGGAATCAAACATCAAATCGACCATTAGAGCATCAAAATCAATCAATCTGATCATCAGAACTACATCAATTTCATATCAGATATCAGGAATTGACTATCGAATGACATCAAATGAACATCAAAGATCGACCATTGAACAAACCAGGATCTATCATGAGCAAAATCAAAGTATTCTTTGAATCGACATGCTTTGTATGTCAACTCAAAGAGGGGTATTTGTAATCACCTAAAAATGGACAAAGACAATTAAGTAACAAATCAAGGTAAATCAAAGAAAATTAAGGACAAGATCAAAGTAATTGAAGCAAATCAAACATTTAGCCAATCAAAATTAAAATCAAGTCTTAATTCAAGATAAATCAAAATCAGGAGCATTTTAATCAAGTGGAATCAAATTAATATGCAATTAATTCTATTAATTGTATAGTTTTGGATTAAATCAAATTCAACCCATTCAAGGGGCACATGGCTAAATAAATGAATTAAAATAAATTAATAAATCCTAATTTCTCTCAACAACCCCAAAAGGAAAGGGAATTCAATCAACCAATGAGATTTAAGGAAATGCATTCACATGGATCAAGCCAAATTCAATCTCAATCACTCAAAGTGAAAGAGCATCTTGTCCACACATCTTGTCTACTTGTCCCAAGCTTTGAGGACATAATATTTACATTGTCTTCAAAGGGTGGAACCAAAGACTCAACCAAGGCTTAATCATGATTAACACAACTACACCCCCTACCCTTGCATAACTCTATAAAAGGAACACAAAATCAATCATAATTCATAACCACACATCTGAGGATTGTAGCTAACCTCTTGAGAATTAAAGCTAGAAAGGCAATTTAGAGTTAATTTGAGCATTTCAATTTGAACTAATTGTTAGCATTTTCTTTAGCATAATCATTTCTCATTCTAGGGCTGTCATTAATGGTATCTTGCTAAGAGCTTCACATTAATACTCTTAGATAGAGAGCCATAGGATGCTTAATTGTACTTTATTTTCTGAATAGAGTACTACTTGTGGTTTATTTAGTTTCTATTTCATTTATTGTTCAATACTAAATCTATGAAGGTACATTTCCTTGTACACAGATAGTTCCAAGAAAATTGATGAATTTTTTATCAGTCAAAGAGGACTTGGAAGTACTAATGGATTAGGCTACACTGAGCAAGGATAATCATCAAAACAAGATGAAAATATGAATGCCTACACAAATAAAATACCTAAGAAACTATCATGCTATCATTGTGGTAAATTGGGCCACACATCAATTGTTTGCAGGAGCAAAGCGACAGGTAATCCTAAAACCACTCCTAAGTTTAATGGCTATTATTATAGTTGTAACAAGTATGGACATCAGGCACATGAATGTAGATCTAAGTTTAATAGGATTCCTAACAAACCCTACATGGAGAAACACTATCGCACTTGCAACAAGCATGGACATACATCACAGGAATGCAGAACAAAGATGAAGCAAGTCTGGACACCGAAAGGACAAAACAAGACCTATCAACCAAGAAGACAAGGTAATACTTATACTTGGGATTACAATACATGGGTTAGTTTTACAACATGTGGAAGATATGGACATATTTCAGCTAACTGCATGAGGAAGAACTAGAGAGGAAGATCGCACAACTAGACAAACACTAGTATGGCATGTTTACATTGTCACAAGGTCGGTTACTTAAGTAAAGATTGCAGAGACCGAGCACCAGAAAAATAAATTTATGAGAATGGAAATACAATTAAAGATACCATGAGGATAAGAAACACTATGTGGAGAAAAGCATCAGGTGATAATGCTCAATCAAGTAATGCAGTCGGTGACACCTCATCCATTGGATTGGGTGACATTGCCACCTCCACCTAAGTTGAAAAGGTATGTATGGAACTACTAATGCTAATCGATTATATCTATCATAAAATTCCTTATATCAAGTGTTCACATACCAAATCTACATGAATTAAGATGCATTATGGTTTTACATGTTATGAACTTTAAGTGTTTATAGTCAGCATATGCTAGACTGAGTGATAAGTTGCAAGTCGGTAACTATTGGCAAGGTTAACCGAGTGCCAGTATTAACTGAGTAAGTTTTTGTGTGTTAACCAAGTTATGGACATTTCAAAGTATACACTGAGCATGACTGTTGTTACCAAGTCATAATAGGTCAAGCATTTATTGCGAAAAGTTTGAGCGGGAATTTGGAAATTTCTATAAATACACAATGGACTTAGCTTATTTTTTACATTGCGATCACAAAGAGCTAAGAGACTTCAGAGAGAATTTGAGTGAAGTATTTTTAGAGTGATTGAACAAATATTTGAAGGGCTTTGAGCATATTCATTACTATTATGAGTAAGTGCTATCATCATCGAGCTATTTCACTGTTATTTCTCAAAGCCCTAAACTGAAGAAAATGGCATTTGCATAAAAAGTTGACAAATATAAGACTATAACTGAGGAGGATGTTAGGTTAATTGTATCTACAACATATAATGAGCTGAAGTATAAACTTCACCCCAAAGTTGCTTTGCAAACTGACAAGACCAGAGCTTTTTCAAGCATTCTGCCTAGGGTTTTGCTGGTTGAGGACATACATGCCTACATTCATTGCAAAATTGGAGAGGTAGGTGACTTCGAGCTCCAATCTACTTTTCAAGAGCTGAGTGTTGATGGGAAACTCAAGGATGATCATGCACATTTAGAAGTTAAGGGTTTGGTTAATGTCCTACATTTCCTGAGGGTATTTAAGAATGAATGGATAAGAGTAGTTCTAAGCCATTTTCATGATGGAAAAATATGGTTAGATGAGCCCGTGAAAATCACTGAGGATATCATTCATGCTATTACCAACTATCCTACCACTGCTAAAGTAAAAGCACTGAGTGCACTAAGAACCGAGTTGAAGAAAACTATTGGTGTAGAATGGGATGATAGACGATTGAAAATAAATACTATTGGTGATCCCAAAACTAGGTTCGGTGCATATGCCATAGGTTACAAATCTTTCAATCGAGTAGACCTAATAGTGTACCATGTGGAGCAGTAGATATTACTTATAAAATTATGAAAAAGGGATTTCAGTTGGATCTTGCCAAGTTATTGTTGAATTTTTTTTGAAGATAATATGAGAATAATTCAGTCAGCAAAGGAAAATACATGTAAGTTTGGATCATTGTTACTTTGCATATTATTTTATGTGAAATTTTTTTTCCCTTCCATCGGTAATGTAAATTGGACAACCGACAAGCCAATGACACTACAAATCAATGGTTTGATACAAAGTTTGGGTGAGAACTTTATGAGCATCAATTCAAAGATAAGATGAATGAAAGGAGCAAGATACCGAGAGAATTGGTCAAGAAGTATGAACATGGCATATGTTTCCTAGTAGACACTGACTATACCCTGTTTAAAGCAGTAGAACTGAGAACTAAATGGTTATCGCCAATGAGATATGAGATTGATATTGACCAAGCATCAAGGTAAATTAAGGATTTACTGGAAGAGCTTAAGGATCCTCAAGCTACTAGGTTTGGGACATATGAAGAAGCAAAACATAGAATAAAAATAGATCTAGTCATTGATAAAATTACAAAGAAGTCAAGAAAAATGATGGACAAACTGGTAAAAAGATTTGGAGAAGATGCAGATAATGCTGAGGCATCTAGGGACATTCTGGTTGAGGTAGCAACCAAGGGTCAGTTACTCTTAGTTGACACTACATATGATGAAGAGGCAACTAAGTCAGAAAAGGATACATAATCTACACCAATTAAGCCCACTCTAAAGAAGAAGAAGGTAGAAGTGCAACCTAGAGCCCAAACAAGATCTACCACTACTGCTTCACCACCACTAAAGAAAGGAGTAGTTAAGGTTTCAAGGCCTACACCGAAAAGGACCTATCAAAAGAAGGGAGGTACTTAAGCTACCTCTAAGGCACCAAAGAAGAGAAGAAAAATAATAAGAGGTAAGGATGATGCTGATGATGAAGAAGAGGATGATTTAAGTCAATTTAAAGTTATTGTAAATAAAGATTAGTCTATTGATGAGTTAGAATAAGCAATAATAGACACTAGAAGCCTTAGTAACCCAAAGATGAATCGATATACACATATGTCTATTGAGGTCCATGATAAGATTGAAGAGTTAGTCATCCAAATGATAATAAAATTTGAAAAGGTACCAATCGAATTCTCAAAGTATGTACCTAAGAGCTTATATGATAAAGTTTCTTCTAGGTGGACTTATGCTCTAAGTAATGAAAAAGAAGATGAGGGAATATTCCCTGATATTGGCAATTCTAACATTATCAGTCCCTAAAATAAATGAGTTGATGAAACAATATTAAAAAATATTCTTAGTAAAAAGTAGAGCACTACAAATACTAGTTGGGCAACTTGTAGAAGTAGATGAGAACAATCAATTATTATGGACTTCTATTCTCCAAGCTTGAGCTGAAGCTGATAAGTTAGCATTGGTTGTAATACCTGAGTGAAAAAGTAAAAGGAAAGACAAATGCCTACACTTGGATGATGTTGATCTAGCCACAAAGGAACCAATAGAACTATTAGATACCAAGGTGCCAGACACAACCATTGCCATTGATTTTTATCTGGCAGGATATCAATAAGTGTACTAGGATCCACCTGAGCAAACTATAATAATAGGTAAAAATGATGTTCTTATAGAAGACATCACTAATGGTGATCTTGATGATGTGAAAGATGACAAGGACATTACTATTGATGGAATACAAATAGAAGAGTCAGTTCCCACTGAGCCAACAACAAGTACTATACCGGGTGACCTTCCCATATTAGTACAAGTAGTTGAGATTATTTATCATAAGGATCCCAAAGGCTCAATCCCGAGCAAAAAAATGACACAATAGGGGAGAAAGGGACAAGTACATGAGGCACAATAGATCCAAATGATCCTAAGGAGAAAGAGGCTAAAACACAAGTACTGAAAAACCCCAAGCTGACAGACACCACCGAGACAACCACAATCGACACTACAATAGAGGCCCCTACTCAATCAACTGAGACTCAGGTCACTGGGCAACATAAAAATGAATAGAGTGTGTCAATCAAGCTAGAACAAACAAACATAGAGGTAAAAGCTCTAGTTCCTTTTGTCAAGTCATCTAGATAAGAAAACAAGAAAAAGAAAAAGAAGCATGGAAAAGGGCCAGTCACATTGGATGAAATAATAGAGATTCTCAAATGTGACCCAAGGACTTTGGACCTTGAAGAGTTGAGAAAATATGGAGAATTATGCACGAGGAAGGCTGCACAATAAAAACTAAAGAAAGAGAGCAAGAGCAAGAAAATATTAGAAGATGTAAGAGATATCTTTTAGTAGGTTGTTCCTGACATTACAATAAATGAAGATACTCCTATATTGGATCAACTTGCATCTCTTACAAGCCACATAAATGCCCCTAACATCGATGTAGAGAAGAGGATTGAAGAGAGAGTAGAAGAAAAAATACAACTAAAACTTGTAGAGAAAATTAGTCAAGAAGTGGCTATCAATAAAGTGGAACTTTCTGAGGTCATAAACGAGTTACAATCTATCACTTATAAAATAATAGAAATTTTTTTCAAGTTATGCACTGTAGACACCTTCACTATTGAGGTTAGTGAGAAGATAAAGAAAATTGATGAAGAAATTTTGGTCAGTGCAAATGCATCTCTAACTGAGCCCAATGATTATCATAAGCATATACTAAAAGTACAAGAATTAAGATGGTTGAGATCAGACTTACAGAAGTAGGAAGAAATCATAAGTGACCAAGTCACAAAGTTGCAAGTTGAGCTGCTTCCATAGTTGAAGATCATGGAATGACATATTGAAAAGGCTAAAGTATTAGTAGCCACCCCAGAAATTTTAGTTTTGGAGAATATTTTTGACATGCACGCACAAGTCAGTCTTGAGCACATTTCTCTTGACAACTTGAAAGAGGAATGGGAAAACCTCTTAGCTTCATTACAAAAAACCCGCTAGCACATATTTGACAAGATGTAAGTACATTTTTTATTTGGCATTAATTTCAAAAAGGGGGAAATCATGTATATGCTATGTACTTCACTATAAACCAGGAGCATGCACAAAGAGGGATTTTGTAAATGACTTAGTTAATATGTATATATTTTGTATTCATATGTAGTTAGAATATTTTTTAAGATTATTTGGTATATATACATAAAGGTTTTGATACTAATGCCAAAGTGGGAGATTGTTATCTCTATTTGAGCATTAAGTATTGTCATTAGTATCAAATAAGATCAGTCAATAATCTGAGTTATTCAAGTTGGTAAAAGTTGGAATAAGGAGTTACACAAGTCAGTCAGTTGAACTTATAAAGCCTTCATACCAAGCGGTTACAAGGAAAAATATCAAGCTATTAGAATACAGGTTTAACAGAGCATGTTTACCAACCATCAGGAATTACCAAGTACTGAGCTAATGAACGCCAAGCATTCTACACACTGAGCATCAGTTAATTCACCAAACATGGAATGTAGTGTTTACCGAGTTATTCAGGAAATGACATAATAATCAACAATGGCACACATCTCTATGCAAATAGTTTACACAGATCTACAAATGTTTTACTAAGATTGAGACACATTTAATATGGATGCAATCATTTAATTTTGCGATGATTCCTATGTAATAGTTAGATCTAGGTTATTTATGTACACCATAGATCTTAGATTTTTGAAGATGATGTAAACCTAATTAGGTCAAAAAAATTTTCTATACAATTGTAATAGATGTCATTTTGACATATGAATGATAAGGAGATCATGAAGCAGTAGCCGTGTACAAGACATTAGTAATTAGACAAGGGTTTGCATGAATGAAAAGTTATCAGAAACAATATCATTTTATCAAAATCATACAAGGCTACCAAGTAGGACAAAGAGTAATATTCTACACATTGAGGTGATATCTATTTGATATTTCATAGATCTGATTCAGACAAGCATAAGTTGTCATTTACATATATTTTCTATTATCAATTTGACCATTGTGGTAGGATTGTAAATCTCTTCATAGAGTAGACTTAACAGTCTTTTGTAAATCTCCTAACCGAGTGCACACTTATTTGATGTTGTTAAAATCCTTTCACAAGGTAGATCTACTCAATCTTATGTTACTCCTAACAAGGTAAGATCACCAGAAGTGTTCACAATTGTAGCCTTAACTATCATACTTTATTTACTACAGTAGTGAAGAATTTGTGGGTGTCATCCCCACCGTAGTTTTTACCTTCTTACAAGGGTTTATGTGTAACCAAAATATTTGAGTCATGGGTTAATATTTTCATGAATATTTTATTGTTTTGTTTACATGCATTTTATATTTACAAGTTATTTGAATGTATATTGCAAAAAATGGACTTAGTTTATTAGTTAAGCACTACTATTGCAGATTGTCAATTAGAGAAAGTTCTTGAGGATACTGATTCACCCCTCCCTCTCAGTACTATATATTTCCTATCCCAACACTTTCTTCCCCACATTATCTAACCTTTTCCAAAGAAGATGATAAATCTATCAGTCACCCTCACAACCAACCTCTCCATATTTAAGTCCTCATACATAAGCAAGGGGTGAAACATGTTTTGATAGATAGAGGTATAGGTTTGAATATCTAGACGTTCAACTTAGTGAAAGCCCTCAGTTTCTCATAGCATGCTATTGATCCTAGGTGAAAAATCACAATCAAGGCATATGATGGGCATATGGAATCATATAGTTGGTCCCATTCATACTCATGGGAATCATTTTGACTAATAGTAGATCACCCCATATGCCCATCTGAGTGGGTCTTGTGCAACAAGATGTTATTTATCACTTCCTAGACCTCCCACTTGATACAACATACTTCTTGGCTACCTTTGGATTCATGAAATGTAGATAGTACCTTCAACATATCATCAATGCATTAAATTCCCTCATAATGGATTTGAGGTTACAATTCTTGCAGACTTGGCTTATACTTGCAATAATGTAAAACAAGATGAAATCAAGGTTGCACACAATAAAGAAGCCTTGAGGAACCAAGAAACTGAGAGGTTTAAACAAACAACAATGGATGCCTTTTAGAAGAATATGAGTATAAAAACAAATGGAATGGGGGAATACAACCTCCCTAATGGTCAACCTGCCTATCTCACCTAGATCTTATAGAAAACCATCCTCATACTTTCGACCTACTAACACCTCTACTCTAATGATTCATACAGGAACATGAATGGTCAAAGAAAAAGTCCCTCATGAACAAGAAAATGACAAGGAATTTGTTTTACAATGGCTATACAAAGGTGAAGAAGTTGAACAAGAGGTAAAATATGTTGAAATTTCTCTTGAGAAATATGGCGTAGGCTACCAACTCATATAGAAAATGGGATATGATGGAAAAATTCCTCTTGGAAAAGGAAAAGGCCTTCTTGAAACCCTACATACTGAATTTTTTAATCCACAAGACAAGACTGGGGTGGGATATCATGAACAAAGGTTTGCACCATCATCTGCAAGTGGTCAAGATTGTGTTTGATAAGATTTGGGATTGTGATGATGAAGATGAGGATGTCATCCCCAGGAATTGTGAAAGGTTGTTACATATCCCTATAGATCAAGATCATGTACCTAAGAGATAGATTGGTTGACATGAGGAAAATACATCACCAAAAGATGAATTGAACCAAGAATGTCCTACGGAGGAAAGACACCCTAATTGGGGGAAACTTATAAGCACCATGCACATCCTCAATTTACCTCAATTAATTGACTCATCTGGAGAGCCCAGACAACCTAGGTTACCATGTTTACCTATATTGCATTGTGGGGAACTTCTCTCAAGCAACTAATACTCAAGATGGACAATTCGATATGATAGATCTCAATCTAGATAAAATATAGAGGTGCACTACAAATCAAGAGAGTCATGTCAAAGAGGCTCTCATGACCATAGCTCAATACCTAGGGTGATTTTCTAGTAATGATTCCCACAAGTATGAATGAGACCAACTATATGATGCCACAATTGACATCGAGGTCGATGTAATCCAAAAATATGCTCCTATTTCCACTTTTCAGGCTGGTGAAAGTTCTAACATACAGTATAGTTCACAGGATAATCAAGACGTCCATCCATCTATTGAACCTATTGTTGTGCCTCCTATTTAGGTTATCTTTGAAGAAGAAGAGTCTCCTCCTAAAAGTCCTCCTACAATTCATCCTCCTCAGAATCCCAACCGAAACTTTGGTTCACAATCCTGGATTATGATGGTCCTTTAAAGAGATTCCTACACCAAAGAGAAGTGGAATAGGATCTTGATCGACATTTCAGGCCTAGATGGGTAGGTTCATAAAAAACCTATCGTAACTTCTTTAGAAATCCTTCAAAAAGTCATGCTCAATATAACTCTAGGGAAGATAACTTTCTCAACCTATCTTTGAAAACCATAAATGACTACAATGATACTAGAGTATTTTCTCTTGAGCTTGTTGGTTCCTTAACTCTCATTTACCTTGAGCTGATTGACTATAATACCTCTGATCCCATAAAACTATTGTCCTTTTCCAATGATCATACCTTATCCTATTACCTCAATGTTGTTGAACCTCTTCCCTCTTCTACTAGTGCAATGAGCGACAACATGTCAGTGGAAGATATCAAGTAACTTAGTCACAAAAGTAAAAGTAAAAAGATAAAGAGATTTGATGGTGAAAACCACTATGTGGCAGTATCAGATCCAAAAATAGGAAAAATAAAAGACGTGTCCAATGGAAAAACATCTCTGAGGCACTTATGGATGAGATACTTGATATCCTCCCTGAACATTTTTAGGAATGATCATTAGTGCTTATAGAGCCTACACAACAAGTGGACTTGGGTACATCAGAGAATCCACAAATCATACATCTTGTACAGTCTTTGTTTGGAGATGAAAAACATAAATTTATCCAATTCTTTATAGCTAAGAAGATCAGTTTTGCATGGTTTTATTCTAATATTCTAGGTTTGGATATGAATCTCATTATGCACGACTTATCTATTGCACCAAGCATAAAACCAATGAAACAAAAGTTGAGAAAAATGCATCCTTGCATTGCATTACTGGAAAAGGTAGATCTCGAGAAGCTACTCAAGGATACATTTATATGAGAAATAGACTATGTTAGAAAGTAAAGTCCACCAAGATAACTGAGAGGGGGGGGGTGAATCAGTTATCAGATAAAAAAAACTTATAATACCATTATCATATTTCAACAATGTAATCAATATAAACAACAACCATAGAAAGATAAACATACAGAATGACACAAGATATGTTGACTAGGGAACCTCTTGATCAGAGAGTAAACCTTGGTGGGGATGGCACCCACAAAAGATGCACTAATATGAAAATTTCTTGTGAAAGGATGGACCCTGTTAAGAGTTTATGAAATACATTCAGTACATATTAGTCCCTATTAGGAGACTTTGAATCCTTGTTAAAAGATTCTAACCCAGTTAAGAGCTATAAAATGCAGAAGGACCCACTGTCCAAACAACTTCAAGGGCAAGATCACTGCACTCACTGTCTAATTGATCTATGCATTATCCAAATAGAATAATACCAATAATTACTAATCTTAAAAACTTATCTTCACTCCTTTGACTGTGCCAAAACCGCACCAACTGCTTTACCAGATTTGCTTAATTCACATATCCTTTGACAACATCAATATCATCATATATATCTCTTCTATTTTTCACATATATCAATCAAGAAAAAAAATCCTTCCTTTATACCGCACTCAAATAATTTACAATAGAGTCGGCCAACTAGGCTTAACCATTTACAAAATATAAATCATTACACATTACATAATATTTCATAAACACATAAAATTTTTAGCTTCCAAACTAAATAATTCTTCACACATGTGACCTCTGACTATGTATCATCCAGGTCACCTCTAAAATATCATCAACCTCTATACAAATTCACATGTCTAGATTATATCCTGATTAGGAGATATAATCTAGTTATCACAAGCCACTTCTTAGGAACACTGCCATAATATTGTTTCCACTAAATTACAAATAATTACCATGAATAATTTAATTTCTATATGCACTCTTAACCATAATATCAAGACACAATATAGAACAAGTCCTCAACTCCACATAGGTTGATCTGTAATTATCCACATGCGCTAATACAAGCATTGTCTACTTTTCTACTATTCTCTAGTAGATCAATGTGTTGACATCAATGACAAACATAGTCATGAATAAAAAATACAACTACTAAAGAATTACTCTGAATAATCCCCCATAGGAGATATTCAACATTCATTCCTAACAATATCCCCCATTAGCATTGATGACAACATAGATGAAAAACATCCAAGTTCCATGAATACCAAAATGCAACACTGTTGTTTTGCATTATCTTTTCAAATCCTCTTCATCAATCAAATCAATCATCAGGTGTGATTCATGTACTATCCTTCTCCTCAGTATTTTAATTTTTCAAATCCTCTTCACCAATCATCAAGTTAATCAACATATGTTTTTTATGTATTATCCTTCTCCCTCATTGACATCAATGACAAAGAAAGCATCAATATGTCAATCTAAAAGCTCAAATGTCAAAAGACACTATTCAGAAAATACATTCACAAGAGTCCTTCATGACTCAGCTTAGAAATACTCATACTCCCCCATAGAGGAAGTATCAACATACACTCCAGAGCGAATAGAGCTCTTATATCACTAGACTGATGCAACTTACTGTATCACTACTCAAGAGTAGGCTGGGGCATAACCCCAATCATACCTCTCATATAATCAAATGTACCTTTAGGTAAAGGCTTTGTAAATATATCTGTAATCTTCTCTTTTGTACTAATATACTCAAGTCTGACTTCTTTTTTTGCAACTTTTTATCTTACAACATGATACTTCATTTCTATATGTTTTGTTTTAGAATGCAACACAAGATTCTTAGACATACTTAATGTACTTGTATTATCATAGTGTATGATAACAAGCTCATTGAACTTGATTCCAATATCCTTCAACATTTTTTTCATCCATATTATCTGATTATAATTATTTGTTGCTGCTACATATTCTGCTTCTACTGTGCTCTGTGAGATACAATTTTGTTTCTTACTTAGCCAAGAAACCAATCTTCCTCCAAGAAAAAATGCTCCACCACTTGTACTCTTTTTGTCATCAACACTACCTCCCCAATCTATATCTTTATATGCACATAGGGTAAAGTTATTAGATTTATCATACCATAACCCATAGTCAATTATGCCTTTCAAATAACTAAATATTCTTTTTACTGCTGCATAATGTGACTCTTTAGGATCGACTTGAAATCTTTCAACAATTCCAAATGCATGTGATATATTTGGTCTTGTATGAGTTAAATACTGCAACCCCCCAATCATGGATCTGTACTTATTTTGTTCAACTACAGGATTTTCATCTGTACTAGATAACTTATGACCTGTTACCATAGGTGTGCCAAAAGGCTTACAATTTTCCATTCCAAATCTCTGCAACAAGTCTTTTAGATATTTTATTTGAGATAAGAAAATACCATCATTATTTTGTGCTATATGTAATCCTAAAAAATATTTCATCTCACCAATCATGCTCATTTCAAATTATGTCTTCATTTCATCAATGAATTTATCACTAGCTTCATCTTCTCCTCCAAAGATAATATCATCAACAAAAATAACTACAATTAATAAACCATTCTCAATCTATTTTAGATACAAATTAGTGTCTGCAGTGCCTTTAGTAAATCCCAATTTTATCAAATATTTGTCTAATCTTGCATACCATGTTCTAGGTGCTTGTTTTAGTCCATATAGAGCTTTATAGAGCTTTGTTCAGTTTACATACCACGTCTCCTTCTTTAGATAAAGTTAAACCTTCAAGCTTCTCAATGTAGACTTCTTCCAATTCTCCATTCAAAAATGCTAACTTGACATTGATCTGATATACTTTGAATTTATTCACTCTCTTAGGGAATTTAGATGCGAAATGACCATATTCTTGACATGTCCAACATTTAAATATTTTCTTACCTTTAGGTTCTCTTTTCACAAGCAAGGCAATTCCTTCCTCAATCTTTTTATCTTCTTCGGTCTTAGATCTGCAGCAACTGGCATAATCTCCACTGACACTTGTACTTCTTGACAAAGTAGGGTGAACACTAAGTGCGCTAAATTTTGTTTCAATTCTAGGTAGATCTCCAGACTGTCTCAAGCCTATCTCTGATGCTTCTAATCTTCCAAGAAGAGTTTCTCTGGTAAACTTTTCAGTACAAGGTATAACTTGTTCAATCATTTGCATTGTCTTCTTAAACACAAGGGTCAGTATCTTTAAGATATTCCATATAACTTCATCTTTAGTTTTTTTAGATTCATCTAGTTTCTTTTCTTCTTTATTCTCAGGTTGTTCCAGATCTGGTTCTTTACATTCTTTAATCTTCTTTGGAAATTTATCTTCAAAGTATCCAAGACCAATTTTATCATTAGAGGGTTTTTGATAAGAAATATGTTCATTAATCTTTTCACTACTGGAATATAGTTTCTCAAGATGTTGTTTAAACTGAGTTAGTTCTCCTTTCACAATTGTGTTGTATTTATCAAGTTCATCATACTTCAATTTTGTAGTGTCAAGTTCATATGTTACTTTGGTAAGTTTAGATCTCAGATCTGCATGTTCAGACTTAAGATTTGATTCATCTTTGTTGTTATCATCTTTCAAGCTTAACTTTAGATCTACAATCTTTAGTTCATGTTTAAGGATCTCATTTTCTTTCTTCAGTTTTGAAACTTCATCACAATCCTTGACTTGACTTGTAGGTTCTTTCTTTGATTTCATATATTCTATCTTTTCTTTTAGTTTCTCAATGTAATCTTTTACATTATCATATTTCTCCTTTAGAGTATCTCTTTCTTTAGTACGAATATCAATATGTTCAAGAGCTTCATCAAGATTTTTCTGCAATTGATACATATCCATAGAGATCTTACTCAAGCTATTAGGCTTTCTCCAAATAAATTTGTTCTGAGTAACTAAGCTTTGATACCAATTGTAAGAAAGTAAAGTCCACCAAGATAACTAAGAGGGGGTGGGGGTGAATCAGTTATCAGATAAACATAACTTATAATACCATTAACATATTTCAACCATGTAATCAATATAAACAACAACCATAGAAAGATAATCATACATAATGACACAAGATATGTTGACTAGGGAACCTCTTGATCATAGAGTAAACCCCCAATAGGGATGGTATCCACAAAAGATGTACTAATATGAAAATTTCTCATGAGAGGATGGACCCTGTTAAGAGTCTATGAAATACATTCAGTACATATTAGTCCTTGTTAGGAGACTTTGAATCCCTGTTAAAAGATTCTAACTTGGTTAAGATTTATAGAAGGCAGAAGCACCCACTGTCCAAACAACTTCAAGGGAAAGATCACCAAACTCACTATCCAAATGATCTTTGTATTATATGAAAAAAATAATACCAATAATTACTGATCTTAACAACTTATCTTCACTCCTTTGACTATGCCAAAACCGCACCAACTGCTTTACAAGATCTCAATACCAGATCTGCTTAATTCACATATCCTCTTACAACATCAATATAATCATATACCTCTCTTCTATTTTTCACATATATCAATCAAGGAAAACAATCCTCCCTTTATATCACACTCAAATAATTTACAATAGAGTCGGCCAACTAGGCTTAACCATTTACAAAATATAAATCATTACACATTACATAATATTTCATAACCACATAAAACTGTCAGCTTCCAAACTAAATATTTCTTCACATGTGTGACCTTTTACTGTGCAGTCTCATCCAGGTCACCTTCAAAATATCATCAACCTTTTTACAACTTTGCATGTTTAGATTCTATCCCGATTAGGAGATATAATCCAGCTATCACAAGCCACTTCTTAGGAACACTGTTAGAATTTTGTTTCCACTAAATTACACATAACTATCATGAATAATTGAATTTTCATATGTGCTCTTAACCATAACTCAGGACACAATATAGAACAATTCATCAAATTCACATAGCTTGATCTTCAATTCTCCACGTGCGATAATACAAACACTGTCTGCTTCTCTGCTATTCTCCAGTATATCAATGTGTTGACATCAATGACAAACACAGTCATGAATGCAACATAAAAATGCTACAAAATTACTTCGAATAATCCCCCATAGGACATATTCAACATTCATTCCTAATAGACTATGCTGACTGGATCTCCAACATTGTACATGTTTCAAAGGATGACAAATTAATAAGCATATGCATAGATTTTAGAGATTTGAAAAAAGCTTGTCCTAAAGATGATTTGCCACTACCCAACATAGACATGATTGTGGATCTTACTATTGGATTCCTAATGTATTCCTTGATGGATGGATTCTCAGGATATAATCAAATATGCATCACCCTTGAGGACCAGGAAAAGACAACCTTCACTAGTACATTAGACCCACTTTTTAGACCAACATTTCTGACCAAGCATTAAAATGGTTTTCCTTGGTCGATTCATAGAAGGAAAATTTTGATTTTTTTTTAATCCATTCCCATGTTGGTCAGTATTATGACAACCATGATAGGTTATCATAATTCTGACCAACACGGGAATATAACTTTTAAAAAAACATAGGGATTTCATTTTATTTCATTTTGTTTTATATTCCACACACGGCAAAGCAGAGGTGAAAGAAAATGGATTTTATGTTGATCCACTGCCTATGCATCAACTAGCCTCAACTCCACCTATAAGATCCACTCTTCATCTGTAACAAATACACTCATCTCTGGTTTTTTAATCTTTGAAAAAGTTCTTGTGTTGCATTTATATTTTTTTGCATTCAATTTGTAGCATTTCTAGGGTTTCAAGAGTGGTTCTATCAACAGAGGGATTAATACATCTTATCTTCAAGAAGTTCATATTTTTGTAAGCCTTGTTTTGGTCTCTAATTCAATGATTGTATGCATGAATAATCCATACATTGTGTTCTACACTGGCAATGACTGAATTAAAGGGTTTTTGTAATGTCCCGTGTTAGGACTATGTAATATAGCTATCATATTTTGATGCTCGGGTACTTTTGTAATGTTCCCTTAAGGGATTTCTAAGGATTTTGTCTATATTTTTATAGTTCAAACTATAATATTCTCCTTTCTATATAGCTCCAAAGTCAATTCTTTATCTAATATGAATGGTAAGTTTGTATTAAATAGGATGTGCTCAGATATATCAATTCTTTCTAATATTTTTCCTTTGCATTGATGACTATTAAGTCGGGTTCCAATCTGATCTGAACTTGATAGGGGTTTTTTAATTCAATCAAATAGATGGATAATGGTATTCAAAATTATATTACTAAAATATCTATAACTTTTGAATATAATATCAATCTGATAATTATTTTTTGCTTCTTTATAAGCCATTATGAGATCTCTTGTTTCTCAGATCAAAGACTCATTTTATTCCATGATCAATCTTCTTTCTTTATCCAGGTTGATTTGGCCAAGAATATCTTGAAAGATTGGCTTTATTGTAATGATGGTTATAGTGATTGATTCCTCATATATATATATATATATATAAACAATGAAACTAAGAATGGTGCCTTGTTATGGTCTTTTGAATTATTATCAATGAAATTTGTTAAGAATCTTGAATATGAATAGAATACAAGCTATCACTGTTTCAGATTGAATTATTGGTTTATGAGATGGAGGTATGAGAGGCTATGCCACAATTGAATAGATGTGCCCGATTAGTCTTTATATCCCTATTATAAGCCATAGCTTGTATAGTCTCCTATTTTTAAGTCTCAAAATAATTCACTTATGCAAGACACTGGTGTGTACTCTATGCTTTCTGATCTACACACATACTTCTCTCCACCAGTTATAGCCTAATCTGCCTGATGATTATAATAGTCACCAACTTGTGAAAACAATATTGTGTCTCAACGTGTAATGTATTCCTCTCCAACTCATGCTTCAGGAGCTTATATAATAATCAACTGATTAATGTTTTTGGTTTTGATGTAAATTCTATTAAGACATTTTTACCGCCAACTCACTTATATTTGGAGTCTTCTCCATATTCCGTACTCTTGGCCCAAATTTATTTATCTCACTGATAATAATTGGAAATGAAATGTTTGTATTTCATTGCTTACCATAGTTATCTATTGAATATGAATTAATCCCCTTCAATGATGATCAATGTTGATGGCAGTCCCAAGTATAGCCTGAATGAAATATTAATTCCTCAATGTATTCCTCTCTTTGAGACTCTTAAATGTTTTTGTTTTAATTTCTAACTTTTTAATTCAAATTACTATTTATAAAGTTAATTCTTAAATGTCAAAGATCATATCAGATATATTTAATTCTATTTCAAGCATAATTGGTAAGGGTGATGGTATGTTTCTTGATTACACCCCCCACCAAAATTTAAATTCTTTGAGACCTATGTATGATATAACAAATGAGACTAGTACCATAAATAGGATTTAAGAGATAAGGTCAAGTGGCCCACTTAGACAGAAGGGATATCCAATAGCAGAATGGATACTTCTTAGCTCAAAAGATATTAGCAAATTTTGGCCTTATTGGAGTACTCCAATAAGGCCAAGATTCTACCCTTACCCATTTTGATAGAATAGATACATAGTGGTAGAATGGATACCCCCACACCAAGAAACCTGATAGAAGATGCCAACAAAACACTTAAAAATGAAGATCCTCAATCTCTTGGCATTATAATTATCTCAGAATATCAATCTCCAATCAAAATTAAGATGGAAACAACAAAAATTTATAGAAAATGTAACTTTTATTGTTGTCCCATGTCACACTTCATACATCCAAATAGTTCTATGTCTTCACATGTCCAAGTCTTCTAAAAGGAATTCTACACTTTTCTCCTCTCTTAGGCATCTATTGCAATAAGAACTCCTTATCCAAACTCTTAGAACCTGCAACAAACTTGTTAGAAACATGAAAATAAAACATGTTAGTAATTCCATCATTTGTTTGTTGTTTGGGATAGTCACCATAGAATTATTTGGACTATCTCTCCTCTTGCCTTGTAAGTTTAAAATGACCTTTTTTATTCCCTCCATGAATAGACCCTTACCATCTTGCACTTGTGCAATGATAGGACACCAATGTGTGCACATAACTATATCTTCTTCAATCACACTACTCTTCCAATTTTCCATCTTTTGTTCACTGTCATAATCATCAGTTTGTAGAACCATTAGTGATGCTCCAATCTTCTAATCCTCTTTCATAGACCTCTTCCTTGTGCGACTCTTCAAATCAACATACTCTTTCTTTCCAAAATAGACAACCCTTATCTCATAGGAAGAATTATTTTTGCAAAGGCTTGAGAATAAAATTGTTACCATCCTTATGAAAAATTATTCTTGTACCCATCATATTTTCCTTCTTAGGGACTGCCAAGGTCTTCCTAAGAGGATGTGACAACATGTCATTGGTACTATATCACACAAAAATTTCTCCTTGTACTCACCAATAGAAAAATCTACATAATCTTGTTCCCTACTCACAAGAATTTTCTCATCACTCATTCATGAGGCTCTATATGGTCTATCATGTGCAAATTTCTTCAAATGCAACTTCAAAACAAGATTGCTGATTGCAAAACCCCTGTACAAGATAGTCAAGAACAACTTGTTTTCTCTGCCTTAAAAATTCATGAAAAAATGAAATAAATACAAGGAAATGATAATAAATCAATATACCATCATGCATATAGAGAGTTAAGCAATTCTGCTCAGTGGGTAGGGCTTTGGTCTCAACTTTGCCCAACTTGAAAGGTGCTCTGGCATATCAATATTTCTTTTTGAAATGTAGTAATCTAGACAACACATTTATCTCTATAATAAAATGTCATTCAATTTAACATTTTGCATGTTAGTTTTTATTTTTTGATTTCTTCAGATCAAGCCTATACGTTCCAAGCATTGTTCTTCTTGCAACCGTTGCGTTGAGAAATTTGATCACCATTGCCCATGGATTTCTAATGATGTTGGCAAGGTGAGGTTCAGGTACAGTACAAAAGTTGCTAACTAGATATTTTGTCATTATCCTCACAATCTTTTATCTTTATGAGAGTCGATCTGTTTGTAGACTTACCCAGGATATTAGAGAACATAACTTAGAAAGTACTTGAATTCAATGCAATCTTTATGTTGTACAATAGTAAAAAAATTTCACCCTACCAAAAGACATCTTCATAAAATCTATGCTACTTAACCATATTCTCATTTCACCATAGCTTACCCCAAACACATTATATAAGGTAGGAACTTTTACGCTTGTGTCCCTTGTTCTATTGGCTCACCCGCATATTTCTATTTTAGTTTCTTCTTATCTTTAAATTTTTTTAAGGGATTTATTTATAGTAGACATACACTATCAAGAAAGGAAGAGGTTGTGATCAAGGATACACACCTCATCCATATGAGGGCATCCCTGAGAAAAATAAACAATTCTTTGTAAGAAAGAATGTCACATGATAAAAAAATATGACTCAATTGGATTTGCTAGAATTTACTTGATTATTAATGTTGGATGTTATTTTAATACACTTGATATAGAATTTGCAGGTTGCAAAAAAGTCATCCTTCTTCCACCAATGAGTCATTCTATTCAAGAAAGACCATGTCTGATGATATCAACGCACAACAAAATAGGGAGAGAATTGCTAGACTGTGGTCTAACTTAAAAAGAAAAGGTGATGGAAAATGTTATTGTCCTTGCAAAATTTGTAAGGGCTTAAAGACTCAAAGATATCTAATCAAAACAGTTGAGGAACATTGTAGGCAACATGGTCACATTGAAGGGGGAAATGAATTTCATCCATTCGTATGTATTTTAATAATTTATAAAATACATAAGACATGATTTGATGATGACATCTTGGTCATGGTTAATATAAGGTCATCATTTTAATATAGGTCAACCACCCTAGGTTTCATGTTATGGACCATGACAATCCCGAGAATGTGGATTTCCAAATGAGGGAACATGGAGGTGTGAATATACAAGTAGAAGGTAATGATCCCATAGAAGAAGACCATGATGATGAAGAAGATCACGATGATCAAGATGATCATGATGATCAAGATGATGATGATGATGATGTTGACAAAGACCTTGATGTACCTATACTTGAGAAGGCACACAAGCCCCTATATGAAGGCTCCCAAACAAATCTTCTTGCCGTTGTATTGTTGTTGGTGAACTTGAAGGTTATGAATGGTTTATCCAACATATCAATGACACGTATGTTAAGGTATGTCATCTTTTTTCATTATTTTAGTCGTAATTCCCTTAAAATTAACATTGGGTGAATCGTGTAGAAATTAATATTCTTTGAATTAACAAATTATATTTTTGGTTGTAGGTTGATAGGTGAGTGTTTGTTACCACCATCAAACATTCTACCTCGCTCGTACCGAGAATTATCTGCCATTATGAAAGATATTGGAATAGAGTATCAAATAATAAATGCATGTCTGAATGATCATATTATATATCATAAACAACATGAATTTGCAACAGAGTGCCCTATTTATCATATTAGTAGATATTGATCAGATCGAATAACAAAAAAGGTGCCTCGCAAGGTTTTTCAAGTTATTCTTGTGGTGTGTGAAAGTTGTACCTGATCTGTAGACACAACACTTTAGTAAAACATTAGAGGTTAGCTATAATCAAAATCATGCAAAATTGAAATCTAATTTAACCAAGCAATTTACTGCCTTCTAGTAGGTGCGAGATCGATGTTCTCAGATTGTTATCGAGATCAGTGACCTAGATGACACCTAAACGAAGGATTTGAATGCAATTGATCTAGATATGAATTGAATGCAATTAAGCTATTTTTTTGGTATTTCTATGCAATAATAATGATAAAAACTGATATGAATCTATGCTAATATGGAAATTGATATGCTAAAATGATCTAACAATGATATGAAAAAGAATCTAAATGAATGTAAAAAAAATAAATTGATCTCACAATAGCCTTGATTCGCAAGAGCTTTGATTTTCCAAATTCCAATTCTCCAACGTGATTGTGCAAATTTGTGGATGAATTATGAAGAGCTGAGCCTTGGTTTTATAGAAATCTAGGGCTTTGGAGGTGCATGGAAAGAAGCCATAAATCACTCAAATAAATCAGCTTGATTTTTGAGTTATTTTTAAATAATAGATAATTAAGTCACAAAAATCATGCAAAAGCATAGTTCAACTCGAATTAGAAGTTTAGATCCACTTTAAAACTCAAAAAGATGTTGAGTTTCAAAAAGCTAACAACTTGCATTGATTTTCCAATTTTGAGTTTAACTGGTCCTTGAATGTGCACATGGATAATTATGATTTAATAAATAAATAAAGTGATTTATTCTCAACTTAACTACTTTTTGAAATAAAATAATTAATTTATGGGTTAATTAACTATTTTACCAAACTTTTATTAAAAATTATATTATTAAATAATGACAACATGCTTTAATTGATTAAATAAGAATTTAATCAATTATTCATAGGAATTTTGATTTATTGTCAAAATTAAATAATATAATTAATAATAGATAGAATTAAATTTAATTAAATAATTAAGTGGCAAATATTATATCTAATTAATTAAATATGCAAAATATTTAATTAATAAAATTTTAGGATAAATGTGATTTATTGCCAAATAATTATAAAATTAAAGATAATTATGATGACTAGGAATATTACTAGGAATATTCCCCGATGCAGAATTTAAGATAATCAATTATGATTCGATGATGTTTAGATGTGCCTTAGATTAGGACTTTGATGTTGATTTCATTCGAATTGAAGATATAGGAGATTAATGAACTTATAGCCCATTTTTGAGGTATTACATTTTGCCCCTCTTTGAATTACTGTGCGAAGCGTAGTGGTTCAAAGAAAGTCTGTGTTTGATAAAGATATGAAACTGATGTTTGAAATTGATAATTGATATGAGATAGAAGCTGATTGATATTGAATTGATATGGAGATAATAGTTCCTGAATGACCAAAGATAATGTTCACTATAACAGCAAATGAACCTATGATTGCGAAAAAGTGTCAAAATGCTTGATTCCAAGCCTTAGGATTGCTAAGAAGTGAGTGACCGGTTCTAGACTCGATTGTCTTAGCAGAACTAGCAGGTATCACATCCGAATCCTTCAGTTGCCGAAGAACCAAGGAAAGAACACTATGACCCGATGGTTGCAAAAATTGATACAGTTTACAAGATTAGGAGAATACCAGATTGATATGGATCTTGATGAATCTGATATGCCCCAAGTGATGATAGATTTGCCCCGAGCGATGAGGTCTTTTAATGAATCAGTAACTAGACGTGATTGTTTGTCTTGACTACTAAGGAAGATATGATTTCTATAAAGATATGATTTCAAATTTGATTACAGACTTTGAATGATATGCAATACCATGCCCCCTTCGGGATTAAAATTGAAATCTGACAAGAAAAGTCAGCGTTGAGAGTTCAGAAGCATGTTAATTGATTGGAAAAGTGGTTAAACACGTTGAAGAACACATTCTGCATCGTTGGAAGGTCCCAAAAGACCAAGTTTGACTAGGTTTGACCATGAGTTGACCATAGTTGACCAAGTTGAATTTTTGATAGTTTGATGTAAGATAATCAGTTAAGTTGAATACTAGATTTCTGTGATGATGGAAGGTCGATTATGCAAGTAGTTAATAATATGAATGATCTCAGATTTGAATTTTGATCCAAAAAAAGGATTCTACTTGCTGTTTCATTGGAGGAACCTTCGTGTGAGATTCAGCTCTTGTTAGATTTGAAGATGTGAGTGGAGAATTGTTTAAGCATTGAAGTTCGTTTAGCCATTGTGAGATCATGCAAACATGCAAAATGCAAAGAGACATGCAAAATGAAATGCAACCTAAGACCTAGGACCTACTCACTGATCATATGTTGATTTGTTATCATCATTGAACTTTTAGGTAACCAGATAAATCAATACAATGCCCACTAGCTAAAAAAAACCATAGACATATGAATATTGATTTGTATGCGCAAGAATCAATACAACCCCCATTGGTCAAACAACCATGGACATATGAATATTGATTTTATTTTTAGAATGTTAGATTAGATATAAGTACCAAAGCATAAACGCCAGGATGACCTGAATATCATGTCCATTTTGATATAGCAATTTGTATAAGCATCAAAATATGAATGTCATGATGACCTGAATACGCCTTGCATTACAAACACATCAAAGAGTCAAGAGATCATTCTAAATCCAATGTGAATTACCCGTAGTGACCCTTTATCATTCACATCCTTAGGTAAGATCGTGTTTCACAGTAGGAGAAAGAACTCACTCAAAAAGACAATAGTTAGATCAAACTTTCTTGAATTTTTTGGGTATCAATGGTCGAGGTACGCATGGCCATCCAATTCAAGATAGAGGCTCTTACAGTCAGACACCATTTCAATCCAGAATTTCCAAAGTTGTTAGATTGTCACATATAAGCAGAAGACAAAGAAAAGATTATGCCCCCAATCATCACTCTCTAAATCCTATAAAGGACATCATCAAAGAGCTCGAAGGGACACAATATGCAGAAATCTTAATGCGAATTAGTAAGCATACAAGGAGATAAAAGCATGAAAAGCACAGATCATTTTCAGTTTGATGTTTGCTGTTGATTGCGTTGTTGTAGAGGCAAAATCCTTTCTGGAGACGGGACTGACTGACTGACCCATCTTGAAGCTTCAAAGGACTCTGATTAGATATGACACATCTTAGATACACCGGAGACCATAGGATATGACATTGATTGCCCCCAAGTGTTAAGCATTGATAGGATATAGATGCTTGAGCTGATTGGTGTACAGACTGACTTACTGAAAACTGGAAATGTTGAAACAAACCGGGAGATATGTACAAACTAAAGCAAGACTGAAAGTTGGGAAAGACCAAGATTGTGCTAATAGATGGAGCATTTTGAACAAGTGGCGCCTATTTGCTAGGTTTTCACCATCTTGGCAGAGATTCTATTTTTGCTACCAAGGCGCTTGTTTCTAGGTTTTCACCAAGGCACTTTTTTTTTTTTTTTTTTTGTATTTTTTTTTTTTTTCAATTTTTTTATACTTTTGATTTTTTTGTGAATCATCAAGGCACCTATTGCTAGGTTTTCACCAAGATGTTCATTTTTTTCAAGACTTTTTTTAATTTTTAGGATTTTTTCAGGATATTTAACCATAGACTGAATGCCTTAGGCATAGAATTTCTTCAGATAGAGAACATTGATTGGTTCTCGGAGCTGTTCTCCTTCAGTAGTTGAGAGTTGATAGGCACCAGAGCCAAAAGTAGCAGTGATTACAAAGGGACCCAGCCAGTTGGGTTCAAACTTCCCCTTGCATTCTCGATGAGATTGATTTTTAGGATTTTCTCTCAAGACTAGATCACCAACCTGAAATTCTCTGTGTCTGACTTTCTTGTTGTAGCCTCTAGACCTTCTTTTCTGATACACTCTGAGATGATCATACGCTGCTTGTCTGCGCTCATCTAGTAGTTCAAGTTCTTATAACCTAGACACTCTATAGTCATCGTTGGTGACAAGTCCATGCATTCTGATTCTTAGTGATGGGATTTCAACCTCAATAGGTAGTACCACTTTAGACCCATAAACTAAAGTGAAAGGTGTAGCCCCTGTAGGTGTTCTGATACTTGTTCTGACACTCGATCTAATACTAATTCTGATATTGATTCTGATAATTATTTTGATACTAGTTCTGATACTTGTTCTGATACTGATTCTGATAATTATTTTGATACTGGTTCTGATACTTGTTCTGATACTCATTCTGATACTAGTTCTAATATTTGTTCTGATACTGGTTTTGATACTTGGTATACTTGATAGCATCTTTTTTCCATTGCAAAATCTCAAGTAAGATCATATCATGCAGTCCTAATGTCTAGCAAGGTGGAGAACAAGAGGGATTGACAAGCTGGTGGAAGAGATGGAAGACAAGAGAATGAAGGAGAATGAAGGGAAGAAATCCTCAAGGGAAAACTCCTCATCAATACCCAAGCTAGGGAAAAAAAAAAATGTCATGTAAAGTGCATTTGGACAAGCAATGAAAGGCCAACATAGGATAAGTCACAGATGCGTAATGCCAAAGAAGGATAGGATGTAGTCCAAAGGAGTAGACATGTCAAGAGGCTTCATAGCATTGTGTTTTACTCTTTCTTTCTTTTTTTTTGTTATTAGATCAAGACCAAAGGGGAAAAGGATGGAAAAAGGCTAGAATGAATGGAGAAAAATGGATATGAAGGCTAAACAAGAAGGGAATGAAAGCAAGATCACTGTAAAATAGCTCACAAGATAGCCAAATGTTCGTGTATAGATCAACATTGTCAAGATCAAAGAGAGAAGATGAAATAGATGAAATATGTAGAAGAACTATGCATGATGCCTGATTGCTAGGTTTTCATCATGGTACTTATCCAAGGTGCCATAAGGGAGTTGTTTTCACCATAGGATGAATTTATTTCTCTTTACTTTTGCTACCAAGGTGCCTGTTTCCAGGTTTTCACCATGACATATTTTTTTTTCTTTTTCTTTTCATATCTTTTTGGAAGAAGGCAAGCTTTTTAGATAATGCTCCTTGAAAAGATAAGCCATGATATGCCAAGGATTCAAAATGATATGCTCAAAGATGCTGATAGGGAAAGGGAGATGGAAGAGAAAAATGGAGGATAAAGTTTTATGTAAAGCGAGTGAGGTTGGAAGATAGGAAGAATAGGCAAATGAGGAAAAAGGATAGAAGGTAGAAGGATAATGAATGGAAGGATTGTGAAAGGGTAAATGGAAAGGAAGGAAAGATCAACATCAACACACACCTTGAAGGGTGGTGAGAGGGTGGAGGAAATGTGAATGAAGGAATACGTGAAGGGATATGGTGAATGGATAGCAGAGGTTGTGGTTTAGGCACATGGAATGAAAGAATATTTTTGGAGGGAAATGAAGTGGAAACCTTTGGAAGCTTGAATGTCAACTTCACTTTTTTCTCAACACCAGACTCTTTCAAGAGAGACTTTGGAATCCATATAGCCGTAGGCTTTTTATTTCCTTTTGATGATCTAGAGAGAATATCTTCAATGATGAATTTTGGAACCCATACTTGTCTTGTAATTTTTTTCTTAGATATCTCTTTTGACTTTATATTTTCATGTCTATTAAAGGAGACATGGTGATCTTTTTTTGATCAATTATTGTATTGCTTCTTTTTCTTGTATTGAACATTCAAGTTACTTCCAAAAGACTTGGGACTTGTGGAAGAGGGATATGACTGGTTTAGATGGGTGGGTGGATGAAAAGGATTCAAGGGTATGCATCTATGTTGATCTTGAGGAAAGATGGGAGATGGAGGTATGTAAGGACCCAAGATGGATGGAAAATTAGGAGAGTTAGGAGGGGAAAGTGAAGGGACATAAGGACCCAAGATGGAAGGAAGGCATGAAGCCCTTAGTAGTGGTGGAAGAGGTCCAAGGATGGAAGTGGAAGATGCAAAAGGATAATCAACAAGTTCATCAACATCTATATGACAACCAAGGACATCAGCATCTTTAGAGTGAGCATTAGGATTTTCAATAGAATCATGAACATCTTGAATAGGAGCACCTTCTTTGATAGGATTGTTCAAAGCTTGCAAAGACTTAGGAAGAGTAGAAAGTGGAAGCGAACATGGAGTGGTAGAACAAGAAGATGGAAGACTTTGATCTTGACAAGGATCTTTGGATAGCATAAGCGTATCATTTTTCTCTTGATTTTCAATAGGCTTAACATTGGAAGTAACAACACCATTTTCAAAAACCTTAATGGAAGTATCATCTTTGGAAATTGGAAGTGGGGTAAGGTTATTTTGATTGTCAATAAGCTCAATGGTGTAAGTAGTAGCCTGATCTTGCTTAGGAGAAAACTTAAGACATGGTGGAATGCATGAAAAAGGGTGTGTAGGATCAAAAGAACCATGAAGCAGATAAGAGACATCATGAAAAGGATTGGATGACATAGAGGGTTCTTGATCTTGATCTTTCTTTATGTTCTTTTCTTCATCATTTTTAGAGTCCTCTTGACATGGAGCCACGTCTAAAGACAAGGAAGCATGTTGGGATTGTATGGAAGACTTTGGAAGAGATGGGGAAGGACTAGCTGGAGTAGGCATTGTAGCATATGAAGGCATAGGCTCTTTAGGTTTAGCATTATTGAAAGTATTTGTAGCCAAGTGAAGGTTAGCTTGAGTTTCTTTAAGAGGTAGCCCTGGAGGATAACTATAGGGAATCGCATGAAAAGTATTAGGGCTTGTGTCAGATGAAAGTTCTGTGAAAGATTTGAAAGACTTAGAAGCTTTAGGAAATGTACGGGTATTGGAGGAAGTAGGGGATGGAAGGGAACCATCACCAGACAAAGGTTCAGCATTAACATGATCTTTCTTGAGAGTGTAATCTTTATTTTCAGTCTGAGAGTTCTTAGAGGAGAGATCCTTGTAGTATTGATGTTTCAAGCTAGCACGATGCATTTTATAGTCCTCAGCAGTAGTAGATGGATCATAATCAAGGTATTGTCCACAAAAGCCATCAAAGTCTCTTTCAAAATTAGAATCATATGGATCACCATCATGATCTATCCAATGTGACAACCCATTTGTAATAAGTAGGAACACACGACGAGGAGGATTCTTAGGAATAGAGGTGTCATAAGTATCATTACGTTGTCTGTCGTCATAGTCATCATAGTCTCCAAAGCTAGATGTGTCACTCTTCATGGAAGAGGTATCATAAGGGTTATCACATTGCTCAAATTTTGTCCGGGGGCATGGTGACATGTACAAGTCTTTTTCAAATGGAAAAGGGCATAGAGCTTCCATGGAGAACTCTTTAGGTTCCTTTTCTTTCTTAAGATTGTTAAGTTCAACTTGCATAGCTTGTAGCTGCTTCATCATAGCTGTGATTAAAATGTCTTCCTCATGTGTATTGATTCTTTGAGACATGTGTACTAATTTTCAATAGCTACTACTCTATTCTTGACACAATGATTTGTATGACAGATTTTGGAAATAGGCTGAAAAAGCTAAATATCTGGCAATTCTGACAGTTTTCTGACAACTTAAAAAAATTTCCCAAATGACACTCTAAAAAAATCGTACGACAGTGGGTAGGCTATGAAACGATAGTTGCACAACTTGTACGACAGTTGCAAAATTTTGACTTTGAAGATTTGCTGGCATGAAAACTCGTACGACACTGGGTTTGCTATCATATGACAGATGGGTTGCAATGAAATGACACTTGATGGAAACTCGTATGACTTTCTGACCTCCTGAGATGACTTTTGACTCTAGAAAAGAATTTGACTTCAGATTTTGCAAATTTTGAGTTTTCAGATTTGAATTGTTTGCAAATTTCAATGTCTAAATTTGAAGATTATAACAGATTTGTCCGTTTTCAATAACCAAATAGATAAACAAGCACGCAAAATAGCAAGCAAGTGATTTCAAGCATGTCTAAAAATAATGAACAAGGGAAAAAGCAACCTTGTGCATGAACAATCAAGTGACTTATTCATTCTAATCCTCAGAAGCGCTAATTGTGTATGTTCCAAAAATGTTTTGTAATAACGCACATATACCCTATAAAATGAAAATTTGGCCTCGCTAGGGTTTTTAGTAATGGTTTGACTCTACAACTTTTATGATCCAAAGGGGTGAACTCCAATCCCGACGCACCAAGGTTTTGACACAATCTGAAAACTTAATCTTCAGGAGCTGCTAGGGAGATCTGACAACCCAACAATGAACCATACCCGTGGAGATTTCTTCCACAAGGACATTTATATAGTGGTTGTCACTATCATGGCGAAAATGGCTATGACCGCTTGAGGTTCCATCAACGCAGTTTTCCCTATGAAGGGATTGTCTGCTATGGTTAACCCTCTCTAAAGGTGACTCATAGTATGATACCACAAGGGGACTTGGCTCCAGATCTAAAGTTTTTGACACCTTTTCACTTTTAACCCAAACAAAGTAAGCAGATTAATCTGACACGCTAAGACAAAGTTTTGCTTCACCAAGGTCTATGATGCCAACTTCACGTGATCTATCAACCTCTCCAGGGAGAGAATGTATCAATCAATAAGAGAAGGCGCACTAACCAATTTTGATTCATCAAAGCTCGTGATGTCAACCCCACGTGATCTATCAACTTCTCCTGGGAGAGAATGTATCGATCAATAAGAGAAGACACACTAACCAAGTTGAATGTGAAACACACTAAGTATCCTCCCTACCTATAAGGATTCTATCATCAAGAAAGATTTTTCTAAGAATCCAATCTCTCAAGAATCACGAATAGTGTTCATAGGGCCTAATTACTATGTGAGCACATATATATTCCCGAAAGCAAATCTACCAAAAGTACCCAAAAAGCAGAAAGAGGAACACTTAACACTTAAAGTGAATATGAGATGAGTCGACAAGGTGGAACACTTAACACCTCACACAAGCTGAAAATGAGTCCCCAACTTAGAAAACAAGTGAGTTCCTAAAAGCACAAAAGGGTTGCCAAGTGGAACACTTAACGCTTCTGTCCTGTTGACCGCTCCCTTTTATGGTGCTGAGATTGCAACCACAGGGTGAAAATGAGGGGCTGGTAGATTAGCAAGTCCAATAACCCAAGATAGCAATCAAGATCAATCACAAGTATTCTAAGACTACTTAATGAATCCTTAAGGGGTCACAACCTAGTATCAATTATGCAAGTGTGTAGAAATAGATCAAAAGCATGAAAAGATGCACACAAGCTTGACACATAAGAGATTTATTTTAAGTCCAAATTGAAATGTCATTAGATGAAGGAGAATACCTGGGATCCTTGCAATGTGCTTAGTAGATTTTACTTGATTTTTAGCAATTTTTGTTGAGCTTTACTATGCAAGCAAGCTACGAACTCTCCAACAAGCCAACAAGCCAACAAGATATGCAAGGTATATTCAACTTATGAAAACCTTAGGGTTAGATCTAAAAATCAATTATTAGGAGCAATAATAACCAAAAATTAATCCAAATGACAACTCATACCATGCATTGAATCATATGAAAAATAAGTGCATACCCATCACAAAATTTTAATTTTTTTGCACTGCATTTGACCTAGTCAACAAGATCTGATTTTTTTGATATGATTTTGGCCACAAAAATAGAAATTCAAAATAGAGAACCATACTAAAAAATAGAGAGCTTTCCAAAAATGTAAAATTTTTAGAAAAATCTCTTCATTTGTGCCTTAGAGACCCGTTTTATCAAAACAGACCAATTTTTGTAAATTGACTATTTGAGCTATTATATCATATCCAAATTTAAAACACAAAGAATGGACCCCCTATAGAATTTAAAAATATTTCTGAAAATATAAAATTTAAAAAAAAATATGCTGATTTGCGTCAGATATTAATTTTTTCTAGAATTTCAAGAAAAAATTATTAAAAATTCAAAACATCTCAAAAAATTCTAAATTTTTTACTATAGCTTTCTTGATATGTTGTAAACTCGAAAAAAAAATTTCAGATAAAAAATTCAAGCTGTTTGGGAGATAAAATTAGATCTTTGAAACTTTGGAGTTTTAGCTCCCAAAAAAAATCAAAACCAGCATGCAAAGGTGGGTTGCCCCACGGTGGGCGCCAGAAATATGGTGTGTGAAAATTGTACCTGATCTGTAGACACAACACTTCAGTAAAACATTAGAGGTTAGCTATAATCAAAATCATACGAAATTAAAATCTAATTTAACCAAGCGATTTACTGCCTTCTAGTAGGTGCAAGATCGATGTTCTCAGATTGTTATCGAGATCAGTGACCTAGACGACACCTAAATGAAAGATTTGAATGCAATTGATCTAGATATGAATTGAATGTAATTAAGCTATTTTTTTGGTATTTCTATGCAATAAGAATGATAAAAACTGATATGAATCTATGCTAATATGGAAATTGATATGCTAAAATGATCTAACAATGATATGAAAAAGAATCTAAATGAATGTAAAAAAAACAAATTGATCTCACAATAGCCTTGATTCGCAAGAGCTTTGATTTTCCAAATTCCAATTCTCCAACGTGATTGTGCAAATTTGTGGATGAATTATGAAGAGCTGAGCCTTGGTTTTATAGAAATTTAGGGCTTTGGAGGTGCATGGAAAAAAGCCATAAATCACTCAAATAAATCAGCTTGATTTTTGAGTTATTTTTAAATAACAGATAATTAAGTCACAAAAATATGCAAAAGCATAGTTCAACTCGAATTAGAAGTTTAGATCCACTTTAAAACTCAAAAAGATGTTGAGTTTCAAAAAGCTAACAACTTGCATTGATTTTCCAATTTTGAGTTTAACTGGTCCTTGAATGTGCACATGGATAATTATGATTTAATAAATAAATAAAGTGATTTATTCTCAACTTAATTGCTTTTCGAAATAAAATAATTAATTTATGGGTTAATTAACTATTTTACCAAACTTTTATTAAAAATTATATTATTAAATAATGACAACATGCTTTAATTAATTAAATAAGAATTTAATCAATTATTCATAAGAATTTTGATTTATTATCAAAATTAAATAATACAATTAATAATAGATAGAATTAAATTTAATTAAATAATTAAGTGGCAAATATTAAATCTAATTAATTAAATATGCAAACTATTTAATTAATCAAATTTTAGGATAAATGTGATTTATTGCCAAATAATTATAAAATTAAAGATAATTATGATGATTAGGAATATTACTAGGAATATTCCCCGATGCAGAATTTAAGATAATCAATTATGATTCGATGATGTTTAGATGTGCCTTAGATTAGGACTTTGATGTCGATTTCGTTCAAATTGAAGATGTAGGAGATTAATGAACTTATAGCCCATTTTTGGGGTATTACAATTCCCATTATTCCAGGTCTGCAACAATTATTCAGGTGCAATAGCTTGGCATAATTTATGGATTACCATGCATGCAATATAAGTTGAGATGACATTATATGAATGAAAAATGTCATTTGATCAAATAACAATAGAGACTAGATTGATACAAGTGCCCTTAGTTGGTTATTGCCGGAGTAGCAAAGCAATGCTATAAAAGAAGTTATAAAAAAAATACGATTTCCCACAGGATTTGTTGCAAACATAAACGATCTCATATCAAAGAAAAGTGAATTTGGGCTAAGGATGAAAGCACACGATTGACATACATTTATTAGGGTGATTCATGTTATTTTGTATTCACTATATATTTGTATACTGCATGTAGTTTTCATTGCATTCTTTTATAAAATATTGATAAGATCATTTTACAAATATTATAGTACGTTCTACCTCTATCTCTCCCACACCACTTCGCCAATAGTGTCAAACAAGTTATATATGATCTTGGAAAATACATGAGGTGGTTGTCATCAAAAGAAATCAATAAAGAAGATATAAAATATTGGAAGAGAAAAATTCCTCATCTTATGTTTGAAATGCAAAAGTGTCTACCTTCAACTTTTTTCAATGCACAAGAACACTACCTCATACATCAAGTTGAGGAGATTGAATTATGTGGACTTGTACCAACTAGGTCAATGTGGATGGTTGAGAGGCACTTGAAATTTTTGAAAGGCTTGGTTCGACAAAGAGCACATCCTGAGGGTTCTATGGTGGATGGATATATGGTATACCAGACCATGGTGTACATTAGTGAATATCTTCCTAAGTTTATAACAAAGATCCATGTAGATCGTATTTGGGATCCCAACTCCATTAAAAAATTTGAAGGGGAGTACTTGATGGGAAAAGGTAGATTGAGGAAAGTGAGAGGTAAATATAAGATGTTATTGTAGTTAATTAATTCTTATAAATTTTCAATATAAGTTATTTATAATTGGTGTATTTTTTTTATACAATTAGCCGAGAGTGGGATGCAATACATTTGTATATTGTGAACAATCTTGATTGGATGATGATATGGATTGAACGATGTCAACAAAATGGTTTCTCATTAACATGGGAAGGTGTTGCTTCATTGGTTAGAGAAGCTCATCATAATAGAGATTCCAATGTTACGCCAATGGTAATTGATCTACCATATGGTTTAAGAGGTAGAGAGATACGTACAAATTTATTAATGATCATGACTCATATGTTTTGTATCAACTCATGATGCAAATAATTTTCACACGCTTGAAAATTTGTAGGTCAAGTACCACAAAGCTATGTACTATCATGGCCACAAATTTTGCATAAAAAATTTGGATGACATGAAAAAAACTTGTGATTCTAGGATAACTACAATTTTTGAGGTCACTAATATATCATCTAGAAATTACATACATCCTCAACAATCTCAAAATTGATACTATGACATCTTGGATGAGATAATTGAGTGCAACTTTAACTCTTTCAAAGTAGTTATATTCATCGTCAAATGGTACAGGCTATGACTGAATCAAAATGATCTAGATAGAACTGTTATTCAACATGATAATGGATTTAAAATAATTAATACAAAGTCATTTGAGCCAGTTGGAGATGAGTCTTATGTTCTTCCAAGATAATGTGAGAAAAAGTGTTTTACTCAAAGGTTCCACATAAACAAGGTTGGTCATTTGTAGTTAGATATGATCCAAGAGGAAGGCCGATAAAGTATAATGTTATGGAAGAAGATATTGAAGATGATGAAGAAGTAGATGATGAAGATCAAGATGATAATGATGATGATGATGATGATGATGATGATGGCGATGATGATGGTGATGATGATGATGATGATGATGATGATGATGAGATGGATGAAGAAGATGATCAAAGACATGATTGAAATATACAAGGTATATATGTGATTTAATTATTTATATATATTTATATTGATTAGTATATATGTTTAATATTGATTTATTGATTTCAATTCTAATGATTACATATTTATTGTGTTCAATTCTAATGATTAAAACATATGTGATTTATAATTACCAATGTTTTGCTTACGATGCTCAATTAATTGCTTCTGATACATGTATATATTGTGTTTGATTATCACCCTTTTTGCAAATAGGTAATTGACTAAAGACATCGTCACCCCTTCTGTTGACGATCTTCCATTCCATATATAAGGTAAATTTGTTCATGTTTATGATGTTGCATATTGTTCATGTTATCTTCTAAGTTATTTGTAGCATACGTATCATGTAATTTTTAGCTAACTTAAGATAAATGATTAACATATGCAAGAAATTTAACCCCTTTGGCGTGGATCATGCACAGTGACATGGATCAACATGTATAAGTTAATAAATAGACATAATTTTATTATATTCTTCTTGTTTATCACTGAGCATGTATGTTATAAATAGACATATTATATAATCATATAATGTATATATAGACAAAGAAGAACCGTATAGACATATAATTATATAATCACTTTCAACTTAGTACATTTTATATCTCCCATGTATAGACAAAGAAGAACCATACATATGGGTCACGACTTGATTATTCTATATATATTATTTAAATATTATCAAAATTCTATTTGAAGTGAGGACATGACAATATCTCATTTGATGGATTACGGGACCCACCAAATAGGTTCTTGTCAGATCTATTTACATCGAATGAGCGAAATGAGGGAATGGTAGATTAAAGTTCTACATGTAGTAAGGCTAAAATGGGGAGATCAACTAGAGGTCAAAAGATTAGAAAAAAATTGATAAAGGCATGCAATTTTTCCTTGCTAAAGGGGGGTCATGTTCTTATGATGATGAGACAAAAGGTGACATCAAGGTTCCCTTTCGGTACACACATATTGAGAAAGAATGGGTACCCAATGAGCTACCTCAAATTAACACTGATTTTTGTGTTAATGAGAGGATATATCGCATAGCTCCATCCTCATTACATGGTTTGGGCCTATTTTTCATGGATAGGATAAAGGTATGTTACAACAAAGTTGTTGAATTGTTCAAGTATGTCAGTCCGTGTTACAATTACAATGATTAGATGCAGATTGTTCAATATAAAAAAAGTATGCGTAGGTATGCACTATCAACAAATTATATACAATGGAAAGAAAATGATCAAAGTAAAAGATTTGTAATGTACATTGATGGGAGACCAAAAGTAACATGTAATATTGTGGGTTTTATAAATAGTACGCAACCTTCCTCAACTAATAAGCAGCCCAATTGCATATTTGAGGCGCGTGAAGAGAATCAAGTTTTTGTATGTGCGATAAAATCAATAAGTGTAGGGGAAGAACTGCTAATAGATTACCATTTAAATCACATAGATACAAAAAAATTTACTATCATGAGGGTGGTAAGTACTAAATACCATTTTATTAATAAGTTTTTTTTGCTAAGTCTATTACTTTCAGTTCGCTAAAGTTTTTATATTTAATCTTTGTCACAGGATGATATGGATCCCCCACATGATAGAGACCACAAGGATGCTCCTCCCACCCATTCTTTAGCAATGGTAAACCTTATTGAAATTGTACAAATTAGATAGTTGAAAATTTTTATATTATTATGTTATTTTATTTAGGGTTTTAGAGTTTTTATGATAGTTTTACTGATATTCCTATCACAATTTGATGTTCAGGATAGGGGAAAAGCACCTACAGCAATAGAGGCAATAGCTACCCCTTTTGATGATGATATCATAGAAACACCTAATATAACAATTATGTTAAGGAAAAAAATAAAAAAAAATCAATTTAGAAATTATTAGCATTTTGGATGAAGTAAATCCAACCGAGGAGATATTGAAGAGGCAATCTAAATTGATGGCGCAAGCACATCGTTATGAAGTAAGTAGTAATGAATCTTTAGTTATAACAAAAGTTCAATAAAGGTTTATATTTTATACTCTTTTATGTTGTGAAGTAAAATATGTATGTGTTCTTGTTACAGGATTTTTTGCAAACTCAAGTACCTGGTCAAGGATAACACAGTGAGGCCGGGTACTAGCAAAGCTCCAGCCACCTTAGGTAAAATAATTCTTTAGTTGAAAAGTTACAAGGAATTTTTTCTTTGGAACATTCAAAAACTTCTTAAGTTAACTCTTACTTTTATTATTTCAGAATGTCTTTGCTAACAATGTATTGTTCAGGTCATCAAGTGCAGGCGAATCCTCCGAGGAGGTTGACGAACGTCCATCTGAGATTGTTGAGTGCAATGCCAGCAATAAGGGGCATGCAAACATCAACACCTTCATGGTCTATGCCTGGTAAATCCTTTTTTTTCTATAATTGGTTTTGTGTTAATTATGATTTGATAATTTGTACTTTAATCTTGAGTGCATCTCATAGTGGATAAATTTTGTGGAGTAGGAGATACACCGGTGCCATCTGCTACTCCAGATATAGATCAGAGTACATGTATTGGTGATAATTCACCATCATTTCCTGGATCTACCCATGTTTCTAGCATGGGAGTTATGTAGACGTCATTGTTGATTGCCGATAATGAATTGATGTCTTTAAAATGTCCTAAGATTCCAGGTACTTTACAATTATTATTTTTTATATTGTAATATGCATTTACCTATTCATAACAAGTTTTGGATTGATTATCCCTTGACATTTTTTGCAAGAAATGATTCATTTTATAAGACACTTTATGACCTCACACTGAAGATATTCGGGCCCACCATACGTACAAGGTGGAACATCATAAGTGAACTAACCCTATCCCACTATTTTTTTTTCATATCATTAATTGGTACAATATTTTTCCTTTCACTTAGGTCTTTTCTTTTACTATATTCAAGGTACACAACTTTAGTTAATTTTTCTATCCAACAATTTTGTGTTTTTTCTTAAAAGGTGGAACTTGCAAGACAAAAAATTAAAAGATCAGCTCATTAAAGATTTAGAGCATGAGTTTGGTAGTAATATTTTTGAGGAGAAGAAAATTTTAGAAAAAGCTACCAAACATCTTAAAAGACTTTGAGGGACTCATATAGGAGTCTCGTCCAGAACCCAAAGTAGGAGCGTCCTCCCTTTATTCCAGTGAGGGATTGGAATGAGTTCATTTTGGATGCAAATGAGAAAGGGGATGCTCAAAGAGGAATTACACTAGAAAATGAGAGAAGAAGGTTTGCAATAGTATTAACTACTAGTACAATGTAATAATGCACTAATTAGTGATATTTATATCTAGATCATCTAACATATTTCAAAATTTTCATAGGTTGCAAGACACATCAAAGGCAACAAAGGCCAGACTGCAAAAGATTGAGCAGCACAGACTTGGCTCTGGTGGATATTCCAAAATTAAAGCACAAATTGTAAGTAGCAGTAAATGAATTGTAGAGAAAAATTATTTATAAAATGCAAATAATTTTGTTTAATCAAAAAATGTAGGGCTCTAAATTTAATTTATATGCCACAACAGAACACAAAAAAATTGCCTTCAAGGAAGGCTATCAAGCCGTGGCTGAACACCTACACCAAGCTTCCACTGGCCCAACCCAAGAGTCTCCTGCATCATGTGAATAGGTAAATATGCCAAAAAATATATTAGAAATTGAATACTTGAGCAAAAATCTATTTGATAATAATGTGCATGACATTGCAATGCAGCCTCTTAATCATAACACAGATCCTACACCACATGATGAAGCCCTTGATGTGCATTGTAGTGTTAATGGAGGTGCTCATTTGCTATTTAAAATTAATTATGTAATTATTAATACAATTTAACATCTTAAATTGAACTTGGTGTAACCTTTTTTGTGTATATTTTAGAGGATACAAAATGTCATGTTGAATGAGTGCCAGAGGATGTTCAGAGTGATCACCATGTAGATCATGTGGCACATTCAAGTAAAGAAAATATATGTTTTGTTCTTTTAAATTAATTTTTTGATTTATAGTTCTTTTAATTAATTAAATACTTGTAATTCACTAATATAAAATGGTGTGAATTTAACTCATGGCGTAGTTGTTATTGCAGCGGATCCCCCTTTGGCACAGCGGCCTCCTATTCCTAAATAGATGAGGAGACATGTGTTGGAATTAGAATCAATAGAGGAGGGGAATGACGAGGACATTGATCTTCCTCTTAGAAATTACATTAAAAAAATAGCAAGAAACCCAAAAAGAAATGATTATAATTAACATTTTTTGCTAATGAAAGAACGTTGTCTTAATGAATGTAATTTTGTACTAATGTTGATGAATGATGTGTTAATGAATTATAAATGAATGTTGTGTGTTAATGAATTTTATGTGTTAATGAATTATTCATGAATGTTGTGTGTTAATGAATTTTATGTGTTAATGAATGTTATCATGTGATTATAATGATTGAATGTTATATTTCAAAAATGGATGAATGAATGAATGTTATTAGATGTTAATGGGGAATTTTGAGTGATGTTGGGGGGGGGGGGAGGGGCCAAATGAGCTTCCACCTTCATGTGGTTGGCCTTGTTAAGTAGAGAATATTAAACTATTCTCGAAACCAAGTGAAGCTCAAACTTTAAAGATAAGCTTAGAGTTAATAGTGACAGCCAATTAGCAAGTCAAAATGAAGTTCATCGTTAGAGGTATCTTGCATTCTCAATGTTTGGAGCATTATTATAAACATTTATTACTGTTATGACCTCTATGCATATCGACACTCTATCAATGGTTTTTTTCACACTTTACTAATCACTATTATGTATTGCTAATGCATTATAGCAACACTGTCTTTAAGCCCACTTGACCATTATTTTTGCAATAAGGTTCTTGTGATTGTCACTTGATGCCCTTTTGGCCTCTAATTTGCCCCATATGATACTTTTACTGTGTTCCTATTAGGTATCTTTTTTTTCTCTTTATGACAATCATTTACAAACTCACCATGCTATTCATGATGACAAAATAATAAAATGATACCTTTGTATTATGGTTCTTGTCATCCCTCTCTAAAACGTGACCCCTCTATCAAAACAAAGACTCCATCTCTGTTCTTGAAAACACGCCTTCATCATTTCTTGGGACAGTGCTTTAATATAGTTCCTAGATAATTGTGACTGATTTTTTTTATGGCCTTCGAATGATCTTGTTGACTTTGCTACATCAAGAATGGTGAACAACTCATCTTCCTCATGGATCCTGTCATTTCATTGTTTTGTATCAATGTTTGTTCACCATTGACTTTGTATAGAAAAATCCTTGAACAATCACTATTTTTTCACTTCCATTACATCTTTGTCCTTCATTCGTTGTTATTGCAACATTACTTACTACTGTTCTTACTGCACTCTTCACATTCTAAATCAAATCACTATTTTATAATTTTGAGCACATCTTTGTTCTTTGATTGTGAATACCACAATGTTCTTTGACAGTGTACACATCACTATTTTTTGAAACCTCTTTCTTCATTGTCAATCCATCTATAAACATTGATTTGTTTGTATATGTCACTATCCTTTAGACATTGAACACCACTGCTTCTATACAATGACAATTGTCTTCATAGCACTAATTTTGTCAGTTTGGTTGCTCTTTCTTGTTACTTAATAACAATGATTTATTTTTACTACTTTGTGACCTTCTTCACTTCCCTTAATTCATTTATTGTTTATATTGAATAATGTTTGGCCCAATCATGCACTATAGCAGCAAAACTATTGTTTTGATCTTTCTTGCTTTGTCAATAATAGTGTTTTTGTCTTTGAATCATTGTCTTAATTGTTTCATAAATGTATCCCTTTGACTTAGGGGATGAGTTTCTTGTCCTTTTGACAGTGACTATCAATTCTCAACTAATGAAAATTTAAATAGCTAATTAATGAATGGTCTCATATTATTACCTTTTTAGTTTTTAAAGCACAATGTCATGTTTTAATATTGTGTAGTTTTTTTCTTATGTCAAAGTATTATTTTACTATAAGAACATAATTTATGACCATTTTAGTAACTATTCTAACATTGCTATATGCTTGTGATTTGTTTATCTTGTTTCTTTGCAGTCCTTGGTGCACTTGGGGAAAAGTATGATGAGGCAATGAGAAGAAATGATGTGAGGGCAATTGTTGTTACTGGTATGTATGCCCTTTTAATATCTCATTTTCTTATTTCATATTTCCAAAGGTTCATTGCATTACATGATCTGTCTTAAGTTTCCAATTCATTCTATTTGTGAAGTCTTGTCATGCTCATATTTCAATGCCAAAAGCACAACTTGGGTTGCCAGAGCTTTCTCTTGGAGTTATTACTAGTTTTGGCGGTAAGTGTTGGCACCTTTCTCTTGGTTGTGTTTGGATGTGCCATATGTAATCCTTAATAGTTTGAATTTCTAAATATTGTTCAAAAATAAGGTTTGAATCATTGAATTTCCAAAGCATTATATTTTTTAATATTTATGAGTAAGGATTGGCACTTTTCTCTCAGATATGTTTGGGCGTGCCTTACATCATTCTTCATTATTTGAATATATTATAAAAAGATGAGGAAATGCTGTAATTGTACAAAATTTAGACAATTAGTACTAGCCTTGGGAATTTTTAGGTGGACTGTAAACATATATTGAAATTTTTCTCTCAAATGTCAATTTACTGTTTGGCCGTTTGAAAATGTTTTCTGTCTTGAAATTTGTCACAACTCCCAATAATCTTGACATTTGTCACAACTCCCAATAATATTGACATTTACAAAAGTGTAATTATCTTACTCAGTATTATATTCAACTTATCTTACCCGAAGTATTTCGTCTTTACACAATTTCACTCAGCTTAACTATAATGCATACACTACCCAAAAAGACTCCTAGTTGCCCATATTCTTACATCTACTATATAAGTGTGACTACAAAAATGAAACAATAGGAGGAAAGAAAAAAACTACAAGAAGATTAACATCAATACTTAATAAGCTGTAAGTTGACAAAACCTATACAGCAAAATTGACTTTGTCTTCATCAGCACTAGTGGTACTAATAGAAAAGGTAAAAGAGAGTCTAACCAGCCTGGTAATGGTTAGAATGGTTTGGTGTTGTCAAAGAGAAATGTTTGAACTGATATAGTTGACAGATAAAACAAAGAACACCAAAAACATCTCTGATATAGTAAGGCAATGTAGTAGATACAAGTATGCTTGAATACAGAATGCAAAGATATTGTCCAATTGTACACTAGAAAATTGGGATGGCATCGTTATGTCTTTGTATATGAGTTACCATGAATCAAGAGACCTTAAATAGACTTATCCCATGATAATGATTTATAATTATGCTCCTTAGTCTCAAGAAAATAATTCACAGAAAAGGAAAATGTAGAACATTGTTGGTCATCTACCAATTAATTGTTTGGAGGAATACTCAGTGACTTTTCTCAGTCAAATGTCCATATTTTTAACCTTTTCAATACCCATGCCTAGACATGATAAATAGCCCTCTCTGCAATGTACATTATTCTTGATGATCAAAGACTCTGCACAATCTTTTCTATCAAACAAAAGTTAGTAAATGGATATAACATAGACATAATGGTAATACATTAAAAGATTACATTAAGGGATTCATTGGCCAATATTTAATGTAGTAGAATAATAAAAATATAAGTTGATATTCATTAATGGCTTGAATATTATGCTCTTCTCTAGACACCATGATTGATACCATTTAGCAATGGGAGGATTAGGGATCTACTTTCACCAATCCTGAACCTAACTTTGGGAGCAAACACAACAGTGACAACCTCAACTTTGGCACAAATTTGTTGATGACACTTTGGCAATATAACTGAAATCCATTTTATTAGAGGCTAGAAGTTCAAAATTTTTCATAGATGAAGAGCTTAGTCAATGAAATGGAAAGTGGAGGATAGATCTCAAATTCTTGGGACTATTATAACAGAAAATATAGAATCCTTAACAACTAATAGTTCCATGATGCTAAGAACAATGATCTTGAGAATGATCAAGATATTGTATAAGAAAAATTAGAGGGTGGATGAGACATAAAAAAAAAACTTATTAGTAATGATAATGTGATTACAAAGACCAAAGGATAAAGAGCATAGAACATCAATTCTCAAAACAAAGATAATAGTACAGTAATAACTGTGAAAGAAAAGACAATGATTTCAATATAAGAAATAGTGATAATATTCAAAACAATGACAAGAATGTTGTTGTGAATCATGAAATACATTATATGTATCCATACATTAAGTAATGTTGTTGTGAGGATAGATCTCAAATTCTTGGGACTGTTATAACAGAAAAATATAGAATCCTTAACAACTAACAGTTTCATGATGCTAAGAACAATGATCCCAAGAATGATCAAGATATTGTATGAGAAAAATTAGAGGGTGGATGAGACATAAAAAAAAACTTATTAGTAATGATAATGTGATTACAAAGACCAAAGGATAAAGAGCATAAAACATCAATTCTCAAAACAAAGATAATAGTACAGTAATAACAGTGAAAGAAAAGACAATGATTTCAATGTAATAAATAGTGATAATATTCAAAATAATGAGAAGAATGTTGTTGTGAATCATGAAATACATTAGATGTATCCATACATTAAGTAATGTTGTTGTGAATAGTGAAATATATTAGATGTAGCCATACATTAAGTTAATAATCAAATGACTATTGAATGAAGAATAGAGATGCATGGTAATATAATGTATAAAGATGGAGAAACAAATGTCAAAGAGACAAATACTTGGGAACCAATGACAATGCAACTTTAGTATTATAAGATCAAATAGACTAATGACAAAACAATGAAACTTTAATATTACATAAAAGGTATAGTTGAGCCTTCCAGTGAAGTAGAAAAATAATGTACCTACTGCATATGTTGTTGTTATAGAGAAATCAGTTAGAAACCCATCAACAATAAAATTATTATTGTCCACAAACTATAAATAATCTCATATCATTTTAACATCTTCTTATGTATTCTTCTTTGATTTAACCATAAATCCATTGGCTTCAAAGTTATGAAATCTTTTAATCTTGGCATATAAGCCTCCACTCATGAATTTGTGGGGCTTCAAACTTCACTTTAGGAGGTAATCTTCTACATCCACTCATCCCACCAACCAGTTATAGCATAAGTATTTGATAGATTACTTCATTACTGCACATGTATGTGTTGTGTTTAACAGATAGCTTCATTAGTGCACAAGTGCATTTGGTGTATCCTCTACAATCAATAGTTCACTAGCCTTGTTGTGCTTCCACAACTTTCATACATTTCAAGTAGGCTAGACCTCTCTTTAGTTAGAGACAAAACCCTTTCTGTAGTCTCTAGATGCCTTAAAATGAGTACTAGAAGTGTATGTAGGATCTTTTAGCTAAGCAAGTGAGTTGAGTCCCAAGACATATAATTTAAGTTGAGGTAGTAGACTAAAGCCCTAAACATCAGATAGAGAAAAACTATTCATCATGATTGATCATTCATCATTTTTTACTAATGTTTTATGTGATAATATTGGTATGCTTAATTTGATTATATATATATATATATATATATATATATATATATATATATATATATATATATATATATATATATATATATATATATATATATATATATATATATATATATATATATATATATATATATATATATATATATATATATATATATATATATATATATATATATATATATATATAACCAAAAAATATTATTGGTCACTTTTTCAATGTATGAATAATAGTTCTTTCGACAAGAATGCTATGTATTTGACGTCTATTCTGACTAGATGTCTTCGAAAGAGAGATGAACTTTCTTTGGCATTTTGACGAGAATGTTGAACCCTCAACAACAGTTTGGACCCTAACTCATTGCAATTTAGATGGACTTTGGTCACATAGATAAAAGGTATGATCTATAATTCTTCCAGGTTGAAGTGATTACTTCAACAATAATTCGGTCGATAATTCAACCACTACGGACGTCAAAATTTTGACGATGGTTTTTCCTGTCATATAATCGATGAAAAAAGTCTGACAATAGTTTTGGTCATTTGGTCGACCAATTGGTATCAAAAATTTGACTAATCCTCATTGAAAAATAGGCTAAAATTTACTAGTGCTTTAATTGTGCACGGGGAAATTTATCCTGGAACATCATGTCCATCAGCTTTAAAAATGCTAGTGTGACGTATCAACGCACAATGATGGCCATTTTTCATGATATGATGCACAAGAACATGAAAAAATATGTGGATGATACATTATCTAAACCTTCTACTAGAGATATGCACCTCATTGATTCAGATATGATCTTCACAAGAATGGAACAATTCAAGTTAATGCTCAACCCAAAGAAGTGCACTTTTGGGGTCACCTATGGAAAACTTCTTGGATACATTGTCTTTGTATGAGGAATTGAGGTAGATTCAGGTAAGGTGAAAGTAATAATGGAGATGAAACCACTATGAAATATCATTCAAATGAGGACGTCACAAGGAAAGCTACAATCAATAAGGAGATTCATCTCACAACTAGCTGATAAGGCACAACCCTTCACTAAGACTCTGCATAAGGGTGTGAATTTCAAATGGAATGAGGATTGTAAGAAGAATTTTTACTAAATTAAAGAATATCTAGCTAATCCTCCTATTCTCATGGCTAATATTCCTAGAAAACCTTTACATATGTACATATTAGCTACCACTTCTATTGTAAATATAAGTGGGAAATGTGATACTGAGGGGGGGGGGGGGGGGAGAATCCGATATCACCTAGTTTACTCATTTGATACTGATAAAATTTTTGCATGGCATTAACAAAACTTAATCAATCTAAGTAACTAACATATCAAGCAGCATGCATGAAAATACTCATAACACAATAATTTTGGTTACCCCAAAACCCTTGAAAGGTAAAACTGGGGTGGAGATGACACCCACAAATATTCACTACTACAGTAATAAGTTTTGCCTATTAGGGCTTAAAAAATATGATCAAATCATGATCTACCCTGTGAAAGGTCTACCCTATTAAGAGCTAAAAGACTTATACAGTCTACCTTGCTAAAGGATTTGAAACTTACAACAAAGTAAGCACTTGGTTAAGAGATTTCAAAAAGTTTGTTAGGAGTACTTGGTTAAGATATTTACCTTAAGACACTGGTTAGAATGTCTCAGTACCTGATCTATCAGTTTGCACTATATGTAGATTACAGATCTCCTCTTTATTGTATAATATTGATCTCTTCTATCAGATCTATCTCTATTATGTCCTTTCACTAATCTCAGCCACTGAACTCTGTTTGAATACTTCACTATTCTGAATGTGCCTTTCTGCTCATTCCTTCATACCCATAGTATTCATTTGATCTCTCAATATCTCTTACTCTCCTCGTATATGTTCTAGGGTTTAGATCTTGTCCTTATATAATAAACAAAACATCTTCATGATTCAAGATCTATGGTTTAGATTGATTCCTATTACCGCTTAAGCTTTACAATTTTATGATTGTCTCTAGGTATTACATAGGGATCAATGATTTCAAAATGAATGCATAATTACCTTCGTAATTACCTCAACAAACAAAACAAAAAATATGAATATCTCTAAAAATAAATTACCTCGATCAATGTGCCATAACAAACTCATATGTCATTCCTGGAAAACTTGGCAAATGCAGTTCCTGATACTCAACATTCACTATACTTGGCATATGTTGTTAGCTCTATTGCTCGGAAATCATTGTATATGTGACTCGGTAAAGCTAGACTCAACATAATACAAAAAGATACATAGTGACCATAGGTTTACTCAGAAGTACTACTGCTCAATAAATATACATTACATAACTTGGCCTTTACATAATGACTCAGTCGTAGTGATGACCGACCATCATTGCCTAGATATATGACTAAGTGTGAGTCACTAATAGTCAACAAAACTATAGAGATCTACAATCTCCCCCTTTGACATTAGTAGCAAAAATAGTTTGTCATGACATTATACTTGCAATTACAAAAAGTATTTTATTAGCCTAATACTCCCCCTGAGATATATATACATTCAAAATTTTGTTACCTTTCCTTTATCATGTCATGATGATTTGATTTACCCCTTATTTTTGACACGGAAAATCTCCTCTATAGTAGGGAGGTCCCAAAATTTCTCCAGAAATGGTTTATGCAGCATCATGACCATGTGTAGTGCAGTTTACCATCCTGTTGAAGCAATATTTAAAACTTTTGTATGCACTTCTAGCTCAGTAGCTAGACTGATTAGGCTCTCAGCTATGGACAAATTTGGGTCTCTCTGAGTTAATTCCTTAGCCTTGACTAACTTTCTCTGTATGGCCTCCAGATGAGGTGTCAAAATAGTTTGCATAGAAAGTAGTCGAGATCTAATCTTTCCATCATTAGCCATCAACTCGGCTAACTTACCTTGGGTATGCAAAATCTTGGTATAATGTTTAGCACTGGTTTCTGCATCCAAGCTTAAAGACTAACTGGTGGACTTAAGTTCTTGCTTTAGTTTATCAACCAATCTTTGATTCTCCTTAGTGAATAGTTCTACATTACAAAATTTGGCTAGTAGAGATTGTGCATTCACAACTACTTCTTCGGTCTCTTTTACCAAAGTAGAAAGTGCAACCTATTTCATTGCAATCTCGATAGATACTTTCTCTAGCATTTTGGTCTTAAACTTTCTTTCTGACCACTCAAATATCTTATCACTTGCACTACTAGCTTCATTATTAACTTTTTGAGCAATATGTACAAGTTGTTCCAATATGGGGGCAAAACTATTTACATCTGACAACTCATAAACATCATTAAATATATCTTTTATTTCATACAGAACCTGTTTCTGCCGATGTTCCCTCCTGAGTTGTTCTTGTCTACTTTTTCTTGTCAACAAATCTTTCAATATCTGCAATTTCTCATAAGAGAGGTTATCGGTATCCCATTTAGGAATAACAATAACTTCATCAATTATTACCTCCATTTTCTCCTTTTGTGTTCTTAGTGGTGTGCTCCCACTCGGCATCTATACAAGATAGAAGGACTTTGAACTTTTTCTCCAAGATTTTTTGCTTTGTCCTTTTGTACTTCCTTGACAGATGTGGATTTAGTTACTGGTATCGACTTAATGGGTTCCTTGATAGTGCTTGTACTGATTGAATTTTCAATAGTTGCAACTTCAGGTTTAGCAGGGCTCATGTCAATGGTTTGTGTGCCATCAATCTTTGGATAATCCTTGACTTGTAAGAGTACTATGTTACTACCTGGAAGAGATGTATCATTTGCTTCCACAGTCTATAAATCAGCCTTAGTTAATATCTGTTTCTTGATGGGGCTCTCCTCTGTTATGTCAATGATGTGTACCTCTGATTTTTTTGAATTTTTCACTTCCTTAGGAGCTTCAGTCTCCATTATATTTTGTTCTATTTTAGGCTCGACAACTTTAGAAGTACTTGCAGTTTTGTCTTCAACTTTATCAATCAATAAACCAAATACTATTTTCCAAACTGTTAAACTCTGTTGCACAACATCCTCAACCTTGTGTTGTAGAATCAAATAAGCTCTAAGCTTTGGATCAAACTTTCCTCTGTACTATTCGACAATTTTTCCTATGGCTTTAGGGGTGAGACTTGATTCAACTTGAGCTAGGGTGCTCTCTCTTCTTCTTTTTTTTCAGTATGCAAAGCATACTCCCATTTTTGTGCTACCTTGTTGCTTAGTTCCTTGGGAATTCTATTTTCTAACTGAATTGGCAACATCTTGAAAGTGCATAGCATTTCAAGAATAACATCTTCTACTTTTTCCTTGTCTCCAATACTCAGTCTTTCAAACTTTAAATCTTTCAAGTCTTCCACTCCTGTAGAACTAGTTATCTTATGAAAAATTTCATCAACAGTAGGATGAACATCCTACACTGCAACCTTTCTCTTTACTTCTTCATCACTCTCTATCTCTTCATCATCTTCTTGTTCTAAAACAAGTTTTCTTCTTGGCCTTTTATTAACCTTACTTGGCACTGCCTTGGGTTGTGTAGGTTTTCTTTTACCAGATGCAGGTGGCATCTTAGGAGTCTCAGTAGCAACTCCCCTTGTTCTAGGCCTTAGTACCAGTGTCGATGACACTTTAGGTTTCAAAATTATTTTCTTAGCCGGGGGCTCAACAATCACTGGTTTCTTTCTTGTCTTCTTTTCTACCTTAGCCTCTTCCTCTTCTTCTTCACTATCACTAGATTCACTCAGTTCATCTTCTCCCAATCCTTGGGTTAACTCCAGTGGTGCATCCTTTTTAGTTTCTTTGACATATTTCTCCAAGTTCTTTACTATCTTCTTTCTCTTCCTCTCTGTGGTGGTAGCCATTAATCCTCTAGTGATCTTAGATTTTGCTTCATCATACATTCCAAAGTAAGGTGCCTTGCTATCAATTTCTTTAGCTAAGAGAGTTGTAATAGCAGCAGTAGCTTCATCTATGTTTAATTCATAGGGTAATGACATTAACCATGAAACCCTAGGCAAGACTGCTTGTGCATATGTGAAATCTGTGTCTACCAAAAAATATATATCTTTGCTATATTTTTCTACTAATGACACAGGGACTCTTGTCCTTTTCCTCATTTTCTTCTTAAATTCAACAAAATAATTATCCATTACTCCATTAAAGCTATCTCCAATCTGACTTATGAATTCATTAATTTGAAGAGTGATGGGTTTCTTCTTATCCCATATCACACCTCCATGTGTAGGAAAACACTTCTTTACGTAAAAGAATAAATAGATCAGTAAGGAGCCAAACTTACACATTGAATTCTTTGTAGTCTAGATGGAATTTAGATTCTTAGCAAGCTGAGTTAGCTGGAGCTCGGCAAGGTCATACGTGTGTCCCTTATTAATTATCTTCCATGCCTAGTCCACTACCATACAGGGGATGCTGTCCAACTGACTAGATTGATAGAATTTATGTGAAATAACCCTAACAACAAAATCAATTTCCAGATCAATAATGGTGGAAATTTTCATTCCTCATTTGTTCCAAACTACCTGAGTGTTTGCTTTAATATTTTATTTATGTGCACATTTCATCATTCTTTTCCCTTCAATTGTAGGGTATCCAGTGACTTGGTGGATCATTTCCTTTGTAATCTTTACTGGTCCATCTTCCAACCATAAATGCATGTTGTGTACTTGACTCAAAACTATTTTTATCCATTCCACTTTGAAATATTGTGGGAAATCTAGGGCATGCACCAACCCTTGTCTGGAAACTACTTTATGCTCTGGCTTCAACACTCCATTGACACATAGTCTGTCATAGGCTTCCCTGATCTCATAATCTCTAATTTCCCCAATTTTACACATGTAGCAAGACCTAAAGTCCTTCATCATTAACACATTCTCTGAACTAGAAGATAGGGCACCATTCAAATCTCCTTTAATTGCACTCTCTGATATTGCCTTGAATGTCTTCGGCTTGCACACTTCATTTCTTACTAATTATGCATTGAAAACTTCCATCCCTTGTTTCTTGATTGTTGCATATGATGATGATGCCATTTCAAAATAATAGTTTTTGAAAAGAAATATTTTCTCGGTAAAGTACCTTTCTAGTAAGTGTCCTGTAGATGATCTTTGCTGATGACATGCTAAAAAGATTTGGAATCGTCTTTCTCAAACTAGTTGCACACACTTTGAATCGCTCAAAGAAATCTCAAACCACTTGGTGAAATGAAATAAATGGCAACTTTCCACTTTATAGATTCTGAAAAGTAGAATTAGGGCCTCATAAATGTTCCGTACAAATTTTTAAGTGGAATACAGCTATCTCAGCAGACTTATGTTACCCTCGGCTAACACAAGCTCAGTTGATATAACTGTTATGATACAACTTGACATTTATAGCATCTCGGCCATAACAGGTGCTCGGCATACATTGATAACTTGGTCAAGACACTGACGCTCGACATCAAAAAATGAAATTCTCTATTTTTCTCAGATATGTCCTAATGCATATTTATCTATGCAGATATGGACTGTTACTCAATTTTATGTTAGGAACTGATGAAAAATAAAACTTGTAAGATTCAATTCCAAACATACCTTCCATGCTTAGTTAGAAGAAGTGTGATCACCTGATCCATCAGATTGGGTGACCGTAGATGTGCTAGCTTCACTTGTGCTCTCTTCTTCTTTCTTCTTCCATGTCTTGTCCATCTGATTCTTCAATTTCTCACGGATATCTTCATTCTTATTCTTATCATTGATCGACATAGGTGATCTACAATATTTCTTTAGGTGACTGACCTTATTACACTTGTAACAAACCATGCTTCCATTCATCCAACTTTTAGATCTTCCTTTGAAATGAGTCTTTATACAATTTGCTCCAATGTGTCCATATTTTCCATAGTAATGACAACTATACCAAGTATTGTAATCCTAATTGTATGAGTTATACTTCGTGGGTGGCTTAGTTTGTTCATTTGATGACCACCTGGGTTTGGATCTACATTCAAATGCTTTGTGCCCATATTTATGATAGTTGAAACAAATTCCTTGAAACTTAGGTGAGGTGGATGGATTAATGACATTAGATCTACATTCATGTGCCTAATGTCCATGTTTCTTGCAATTAAAACAATGTCCATTAAACTTAGGTTTAGGACTAGACTTACCATGTTTGCTTCCACATATGTTGTTTGTATGTCTTGGATTTCCACAATGATGACATGTGGGCTTGGTGTTCTTTGGTTTAGCATTCTTTCATTCTCCATTATTTGATGATTCTCCTTCTTTAGTAGATGATGAATGTTCATTCAGTCCAAGTCCCGATCTATCACCAGATCTCCTAGGTGACCTTAACAACTCTTCAAAATATTTTGCAGCGTCATTGGGTTTGTTCTTCCTTTCATTGATTTCTTTTTTAGATCTTAATTCATTCCTCAATTGATCATTTTCTGACCTTAGTTGGTTGATTTCCATATCTTTCCTACCCAACTCTTGATTAACCAACAACAGTTGATTTACCATGTCTAGTTGATTATTAGTCAACCTTTTCATATCACTTGTCCTTTCATCTATTCTTATTGCAATTTGTCTTTTATCTTCTTCAGCCATTGCCTTATCATCTTCAACTTTTTTTTTCTGTTCAACTACTTCACAAAGTTTGACAGATTGAATTTCCTATTCTCTCTTTAGGTTTATGATGTCATCATTTAGTATGGTATTTTTCTCCAATAGTTCTTTTATGGCTTTGTCACTTTCTACAGAGTTACCATTATCAAATAGTCCAGTGATGTCTTCTTCTTTGTATTGTGGCTCATTTTTCTGAATAGCAATCTCTCTCCTTCTGCTCAAGGATTTCTTCAATTCCCCTCTGGCTGCTTCTAGTTGTTGTAATGCCAGTTGTACATTAATCTTCTGATTCTCTATGATCTTTCCTAGTTTATAAGCTTCCATCTCAAGATCTTTTTCTTCAAGTGGTTAGACTTTCTATGAGAAACCTTGTTGCTCTGATACCAATTGTTGGAAATATAAGTGGGAAACATGATACTGAGAGCGGGGGGAATCAAATATCACCTAGTTTACTCATTTGATACTGATAAAAATTTTGCATGGCATTAACAAAACTTGATCAATCTAAGTAACTAACATATCAAGCAGCATGCATGAAAATACTCATAACACAATAATTTTGGTTACCCAAAAATCCTTGAAAGGTAAAACTAGGGTGGGAATGACAACCATAAATCTTCACTACTACAATAATAAGTTTTGCCTGTTAGGGCTTACAAAATGTGATCAAATCATGATCTACCCTATGAAAGGTCTTCCCTGTTAAGAGCTAAAAGACTTATATAGTCTACCTTGCTAAAGGATTTGAAACTTACAACAAAGTAAGCACTCGGTTAAGAGATTTCAAAAAGTCTGTTAGGACTACTCGGTTAAGAGATTTACCCTGATACACTGGTTAGAATGTTTCAGTACCTGACCTTTCAATTTGCACTATATGTAGATTATAGATCTCCTCTTTACTGTATAATATTGATCTCTTCTATCAGATCTATCTCTATTCTATCCTTTCACTGCTTATCTCGGTCACTGAACTTTGTTTGAATACTTCACTATTCTAAATGTGCCTTTCTACTCATTCCTTCATACCCATAGTATTCATTTGATCTCTCAATATCTCTTACTCTCCCCGTATATGTTCTAGGGTTTAGATCTTGTCCTTCTATAATAAACAAAACATCTTCATGATTCAAGATCTACGGTTCAGATTGATTCCTATTGCCACTTAAGCTTTACAATTTTATGATTGGCTCTAGGTATTACATAGGGATCAATGATTTCAAAATGAATGCATAATTACCTCAATAAACAAAACACAAAATATGAATATATCCAAAAATGATTTACCTCAATCAATGTGCCATAACAAACTCATATTTCATTCCTGGCAAACTCAGCAAATGCAGTTCCTGATACTCAGCATTCACTGTACTTAGCATACATTATTATCTCTATTGCTCAACAATCATTGTATATGTGACTCGGTAAAGCTAGACTCAGCATAATACAAAAAGATATATAGTGACCATAGGTTTACTCGCCAGTACTACTGCTCAGTAAATATACATTACATAACTTGGCCTTTACATAATGACTCAGTCGCAGTGATGACCGACCATCGTTGCCTAGATATATGACTAAGTGTGAGTCACTAATAGTTAATAAAACTATAGAGATCTACAACTTCTTCCTTAGGTTTATTTCTTGTGCAACATGATGCTCAAGGATGTGAATGAGTGATTTATTATATCAGCGGGACTCTAGTATCCTATGAGATAAACTACACATTCATTGAAAAGGCTTGTCTAGCAGTAGTGTTTGGTTCTTGAAAGTTTAGACACTATATGTTATCTTACTCTACACACTTGATATAAAAAATTGATCCTCTCAAGTACTTACTAAGAAAAGCAACATTAACTAGACAATTGGCTAAATGGGTGATGATCCTCAGCAAGTTTGACATCACATATACTAGTTGGAAGGCAATCAAAGCACAAGTATTGGTAGATCAACTAGTAGAGGTACCTTTGCAAGACACACAACCTATTGTGGTAGATTTTCTCGATGAATCCATTCTACACTTAATGCAACATCCTTGGAAAATGTACTTTGATGGTTCATTCATGCAACAAGGTGCATGTGCTGAATTTCTATTAATTTCTCCTCAAGACTAAAAACTTCCCAAGGCTTATAAAATGATCTTCCCATGCACTAACAATGTGGTAGAATATGAAGGGTTGGCTAACAAACTCAAATTGGCCATCGAATGGAAGATCGAAGAACTTCATGTCTATGGTAACTCTCAGCTTGTGATCAATCAAGTCAAAAATGAATATTAAACTAAAGATGAGAGGCTCTTTCCATGAAAGTGCCTAGTTGATGATCTAAAGAAGTAATTAATGTTTATTACCATTCAAAAACTACCACATGCATAGAATAGAGCAACAGATGCTATGGCCACTTTAGCCTCAATGCTACAATTGGTAGAGCACCAATTTCACTATGACTTCCTGGTGGATGAACTCCCTTTCCCTGCTTATGAGACACCTGACTCCTAAATTGTTTGCACCATCATTTCTCTTGACACTTCTCATTATAGCCAAATTTACACCTACCTCAAAGACCACATTATCTCTGGCACTCTTTCCCAAAACAAAAAAAAACAATCTCACCTGGAATGCCTCTTGATATCTCATCATTGTAAATGATTTGTTTAGGAGAGGTCTTGATGGTACACTTATTAGGTGTTTAGAGTGTGAGGTGTCTAAGGGAGCACTTAGGGAAGTTCATGAGGGTGTTTTTGGGTTGCATTAGAACAATTTTTCATTGGCAAAAAAGATTCTTAGAGTAGGCCAATATTGGCCTACCATGGAGAAAGATGTTGTGTAATTTGCTAAAACTTGTCAGAAATGTCAGCTTCATGGAAACCTAATTCATGATCATGCCATAGATTTTTTGCCTTTTATTACACATTGGCCATTTCAATAATGGGCTTTTGATCTTGTGGGTCAGATTTGTTAGTGAACAAATTTTCTCTTTCTTAAGTTATTAACCACCACTTGACTCTTAACCCATTCATGAGAAAATTAGTCACTACTAGTTGAGCTAGCCTCTCACAACTAAACTCTCTACATAAAGGTGTAGTTACCTCTAGAAATATTTATCTTCAAGATCTCTTATTAACAAAGAATAATTTTTAAAATTAATACTTTTTACCATAAATTACCAAAGGCATTTAACATTCCATTGTAAGCATATAAAAGGAATGCAGTAATTGAAGATTCATTTGGTCAATTAAAGGCCAACAAACTTCAAAAATGATATAAATAATTTATCATGATGGGTTCCAAAAAATGTTAGAACACACAAGACTTACTGAAAGACTCAATCACAAGATATAAATCAAAGCAACAATACCATTTAATTCCAACAAAAAATAAATGCATGCATTCTAAACCAATAGATTTAGAATCACCAAGATCTGTTATATCAAACCAACTGATTTTATATTAAAATACCATTAATTTTTTTAGTAACAACATCTATCACTCTTCCAAAATAACTTTAACTAAATATAATTTTGTTTGATAACCAAGAGAACTGACCTTTATTAGGTCTTCCAAAATCAAATATATAGCCACACATGACCAATTTAGTTCCTCCAACTACCTCCCTTAGAGTAAATTATCATAAGAATCTTCAAAATTAACTAAGTAGATAAAAACTATTCTAAGATTATCCATCAGAGGCTTCCTTCAATTTTCATGTTCTGATCTAGTTTCCATTTGGAATAGAAGAAATTGTGGATTGTTGTGGGACATTTTCATCCTTGCGCATTGCACTCCAATCTTTGTATGCCACCACAAATTTTGCCAAGATCTACCAATTTGGCACTCCAATAAACTCAACCTATTGCTTCCATATGTCCTTCCCCTTCTAGATCTCATTTGACTTGCCTTTGTAAATTTCCAAGTGTTCATATCTGATGATTTACATGGAGTCCACTCTGCTCACATTCAAAAAATCCTTCACTATAATATCTTTAGTTTCTTTTAGGGCACTCATATTTTCATTGAAAGAGATGATTACATTCTTAGTATTTCTATCGATTCGTTCTCCATTTTCCATTAATTTGATATCAATGCATCTGATGTCATTACTCATAATGTCATCGATATAGTCTAGTTCCTTGAGAAGCTCTGTAGATTCCTCTATACCTTATTCTAGGACATCATTTATCCATTCTAAATTTACCTTAGATACATACAACAAGTTTTTATTTAACTTTGGCACTAGTTTTTCAATAAGGAATTTCATCATACCGTATGTCTAGAATTATTGCATATTCCAAATTTTGGATTCCCATCTCTCTTTTTCTTTCTCCTAGGTAGCAAGTCCTATCTCTAGCTCTTTGGTAAGTTCTATGAGGGCATGTTGATGAGTTTTTTCTAGATTGGTGATGTAACTCACTCCTTCTTTAGTGACATCATCTATCCATTCATTGAACCTTTTAGATATTTCCTTGTCTTTTTGGATTTAGTCCAGGAAATTTTGATTCTCAGGGGTTTTGATGTCTATACTCAAAGGTATCTCCATAAGTGGTAGAGGACTTGGACTCTAAATTGCTTGTATATATCCAACCATTTATTTGAGTGATTTCTTCAACTCTCTCTTATCCTTCCAATCCTTCAAGATTCTGAGTAATCCTTTTATTGTTGGATTCAAAGACTTTCCTATCAGTGACCTTGGTAGCTTGACCCAAGTCTTCCTTTACAACTTCAAAGTCTTTCAGAGATACTTCATCATTGGTTTTATTTGTAGAAGGTTTGAATGTGTCTGCTACCCAATGCCCAATATCTTCATCAACTTCTAACATAGCCTCCATTTTGGGTCTTACTTTTTTGTGTTTTTCCCGAGTATTTACTCACCATGTCTCCTATCACCACTATTATAGGGACTATGTTGCACTTTCTACTTGCAGAAAAGATTTAACCATCTAAGAGCATTTTGGTGCCCTTATTCTCAAGGTGTCTAGAAATCAACAGAATCTCCTAGTGCCATTGAATCTTGAACATTGGAATCCAATTTTGTTTGTTTGACTCTAGCTATTGTAGTATCCTTTAAACTCTCCATGCTGAGGTTCTTGACACGTCCACTTACATTTTCCACTAAGTGTAGTTCCACCACAATCAGGACACCTTTTGATGATTTCTATTTCTTTTTTCTCCTTGAATGGGTGAATTAGATAAAATTTTGAGCTTGGGCAGGGGCTTTCTCTTCAATAGGGGCTTCAACTTCTATTTCTAGCTCACTTGCAGGAGGACATTAAACAATTTCATCAGTATGGACTGGTTGGGTTTCTAAGTTTGGCACTGTTATTTATTCTTAGGTACTTCTTCAACATCATCTATCCCCGTGATTGTCTTTTCTTTCACCCACTTCTCAGTCATCCTTATAACATTGAATGTTTTAATTTGTATCTTATCTTCCTCCTTTTTTCTCTCCAGTCAATCTTAGGTATAGGAAGGCCCTTGACTAGTTTTGAATATTTAGGATCTATTACCTCTTCATCCACTTCTTCTTAAACATCATCAACATTCATTTGCAATTTTAGGGTAGCAATTTATTTCAAAGAAAACCTTGACTAAAGTCTCCTTCTCACCTCAAATTCACCTATACAATCGACCCATAAATCTTCTAACTATGGATTGTGCATGAATGTTAGGTCTACTTGGAAATGAGTCTCCAGGAAAACTTTACTATCAAATCACTATCTATCTTGGTAAGGCCTCAAGTTCATGATCTTTAATTCAGAATCAAGATCTTGCAACATCTTGGATTGATTTACAATGATAATATCCAAGTTCAAAAGGGAATACAAAACTAGCACCTTTCCTGGGCTTGAACCTTTTCTTCACATGGTCCAGTAGCATACATAATTCTACCAGTACAAACCTATCCAAGCAATATTTGGGAAATTTTAGTGGTTCTCCTTCAAAACCTCCAATCCTTAAGTAGGAGAACTTGAGGAATTGTATGAAAAAATTTCCATAGACCACTATCAATTGTATGGCTTCCTTTGACAGTCTTTCGTTTACCTTCCCTTTTAGCTCAAACACCATTCACACCAAGAAGACATCCTGAACACTCCTAAAATTTTATGGATTCCTATTCTTCTACAATAGGATGTGGTATTCATATATTATCATGTCCTTGGTCCAAGGCTCATGTGGAAATCCCTCCCAATCTCTACAGTATGAAAGCATATAAAATGTATATGAAGTCATATAAAATCCTAATACCCCTATGACTTATGAAAGCTCTTCATTAAGCCTATCAAGAACTAATTTAGCCCAATCAATATACTTATTGTCTTCAAGCATTAATTAGATAAAAAAGTGCATCCAATCCTCCCACAGAATAGCATGTTGGTTACCCTTTACTCTGTTTAAGAATGTGACTATGTCCTTAACTTTTCTCTTTAGGTGATCTCTTTTCAAGGGCCTCGGAAGGTACAAACCCCCTTTCTATGACTTCTGTAACCAATTTCTAGTGATAATGCTATTATATTTCTATCTTTCCTTAGAGAATTGGGCATATGAGAGGGAAATAGTCAAATCTTCATATGTCTCCATAGGCATAATTCTCATGGCTGCCATTACTACTTCCCTACTTATGTGCACTAGGAGGTTACCAGAAAAGTTCCTTATACATCTCTTTGTTGCATCATACCTATTTCTACATTTGAGTACCAATTCTAGGCATGAAATTGCTTTTAGGAACCCTGTAGCTTGAATTGGACCACTCTAAGATATTTTGTCTACCATGGACCCGGGTTCTACATTCTTAAACCTTTCCATAACCTCTTCCATGTTTTCATCCATAATTGTAGTATCTCCCATCTTTGGGAGATAACTTGTCAAAGGAGTATACTTATTCTCCTTGGGAAGTTTTAACTTCAATGAAGACATTTTAACACTCACAAGAAAGTATTTTAAATTGCAATAGACAGAAATAGGGAAATAACTAGGAGATCCTTAATTATAGAATAGGTAACAGAAAATAAGAAAGTGCAGAGAAGGTTTTCCATAGAGTCACTCATTAATCCAACTCCAATCTCCTGAAAGGGAATTATGTTACCTCGCCTTTATTTCCTCATACAAAGTACCACTGCAATGATCAAACAGTGTGAATGATCATGGAAAAGCAAGGGAGACCCATTATAAAATTATCTTGATTGTCATGCTTTTAGATGAAAATTTCCCAATTTTAATTGACATGCCACCAGTTTTAAATGTGATTTACATGTCGCACATATCAACCATCCACTCTTGTCACCATTTCCAAAAAATCATTAAATGCACATCTTTTCATTTCTTGCATACATCAAATCATGATGATGGCTTGCCATGTGCCTACAAAAAATCTCATATTACTTTTGAGCTTTGAAATTTTGAACTATGAAAAAGGAGTTCAAAATTTCAAGTTCACTTGCAATCTTAGCCCATTAAATAAATTTTGCACAAATCTAGAAAAATGAAATACAAGACGACAATTTTGAACCTTGAACTTTGAACTCTGACTTACAAGGTTCAAAGTTCAAGTTCAAAGATTGAGACTTTTACCACACAAGCAAGAGGGATTCTATGCACATGTGACTTGTGAAGAGATTTGTAGGACTTTGAACGTAAAAAAAAAAGGGTTCAAAAGTTCAAGGCTCAACAATCAAGACTCTTTTAAACATAGATTGAGAGGGAAGACTATGCACTAGAGATAACACTTAGTTGTAATCAAGAAGAAAGCAAGAAGGAGAAGGAAATAATTCAAGCATTCATTCATCCTCAAGCATTTCAAGCATTCATGAAGGATATCCATTGTTAGCCATTGAAGGATTCAATCTCTTTCGAGCCCTCTTGAAGATTTCTCCATTCACATTCATCCAAGCCTCTTCCTATTCCAAGATCCATTTAAGATTGGTGTTGAAGATCTAATTCCATTGATTTGAGACATCCTACATGCAATTCTATATTCATTTGGAGCATCCCTACTTGTGGGTGTTTAAGGATTTGAATCCTCCACAAGTATTTCAGCATAAGCAAGGTGAATAGTTCCATTTACTTTGTTTATATATTGCAATTTCAATTACATTTCAAGGTTGATTCCAAACTGGGGTTTGAGAAAGGAAAAACCCCCCATCCAAACAACAAAAATCATTTTTCTTGTAGGTACAGGTATAGGACAATGAATTGCAGTTCAGATCCAGATACCCTTTTTAGCGAACTTGTGAGATCTGCGAACAAAATTTATGTCAGAGCTATTTCAGGGCAAGGTCGACCTTCAATGGGGGGTAAGATTGTGCCCTAGGGTAATATTGTGCCCTGATTCTGAGTTCAAAGTCAACTTGACTCTGAGAGACAAAAGTTTTCTAGGTTTTCTGTCTCAGCATTTCCAGTTCGGAGCAAGTTGTAGAATTCCCCGAAATTGTGCACAGACATCAGAAAATAGTATTTTCTAGATTTACCCTATTTTGAGGTTAGTATTTTTCTTCTATGCATTTGAGATTTCAAGCACATGCTTTCTATAGAAAATTATAGGATTTTCTCCTTTCTTCATATTCTCCATAGTTTGATTCATTTGTGCATTGATCACTTCTTTGTGATTAATCAATTTGGATCTCTCCTTTTGGGAATTTGGATTATGGATAGATCCTATATTCCCCCATCCTCACATAGATATAAAAATATTTTATAGTAGGGTATAGATACAATACCACACATATTCTTACCTTATATTTTTGGTGAACCCGACATGCCTACCCCCTTTTCTTTTGTGGAATTAGATGCCCTATTATGTTTGTGGTGTTATATTTTTCTTTATATTATCCTTTTGGTGTTAGATTTGCCTTTTATGTTAAATCTATCATGTTTATAAAATTAGATTTCTTTCATTTATATTTCAAAAATACAAAAAAACAATTTCAAAATCTCAATTAGCAATTGGATTCTTTCCCTCTTTCTCCCTTTCTTCTTGGAGATAGTTCCACCAAGTTAGAGCTTGGCCTCTCAACCTTGATTTGGCCACTTTGACCTTTTATGCCTCAGAGATCTCTTCACATTCAAAGTGATTCTCCATACCCTCTATCCATTGCATGACAAGTTATGTGTCCATTCTACCAGTAAGTAGTGGGACATCTTCAAGTGCTTTACCAGTAATGGCCTTTATTGCCTTCAAGAATTTCTCATCTTGAGTAGGAGGATCAGCTTTAGGCACCTCATCATCTATAGTCTTCTCTTTCTCTTTAGCATCTTGTTCCTCCATTCTATAATTCACTTTATCTACCTTTGCTTGGACATCATCCAATAGTTGTTCCATCGGTAACAATCTTTCTTGCAAGAGTCCATTTGCTTCCTCCTGGTCTTCTACTTTCTTAGCTAGCTCTGCAATAGTCACCAACTTCTTCTTCTGAGATGACCCTATTGATTCTTCTGGAGGTTGAAACATTCACTCTCCAACTATCCACTTCCCAAGCCTTGTTAGGCTCTAATACCAATCTGATGGCGAGATTGGGATAGACTAGCTTAGTCTATGCTCCCTGATCCTTATATTGGATCACTAGTGTGCTCTACTCACACCCTATGGTCTCTAGGATTCCCCTTCTCAATCGGATCCTTGGACCTAGCCCAATCTATCCACCGATATTGAACTCTCCTTCCTCTTAGCTTTCCTTCCCACTTTCTATCTTCATACCCTTACATAAGCTAATAAGGGTTTCTTGGCTTGCTCACATTCTCAAGATTTGACAAGGATAGAGATGTCTCCCAAGGTTTTTTTGTGACCAACTAAGTGACTCTAGAAGATTGGGTAAGCTGGCTTATTACCCGATCTCATCATTTCTTCCCAAAATAGGGCTACTAGAAAAGAGCCCCAATTAGGCCTCCTCTCTGGGTTTATAGGACTTTTGACCGACTTCCTTCACCAAACCATGGATAATCTTCCATAGAGACTTCCATTCATATACCCATTCCTCAAGGATTTTCATGGTTTTAGGTCTTCAATTGTCCGTAGAATGCCCTAACCAAAAATGGGGGTTTCTAGGGCTTTTAAAGCTTGGCAGAGTCACAGAGCTTGTTTGTTTCTAAAAACACCTTTAATGGATTGGATGGAACCTATCCTTCACAAAAATAAACCTTATCTCATCATTCTTGAACTCCTCAAAAGGGTTTTCTTAGAATCCTTCACCCTTTCCTTCTAGATCCTTCACAACGCTGACCTCACCTAGCTGGGCACAGTCCAGGCTCGCCTAGGGCTTGGTCAAATAAATTCTTGCACACATATTACAAGGCCATTCTTGCATATATATACAAAATAGGGTATTTAATACCATATCCCAAGGTTCCATGGTGTTTCCATGGTGGGGATAGGAGTTACATGCCCATATTTACATGCCTCTCCAAATTGGACAGAGGACTAGTGGAATCAAACTATAAACAAGAACACACACAAACTTGTAGAGAAACTAAACTAAACATACCAAAATGAAAGTAAATATACTAATTCCAATGTACAATTCCAAAGATCTTAAGTTTTCATTAACTCTTCAAATTCATGCCATTAGTATTGACTGGCACTCCAAAATACAGTCACAGTCTGGTTTTACTAACTCAGAGCTGTACACAACGATCTCCAACCCTTGGATAAGGGTTTTTCCAAACATAAATAGTCTTTTCCTTAGGGTTTGAGATTAGATAGGGCTCTTAGCTACTTGGGTAAGGTTTGAACCCAAATTGGAAAAAGTTGCTAAGCAACTTTGAAAAGTTGCTATGCAACTTTTTGAGCAACTTTTGTTGCTTGAGAAATTTTTGCTCTCTTCATATCCTAAGACCATTCCTAGGTCTAAAACAAAGCACACATGTGCTAAAACATTCAAAACCCCTATTTTAAGACTTTGACCTATTCTAAGATCATGTAACATCAGGATGACATCATTCCCTGAGTCACTATATAGTCATAAAGACAAACAAGACTATGACCCTAGGATCCTAACTAGACCCTACACACACCAAATGAGCTCAAGGCTCTTAGTTTACTTACAAGACTTCATCAAGAAGTTCTTCACAACAAAATTTCTGATGGTGGGAGCCCTTAGAAGGGTGCTCCTACACCAATAAGGAAAGGAGAGAAAGACTTAGGATCAAAGACACCCATTAGTCTACAACTTATTCTAACCAGAATATTATAAGTAGGACTAAACCAAGAAAAACATAAAGCATGATCAAATGACTATTTTTATTTTTTAAAAGAAGAGAGAGTACAGATAATCTCCCAAAACTTTCTACAAGTTACTAAATAGTAAATTTCAACCAACAAACAACTCATATAAGGTGGCTTAGAATTAGGATTACACTATATTATTACTTACAAACCCCCTATAAGATAAATCTGAATGAAAATCACTACATATGATCCATCTCCACACTCCAAGAAATCACACCAACTCACAGTGTATCTCAATTAAATGTGTGACAAAAGAGAGCATAAAAATGGAAAATGCAAGCTCTCACTCATGTAATCCAAACACCCCAACAAGAAATATCATTAACAACTACATCACATCCCTCTAACCTTATGAAATTATAACAAAACAAAGCTCTTGAGCACAAAATAATGCACATGTCAACAAATAAAAAATTGCCCCGCCGAGAGAAAAAATTGTGTCAAAACTCAAGAATCTATTGTACAAGCTACTGTGCATTAAAAACATCTGAAATAGCTGCAAAAAAAATGTAGATCCAAAGACTACATTCATTCACTCAATATTTAATAAAGTGTCAGCTGCTCATCTAAACAAAACATAAAGCATGAGACCATAAGTCCCATGTGGTGAACAAAAATAGCCTCTGGGTAACAAATCAGGGCAAATACAACACTCCAAAAGAACCTTCTACTAAGAGATCAAAATAGACCAACCTCAGCGGTTGAGATGAAAGTCTCCAAGTAAAACATTAGAAAAACTCCACACATTTGTTCTCACATAATCAAAATACATAGTTAATAGCACACATCTAGAATATCACAAAATCCACCTATCAAAGTATCTCACTGATCACATTCAACAAATCATCAAATGAGTTGCACACAAGTGCTAAAAAATGATACAAAATGGTAATCTGGAAAGCCAAAAAGCCAATCTCTAAATTAAAATAAATGAAGTGAAACTTTCTTCAAGACCACAACATGGTCTCAAGCATAGTATACATACTTGGTGAGTACTCGATGAGTCAAAAATTGGGCAAGTACTCATCATAGACAAGTAAATCAAATTAAACTCACCACTCATGAAAAAATGAGTTTTGGCAATTCCACAAGCCAAAACTGCTGTGAATACTCAGCAAATTTGACACATGGACTTGCCAGATGCAACATGAATACATTAAGCAGATTTGAGGAGCAAATTTTGAGCAATTTTAGGTTTTTTGTCCAATTTTTTACCCCTCTTTTCCAAACATTACACAAATGTGGTATATTGTATTTCATGGTAATTTTGTTTGGCATATGCATGATATCTGATATTTTGAACCTAACTCATGTTCTTAGGCTGTAAATATGTAGATATTTACATTTTTTATATTCTATATAAATGTACCCATCCCTAAAAAAATTGTCATACCTTCACACCATATTGAAGTATTTGTACCCATACCTCATTCCAGTTCAACATCTTAGGGTGTCACCCTAGTGAGAATCAAGACTCTTATTATTATAAATTACCATATTAGCTACAATTGAATCCATTTCATTTCTCTGAATTTCTTGTAAGCTAGCTGATTTAGTTTCCTATACCAAATTTTGACTCTAGTGTTCATCCATCAATTGGGATCCAGGTGTTGAAGATGCTTCCTACTCAATTTATTGAGGCTTGTTGCCCTGGTTTTGTCTTGTAGCACCCATGGAAGCTGCCTGCTGATCTAAACTTTGCAATAGATTGCAAAATCAAATTATCATTCACAATTGACAAGCAAAACCCACTTAATTGCAATAAGACAATGTTAATATGATTTAGAACAATAGAGAGGGGGGTGAATTAGTTGCTCTCAGGTCCAGATGTATAAAAAAAACTTCAAAAATTTTCAACAAATAAGATCTAACAACCAACACCTACTCAATCATCACTGATTGCATAATAGAAACATATAACATTGCAGTCCACTACCCAGTTGTATCTAACTTGTAAAACACAAAAATGTTCAAACCAAAACATTCACACAAGTATTGACACTAGGATTTATAGTGGAAACCCGATTTGGGAAAAACCACTTTGTAACATGCTACTATTATTTTCACTCTTCTGAAATGAGCTCAGTTAAAAGCCAACCCTGTCAAAGGTTACAATACACATTGTCAGGTGTAACTCGGTTAAAGGATTTCAATCACCCTGTTAGAAGTGAGCCTTATTATATGACTTACATACACTCCCTTAGAATGTAACCTTGTTCAAAGGATTTAAACATATGATTGTTAGGTAAACCTTTGTTAAAAGGATTTTGACTGTTACAATGGTTAGAAAGTAGCAGTAGTATTGATCTAAAAAACATAAAACTCACTTTGCAAATATCAGATCCAATTCTGTACACATGCTAGTTTATTGACTGTGAACCTTTATCATCTCCATCACTGATCTACTTGAAACTTTCCTTCAAGCAATCACCACACTTCTCCTTCAGCCTTTTCTACTTATACAGTCAATAACATCTACTATTCTTCTAGCATCCACTTTTCACCTATGCACCACACTTACCTAATGCTTAGGTTCCCTTAATACTTCCTCAATTAGGTTAATTCATCTTTTGCCTCTTAATCTCCTTTGTAGATCTTAGGGTTAGGTTAGATTCATTGAATCTACCCACTTTATGTTCTTCATCTTCTTTTCTAGAACCATCTCAAATCTCTTAAAGATTTACAATAAAACATTTTACAGTGCATTCAATGCTTTCATACAATCAATAAATAAAGTCAACACATTTTACATAATCCAAGAATTCAACAATGTTGGCTACAAATCTGAATTCTCTTCAAATATAAAAATACTGATGCTCGGTCAATACTGTGCTCAACTTCTTGGTCTTCACTCAGAAAGATCGATCAATACTAAAAATTATTTCCTTGGCTAACACTATCTTTCTCGATAATTAATTGATGTTCGGTCAACACTAAATTTGCTCAACATACACTAACTCAGTCGACACTAACATCACTCGGCTTAAACTAAATTTCTTCACTTTTTCTTGGTTAAGCCTACCAGTTTAGTCTTCATTCTTACTAAGATAAAAAATACATTGTCTCATCATTGTGCAACATAATCAAGTACTCATTATAGTATCAAGATAACTCAACCTTTCCTTAGGTGCTATTGTTGCTAACCTTGCCTGTCCCCTTCTCATCAATCAAATAGATATAGTACTTTCCTAAGTAGCAACAGTCTTACCAGTTAAGGTTTGACATCAATGACAATACAACAATTGCTTCAATTGCAGTTTCCAACAATCCCCCTCTTTGGCATTGATGGAAAAACCATATGATATCACATGAATAACACATGGATTACCAACCAATCCAAAAACTTATCTATCCATAAAAAATATTTGTAATATCCTTAGCTTCATTCATTCTAATTTAGAGTCTATTAGCCATGCTTTTGTGACCGTCCTAAAATATCCAAATCTCCCTCTATCCTGATCCTTCATCTCTATCATGTGACTGTCATATCTGTTCATCTCCCTCTTTGACAAAAATGCCAAAGTAGCAACTAAAACATATGTCCTTCAGATGTAGATATAATCTATGCAGTTTAGTGTTTCTCCCTTTGTCATCTTGCTTATGACTGATTCTTTGTCTTTTCCATTCTCTTCACAACTCTAGGCCAGTCCTAAAGTGTGACAATCTTCTGCATCAATCTGTTAAATATTCTGCTATAGCATATTTGATGTAGTTCTCCTAGCTTGACTAGGTAGCCTCAATTAGGGGAAGCACCCCTAATTGACTTCTTAGATACTCATGTGCTTCTTTAGTTAAAGCTTTAGTGAATATGTCTGCTAATTTTTCTTTTGTATTCACATATTCCATGTGGACTTCTTTATCTTGTACCAATTCTCTCAAGTAATGATACTTGATTGCTATGTGTTTGGTCTTTGTATGCATTACCGGATTCTTAGAAATGTTGATAGCACTTGTGTTATCATAGAAGATAACAACTAGTTCAGTGATTTATTCTTTCATTCCTACCAACAATTGCTTTATCCATACCAAATTTGAACAGTTCATTGCAGCAACAACATACTCGGCTTCAACAATGGATTGGGAAATGCAATTTTGTTGCTTGCTAGTCCAGGAAACTAATCTTTGTCCAAGAAAGAAAGCTCCACCACTAGTACTCTTTTTATCATCTATATTTCCTACCCAATTAGCATCTGTATAGACTCTCAGTTCAAATCTTTCATTATTCTTGTAATATAGCCTATAGTCAGTAGTCCCTTTCCAGTATCTCATTATTCTCTTTACAACCATCATGTGTGTTTCCTTAGGATTGGCCAAGAATCTTGCCACAATCCCAATAGCTAGTACAATATCTGGTCTACTATGTACAACATACTATAATTTTCCAATCATAGATCTGTACAAAGTCTGGTTTACTTATGCAGCATCATCATTTTTAGATAACTTTTGTCTAGTAGCAATAGGAGTACTCACTAGTCTAGAATCTTCCATCCCAAAAGTTTTCAGTATCTCATTAACATACTTAGACTGTGTAATAAAAATTCCTTTCTTCATCTAATATACTTGTAAACCAACAAAAAATTTAATCTCACCAAACATGCTCATTTCAAATTCAGTTTGCATTTCATTTGAAAATATCTTACACAAGGCATCTTGTCCACCAAAAATAACATCATCAACAAAAATATTTTCCAACAAGATTCCTTTACCTTCTTCATCTTTCATGTACAGATTTCTTGTGTCATTTTTCCTTGAAAATCCAATCTGTATCAAGTAGTTATCCAATATCTCATACCATGCTCTAGGAGCTTGCTTCAATCCATATAGTGCTTTGTTTACTTTGCAAACCATGTGTCTTCTATCTGGATCAATAAAACCTTCTAGTTGTTCAATGTAAACTTCTTCTTCTAGTATACCATTTAAAAATGCAGACTTAACAACATTTGATATACCTTGAAATCTTTATAAGCAGCATATGCAAGTAGAGTTCTTACTCCTTCCAATCTAGCTATAGGGGAAAATGTCTCCCCATAATCTATTCCTTCTTCTTGTGCGTAGCCTTTGCATACCAGCCTAGCTTTGTTTCTAGTGATTTCACCATGTTCATTCAACTTATTCTAGAACACCCACTTTGTTCCAATGACATTTTTATTTTCAAGTCTCGGCACCAGAGTCCAAGTATCATTCTTCTCTATCTAGTCTATCTCTTCATTCATTTCTTGTATCCAGACTTCATTTTCTAATGCCTCCTTTGTTGTCTTAGGCTCAAATTCACATAGTAAACATGTTGGAACCTTTGTCTTATTCTTGTTAGAACTCCATTGTCTTTGTCTCCAATTATCTATTCAGGCTTGTGATGTCTCCTTACATATTTTGCCAAAAGAGGTTCAGCTCTCCTTTCTTCTAATTCATCAAGTTCCCCAACAAGATTGTCAAATTTAACTTCTGAATGCTCAGCAACCTCTTCCTGATACTTGGCAACATCTTCCTATTGCTTGACATGTTCTTTTTCTCTCTCGACATTGTTTTCCTGATGCACAACAACATCTTCCTGTCGCTCGGCATTGCTTACCTGAGACTCGGCATCACATGCTAGTCTATCACTTGCCTCTTCTTCTTCTTCTATATACACAAAAGATTTGTAATCTTCTGGTTCTCTTTTACTATCAGCTTCATTTCTTTCTGCATACTCATCAATTTTGACATTCACACTTTCCACAATTTTGTTAGTGTTAGAATTCAAACACTTATAAGCTTTAATTTTTGTGGAATACCCTAGGAATATGCCTTCATCAATTTTAGCATCAAACTTTCCATTCCTATTGTCTTTCATTATGTAGCACTTGCTTCCAAAGATTCTAAAATATTTAAGACTCAGTGCATACCAATTCCATAATTCATAAGGTGTCAGATTTGTACCTTTCTTGATCTATACCCAGTTAAGAGTGTAAACAGCTGTACCTATAGCTTGTTTCTAGTATTTATGTGCCACATTCTTTTCAATCAACAATGTCCTAGCACAATCCAAGATAGATCTATTCCTCCTTTCTGCTATACTATTCTGTGGAGGTGTTCTAGGTGCAGACATCTATCTTCTGATCCCTCTATCATTGCAAAATAGATTGAATTCATTTGATGTAAATTCTCCACCTCAGTTAGATCTTAGACATTTCAGATTTCTACCTGTCTCCTTCTCAACCTTAGCCAAATACCACTTAAAGAATTGAAAAGCATCAAATTTTTCTTTTAAAAACACTACATGCATCATCCTGGTATGATCATCAACAAACAAAATAAAATATCTAGCATTACAGTAGCTTTGTACACCCATAGGTCCACAAAGGTCAGTATGAACCAAATCTAAAATATTTTCAGAAGCAAAGGTTTTTCTCTTGAAACTTGACTTTGTCATTTTTCCTAATTGACATTCCTTGCACATCACATTCTCAGGCTTCTTCAATCTAGGTAGACCTCTCATTTTCTTCTTCTTACTTATCTCTACCAGATTATCAAAGTTAACATGACATAGCCTCTTATGCCATAGCCAAATATCATCAAGTTATGAAACCATACATGTTTCTTCAGAGAGGTCAAGATAGAACAAATTACCTCTAGTTTGTTCTCCACTTCTGATCAGTTCACCAATGGTATCAAATATTTTAGCTTTCTTGTGATGAAATTCCACTCGGTAACCAGTACTATTAAGCTACGCAACACTTAGTAGATTATAGTTTAGACCCTCAACCCAATATACATTTTCACAAGAGATCTTATCAGTCAGCTTAATCAATCCTTTTCCTCTAACAAGACATGGTGCATCATTACCAAATTTTACACTTTTACCTTTATAATGATGTAGGGTATCAAACTTACTCTTGTCACTAGTCATGTGATGTGAACAACCACTGTCAATAATCCATTTATCATTTTTGTTCACATAGGAAATCAAAGCAATTTTATCATCCTCATCAGATTCGTCTTTCATTGCAACATAGACTACCTCAATTTCAAAATCATCACTATCAGTGTCAGTTTCTTCTTCAGCAATGTAACAAGATTTCTTACCTTTTCCTTTGTAGTCTTTGTACCTTCGGTAGCTTCTGTCATCTCTTTTGTCTTTATGTTTTCTATTTCTTTCTTCATCCTTATCATTCCTATCAAAACATCTAGAAGCTATATGACCAACTTTATTACATGCAAAACATATAATAGGGATTTTACCTTTATACTTTCCTTTTCCCCTTCTCAGTCTTCTAGCCATAAGAGCTTCTAGATCCTCAAGTTCTTCATCAGAAGTGTCACTACCACTTTTACTTTCACTTTCACTTTCACTGATGTATCTTTCTTTTTCCTTCTTTGGCTTGTTCAGAACTAATTGTGACTTAAAAGTAGATTCAACATTACCAATATTACCAATAGTGAAGTTATCAAAGTTAGAGAGTTCAAAAGCAGTAATTTTGCCAACCAAACTTTCCAAAGTAAGTACATTTGCAGGGTTACATCTAGATTCCTAAATAGCTAAGATTTTAATAGCATATATAGGACACAAAGTTCTTAGTACTTTTCCAATTATAGTTTCATTATCAATAGTTCCATTTTCTCCTCTAATGGCATTCACAACTTCTTTTATTCTTCCACAATATTGTGCAATATTCTCACCTTCTTGCATTCTCATTTTATCAAATTTACCTCTGAGACTCTCGGCTTTAGCTTTCGATACATTTATGTCACCGCCATAGATTTTTGCAAGAGTGTCCCACATCTCCTTAGCACTTGTGCAATCCTTTATGTCTTCAAATTCTAGATAACTTAGGGCAGATGTAATTTCTAGCATTGCCTAATTATGTTCTTGCTTAGCTCTTAGTTCCTCGGTAGTCAAAGGTGTGACAGGTGAGACATAGTCATTCTTAATATAGTACTTTGTAGAATCATCAATACCAGCTAGATGTAGCTTCATCAAGCTTTTCCATGCAAGGAATTTTTCCTTATTCAACTTCGATGCCTCCTTCTTATACATCCTGATCATTTGCTTCAAGCACCTTTAAACTTGATTTTTGTAAGCACCAACAATAAGCAACACAACTCTGATACCAACTGTTAATATGATTTAGAACAACATAGAGGGGGGTTGAATCAATTGTTCTTAGGTCCAGATTTATAAAACAAACTTCAAAACTTTTCAACCAATCAGAACTAACAACCAACACCTACTTGGTCATCGCTGATTGCATAATAGAAACATATAACATTGCAGTCCACTACCCAGCTATATCTAACTTGTAAAACATAGAAATGTTCAAACCAAAACATTCACACAAGTATTGACACTAGGATTTATAGTGGAAACCCGATTTGGAAAAAACCACTTTGTAACATGCTACTATTATTTTCACTCTTCTGAAGTGAGCTCAGTTAAAAGCTAACCTTGTCAAAGGTTACAATACACACGGTCAGGTGTGACCCGATTAAAGGATTTTAATCACCCTGTTAGAAGTGAGCCTTGTTATAGGACTTACATACACTCCATTAGAATGCAACCTTGTTCAAAGGATTTTAAAAATATGACTTTTAGGTCAACCTCTGTTAAAAGGATTTTGACTGTTACAATGGTTAGAAAGTAGCAGTAGTATTGATCTAAAAAACATACAAATCACTTTGCAAATATCATATTCAATTCCATACACATATGCTAGTTTAGTGACTATGAACCTTTACCATCTCCATCACTGATCTACTTGGAACTTTCCTTCAAGCAATCACCACACTTCTCCTTCATCCTTTTCTTCTTATACAGTCAATAACATCTATTGATCTTCTAGCATCCACTTTTCACATATGCACCACACTTACCTAATTCTTAGGTTCCCTTAATACTTCCTCAATTAGGTTAATTATGTTGGAATTAGGAGAGATAGGTACTAAGAGGGGAGGGGTGAATCAGTGCCTTCAAAAACTTCACTTGTAAACCTTTCAGATTTATAACTATAAATAGTGATAACTGACCAAAACAACTTGAATCTAATTGCATGAATCAATCATCCATTAACTTAAGTAAGTAAACAACATGAAATCAATATCACAATCACATGACACAAGTATTTTGGTAATGCAAAAACCCTTGTTAGAAGGTGAAAATTGTGGTGGGGATGACACCCACAAATTCTTCACTACTACAGATAGAAAAGGTTTTCCTGTTAGGGCTACAAGTTTTGATCACTTCTGGTGATCTGACCCTGTTAGGAGTGACATGTTAGATCAGCTAGATCTACCTAGTTATAGGATTTTAACAACACTAATGAAGTGTGCACTCGGTTAAGAGATTTACATAAGACTATTAAGTCTACTCTTTTAAGAGATTTTATCCAAAACTTTATTACAATTGTCAGAAAGTAATAGGTATTTATCTACTATTTGACAACTCAATTGTCTAATACAGATCTATAAGCTCTGATAAAATATCACCTTACTTGTGCTCTGAACTTCTTGGTAGCCTCTACTGATTCTACTCAATCTGAATTCCTCTGTACTCGGTTCTACTCTGTTAACTAATAGACTTGAAGATAGGCAATTGCTTCAAGTGCTTTGTGATTCATATATCAACTCACACCAAAAATGATGTGAACACACAAATATATAGTGTTCTATTTTTTTCACTTTAACAAAATTAGGTTACACAATATAGTCATAACCCTAAGATCTACGATGTACAATAATAACCTAGATCAATTATTATAAAAGATATACATTGCATTTAATGAATATCATCACATTAAATGTTCCTCGATCTTGGTAAAACATTTTACAAACCATTGTAACCATTTGCATAGAAGAATGTGCCATTTCTGATTACTATGTCATTTCATGTGATCCTTGGTAAACACCATGTAAACTGATCAGTGTATACTGCAATGCTCAGTGTTTACTGTCTATCGGTGTTGGTGTCTGCTGGTGCTTGATAAATTGTTTGCTGCTCGGTATATAAGCTTTACCGACTAGTCTATTCTGATTTATGTTACCAATTAGCTCAATGTAAGTGACCGATCGATATCTTTACAAACCTTTGGTACTAATGAAAACCTTAAAAGCTCAATAGAGATAACAATCTCCCCCTTTGGCATTAGTGTCAAAACTTCAAATGTATATAGACAAAATTTTCTATATAACTTATATCTTTGCCATATACATATACACATCAAAAAATTTCTAAGTACTAAGTACTCCCCCTTGGTGCATGCTCCTGGTAATATGTAGTATACGTAGCATCTATGTACATATTTGGCATAATAGCTGATACATTGTTTTCCCTCTTTTTGATAGTAATGCCAAATACAAAATTTAAGTAGTATACTCACATCTTGTCAAATATAGGCTGATGGGTTTTCTTCACTGACTCCAAGAGGTTGTCCCATTCCTCTTTCAAGTTGGTGAGAGCAATGTGCTCAAGACCGACTTGGGCATGCATGTCAAAGATGTTATCTAACACCAAAATTTTTGGTGTTGCAACTAGTAGCTCAGCTTTGACAATATGTGCTTCAAAAAAATTTAGGTACGGAATGAGTTTGGTTTGCAACTCAGTAACCTAATCTGTTATGTGCTCTTCTTGTTTCTTCAAATCTACTATCAACCGTCAGAGTTCCTGAACTCGGTGAATGTGCTTTAATAAAGCATTGGGCTCGATTATAGCTATATTTGTACGTAACTATATTTCTGCTTCCAATCCTTTGATCTTTTCACTGATTTCAATAGTGAAGGTGTCTGTAGTACAAAGCTTCAATAAATAATGACAAATTAACAGGGTGATAGATTTCATTTTAGTAATTACCTCAGATAATTTGACCTTCTGTAATGCCACTTCTAGGTTGATTTTCTCTGTTAATTTGTGATGTATCCTAGATTCTGCCCTTTCTTCAATTTGTTTATCTGCATCGGTGTCTGGGGCATTGATCTTCTTGGAAAGTGTAGCAAGTTGATCTATGATAGGTGTATCCTCATCAATATTTATCTCAGGTACTACCTGTTGGAGGATATCCCACACATTGGTTAATACTTATTTTTGTTTGTGTCCTTACTTCAACTTCTCTTGCGCTACCTTCCTTGTACATAATTCCCCATATTTACTCAAGTCTTTGAGGCTTAGGGTCCTCGGGTCACACTCAGGGATAATGATCACTTCATCTAGGGTGACCGGCCCTTTTCCTTTCTTCTTCTTCTTTAGTGCTGGAGGTGATTTCTTCTCAATAATAGCAATAGTTTTATCTCTAGTCTTCAGAGTATCCTTCCCAGTTAACACATGTTCTTCCTTCTTCAACTCGTCGGTAGTTGTAGTCTTAGTTGATATAGTAGGAGTTTCAGATGTGGTGTCAAGTGGGATCACCTCTATTTCCTTTATTTCTTTTGTTTCCTTTGCTTCTTCTATTTCCTTTTCTTCAGTGGAAGGTGCCTCTATATGTGTAGGCTCATCTATTTATGTAGGTTTCTCTATGTTTTGATCCCATGTGGTGTCTTTGTTTTTCTCGGGATCTGAGCCATCGGGTTGTACTTGGGAAAGAATTTTAGCTACTTTTGCAAGTACAAGAAGTTCACCAGGTAGTGATGTAAGTAGACCTTCAGTGTCTAGTGCTTCATCTTTATTTGGTGCAATATTTACATCTTCATCATCTTGGTCATTAGGATCACCATTTGTGATGTCTTCAATGAGTACATTGTCATCGTTTTTCTTCTCCAGTTGAATTTCAACTTTATCTGGTGCATCCTGTGAAATACTTATTTCTTCCTTGTCCTCAATAATATCAATTGCCTTGGTAACTGATATACTAGTATTCTTTGAATTCTTCATAGTTCCCTCATCAATGCAAATACCCTTATCTTTGGAATTGTGTCTCTTTTTAGACAAGTTCAAGAATGCTTCTTGCTCAGCTTTTTCTTTGGCCTTCAAAATTGATGTCCATATAGAATCTGTTGTGGTATCCATATCTGCTACATTTTCATCCATGATCATTAAGGCTCTATTCTTGATCATAAAATTTTCTTGATATTTGGTCAAATATTCACTAACTTCTCCAAAGCTTAAATGTGTGGTTGCTTGAACTAGAGAGTGTCCTCTCTTTCTCTTCTCGGTGTCTAGTGCAATAGCCCATTTTTCACTAATTGTATCATAAAATTTCTTTGGTAATGCACAGGCAAATTCCATTGGAACTTTCTTGAATTTTATTATCATCTAGATGATAGCCTCTTCAATCTTGGTTTGATCTTCTTTTGACATTTTGTCAAATCTATCTAGTAAGGGATCAGTGAGATCTCCATGCTCAATTATGTCTTCAATGATTTCATCTATTGTTTTTGCCTTGTGATGACCACTTTGAATTGATTAACATCATCTTCTATCTCAGTATCCTCAAGATCTTCCTTATTTCTTATGAATTTTCTCCTTTTCTTTGGTGCCTCAGCTATAGCCTTGTTCTTTCTCTTAATGTATTTCTTTGTCAGTGTAGCTACTCTCCTTTTTTTTACTTTCTCTACTTCTTCCTTATCAGTAGGTGGTTTTGCAATTGATGATCATGTCTTCATACCTTCATGTACAGGTGACTACCTCTTTATAGGAATTTTAGGTGGAGGAACCGGTGTGGGATTTACTTCTTTGTCGGACTCAGTCTCCTCACTATCATATGGTTTGTCAGCTAACTGTAACTGACCTTCAGTTGCCTGTGCAACTGATGTCCCTTTAGATGTCTCAGACCCATCTCCATATTTAGTAGTGATATTTTTCTTCATCTTCTTGACCTTTCTAGTTATTTTACCGATCTCAATATTTGTTGAAATTCTAGATTTGGCCTCTTCATATACTCTAAACCTAGTGGCAATGGGATCTTTTGGTAATGCAAGCAGTGCATTAATAGATTTCACTATGAAATCATGGTGTATTTCATATCCCATTGGTGCAAACCATTTTATCCTAGGTTAAACTACTTTTATCAAAGTATAATCGGTGTTGACTACAAAACATATATCATTCTCAAATCTCTAAACTAATTCCCTTGAAATTCTGTTCCTTGTATGCATTTTAGATTGAAATTCTGTGAAGTATGCATTAAACTCTATATTCAACTTATCTCCTAACTTATTCATCATTTCACTAATCTATTTTGTTATCGGTACATCCGATATCCAATTTACTTTACTGGTGCCAGGTACATACTTTTGTAGATAGAAAAATATGCATGCAAGTAGAGATCTGAACTTACATGTGTTAGACTTATTTTTCCTTATGGTCTTCATATTCTCCTAAAGTTGATGAAATAGTACCTCAGCAAGATCAACCTGGTGACCTTTTACTACAATTTTGTGTGCCATGTCTACTGTGCTGTAGGGTACATTGTTGAGTCTTCTTGATTGAAATAACTTGTACCTGATCACACGTGCTACAAATTTGACTGTTGGGTCCTTGATTGTCAAAATCTCAATGCCCGATTGTCCCATTGTGCTCTAGTATATTTCTCAACATCCGGTCATTATGAACTATGAAAAGCCTTACCCTTGTCGATTGTAGGGAGCCCAATAACCCTACTGATCATTTTCTTATTGACCTCAATCAATTTATCCAGCCATAATTTGTCATCGCGATACCTGCTCAAAATGATTCTGATCCAATCTGATTTAAATGATTGTGGAAAGTGTATAAAACATGATAACCTTGATTCCTCAATCTTCTTGTAATCTGATTTCATTTTTCCATCGAGGCCATAGAGTTTTTGATATGTTGCAATAGTTTCAAAATCACCAACTTCTCTGATTTTGCAATGAATATAAGACCTTACATCTTTTGTCAATAAAACCCTTTCTGGTATGCTCGAAAAAGCTCCCATTGTATCTATTTGTGCTGCAACCTTGGGATGTGGCTTAAACTTAGGTTCATCAAAATTTTCCCTAACGATTAGATTAACTTCCTCCTCAACACTTTGAGTTTTGCTCGCAGACGATGTAGATGCCATAAATTGATTCTAGTGTTTCGGCAAGCAGCAGGATAAGAAGTGTTTGATTGCAAATGAACTTACTTGGTATCATGAAGAGTGATGTCGGTTCGATCTAATGTAGCCTTGAATCCTTTTGAAAATCTTTTAGCTTGAACTCTCCTCTTTGAATTATCCACTCTTCGAAATCGCATTGTAAAAATGAACTCTATTCCCGTGTATTTATAGACTTTTCGATGTTCCCACTCAAACTTTCATGTAATAAATGCTTTGATCTAACTTTCAGTATGAAACAGCTATCATCTCTATGACAACTAAAATTTTCATCCGCTCGGTTAACATAGAATTTCTTCATCGGTTGATACATGTGCTCGGTTAACCCTAGATAGTGATTACCGATGGGTAACCAACTCTCGGTCTCTTTTTTTTACCGACTGTATAACATTGTTAGCTCATGACAACTAAACCATAGTGCATCTTTATTCATGTTGATTTGGTATAAGAACATTATGCATAAGGAACTGTATGTAAAATGTGATCTTTTGAAATTTCAGTCCCATACATACCTATTTCACCTTAAGTGGAGGTACCGATGTCACCCAATCCAATGGAGGAGGTTTCACCGACAACATTACTTGACTCAGCATTCTCATTAAATGCCTTCTTCAAAATAGTGTTCATTAACTTCATGATATCTGCAATAGTATGTCCATTTTAAAATATATGGTTTTCATCTGGTGCTCAATCTCTGCAGTTCTTGCTTAAATGACTGACTTTATGGTAGTGCATACAAGTCATCCTAGTGTTTGTCCAACTTCTTGATTTTCCAATTTGACTCTTTCTATAACAATTTTCTACAATGTGTCCATATCTACCACATACAACATAGTTAGTCCATGTATTATAATCCCAAACATAAGAATTACCTTGTCTCTTTGGTTGATATGGCCTGCGTTGTGGTTTCTTCTTAGGTGTCCAGAATTGTTTCATTTTTAGCTTACAGTCTCATGCAGTGTGTCCATGCTTGTTACAAGTATAGCATATTTTCTCCATAGTGGTATTATTGGCAAGATCATTTTGCTTAGCTCTACACTCATAAGTAGGATGTCCAAACTTACCACAATAGTAACAATATCCATTAAACTTAGGAGTGACAAGAGGTTTGCCTTGTGCTTTGCTTCTACACACATTAGATGTATGTCCTAGTTTGCCACAATGATAACATGCCAACACATTAGGTTTCTAATTTTGACTTATGTTGATTTGTTCAGCTTGTTGTGATGATTCTCCTTCACCGGTGTAGCCTATACCAGCTTTGCTCCCAAATCTTCTCTGATTAATGAAAAATTCATCAATCTTCTTAGAGTTGTCTGTAGCAAGCTTCTTCATTTCATTTTGTTGTTGTTGATTTTTCACTTCATTTCAAAGCTTCTCATTCTCTTCTCCAAGTCTTGCAACATCTTCTAGTTTTCTTGACAATTCTGCATTTACTCAGTTTACCTCTTGATTCACAGTCATCATTTGATTTGTTACTTGGAAATGTCAATCACTGAGTCTTTGTATCTCACTCTCTTTAGTTTGAAGTTGTTCACTCATCTGCCTTCAGTCATTGATTTCCAGATTTCTTTCTTGCTCAGCTTGTTTTTCTTTGTTCATTATTTCTACCATTCTCACCATCTAAGATTCTTGACCGATTTGTAGTGCTTTCACTTGATTAATTAAATATTGATTCTTTTCAGATAGATCATTGATTATGCTTTCAGATCCATCAGAGATGCTTCCAGAACTGGATCCAATATGCTTGAATATTTCATCAATAGGTTCTTCATGATAACCGATCTCATTCTATAGTATAGCTAGGTTCTTCCTTTCAACCAGTAATTTCTTTAGTCCTTCCTTGTCTTTCTTATATTGTTCCACAAACATTTTCATTTGTATCTTCTGATTCTCAATAGTCTTGTCAAGCTTGTATCTCTCCATGACTTAGATCTTTACCCTTCAATGGTTAAACTGTTCAATAAGAGAACTGTGCTCTAATACCAATTGTTGGAATTAGGAGAGATAGGTACTAAGAGGGGAGGGGTGAATTAGTGCCTTCAAAAACTTCACTTGTAAACCTTTCAGATGTATAACTGTAAACTATGATAACCAACCAAAACAACTTGAATCCAATTGCATGAATCAATCATCCATTAACTTAAGTAAGTAAACAACATGAAATCAATATCACAATCACATGACACAAGTATTTTGGTAATGCAGAAACCCTTGTTAGAAGGTAAAAACTGCGGTGGGGATGACACCCACAAATTCTTCACTACTACAGATAGAAAAGGTTTTCCTGTTAGGGCTACAAGTTTTGATCACTTATGGTGATCTCACCCTATAAGGAGTGACATGTTAGATCAGCTAGATCTACCTAGTTATAGGATTTTAACAACACTAATGAAGTGTGCACTCAGTTAAGAGATTTACATAAGACTATTAAGTCTACTCTGTTAAGAGATTTTATCCAAAACTCTATTACAATTGTCAGAAAGCAATAGGTAATTATTTTCTATTTGACAACTCAATTGTTTGATACAGATCTATAAGCTTTTATAAAATATCACCTTACTTGTGCTCTGAACTGCTCGGTAGCCTTTGCTAATTCTACTCAATCTGAATTGCTCTGTACTTGGTTTTTCTCTATTAACTGATAGACTTGAAGATATGCAATTGCTTCAAGTGCTCCATGATTCATATATCAGCTCACACCAAAAATGATGAGAACACACAAATATATAGTGTTCTATTTTTGCCACTTTAACAAAATTAGGTTACAATATAGTCATAACCCTAAGATCTATGGTGTACAATAATAACCTAGATCAACTATTACAAAAGATATACATTGCATTTAATGAATATCATCACATTAAATGTTCCTCAATCTTGGTAAAATGTTTTACAAATTGTTGTAACCATTTGCATAGAAGAATGTGCCATTTTTTATTACTATGCCATTTCCTATGATCCTCAATAAACACTATGTAAATTGATCGATGTATACTGCAATGCTTGGTGTTTACTATATGTCAGTGTCGGTGTCTGCTAGTGCTCGATAAACTATCTACTACTTGGTATATAAGCTTTACCAACTAGTATATTTTGCTTTATGTTACCGATTAGCTCAATGTAAGTGACCAACCGATATCTTTACAAACCTTTGGTACTAATGACAACCTTAAAAGCTCAATAGAGATAACAAATTCATCTTTTGACACTTAATCTCCTTCGTAGATCTTAGGGTTAGGTCAGATTCATTGAATCTACCCACTTTATGTTCTTTGTCTTCTTTTCTAGAACCATCTCAAATCTCTTAAAGATTTACAATAAAACATTTTACAGTGCATTCAATGCTTTCATACAATCAATAAATAAAGTCAACGTGTTTTACATAATCCAAGAATTCAACAATGTCAGCTACAAATTTGAATTCTCTTCAAATATAAAAATACTGATGTTCGGTCAATATTGTGCTCAACTTTTTGGTCTTCACTCAAAAAGCTCAGTCAATACTAAAAATTGTTTCCTCATCTAACACTGTCTTTCTTGGCAATTAACTGATGTTTGGTCAACACTAAATTTTCTCGGCATACACTAACTCGGTCGACACTAACATCACTCGGCTTAAACTAAATTTCTTCACTTTTGCTCAGTTAAGCCTACTAGTTTAGTCTTCATTCTTACTAAGATAAACAATACATTGTCTCATCATTGTGCAACATAATCAAGTACTCATTGTAGTATCAAGATAACTCAACCTTTCCTTAGGTGCTATTTTTACCAACCTTGCCTATCCCCTTCTCATCAATCAAATAGATATAGTAGTTCCTAAGTAGCAACAGTCTTACCAGTTAAGGTTTGACATCAATGACAATACAACAACTACTTCAATTGTAGTTTCCAACAGACAACAATGCATTGCAAACTACACAATGAGTTCAGAATAGATTGTGAATCTGTAATAGATATGCTCTGATCACTACTTAGAAAACAATAAAGCAAGAAGAATATATTTCTCACAAGAAAAAAAAAAATTCATGCTCTCCATTCTCAGAATATATTTTTTCATGCTCCCCATTACAAAAGAAGTATGAGGTAAATCATTGAGGCCAAATCCCACTAAACACATTCTCATGTAACACTGAATAATCTATAGATCTTAACACACATTAGTAATTAGAACTTCAAGAATTTTAAATTTATTGCACACCTTAAACCTTAAACTTTCACTCATTCTTATTTAACTCCTTGAATGTAGTACTATATGCTTAGCCTTTGAATTTCTTGTCTTGGAGTCGGTCGATACATCATATTCAATGTTGCAGGACTTGGTTCTTTAATGTTTATTGGACTGAGAATGATCACTTGCACTAGAATTGGCCTAGAAGGAAAAGATGGAATGCATCCTATCACCATGGCATTGTGCCAATATATAGGTACCTAAACTAGCAGTAGTAATAGTAGTAGACCTAGTACCAATAGTAGCAAGGGCCCCTATTATTATATTATGGTAGCTAAGGTAGATGTTTTATTCACCTATAGATAAGTAGGGGCCAGATGCGGATTCAATACACATTTTATAGGATCCAGTTCTTGTGCCATAACCAGATACATACCCATTAGTGAATCCAATAGAAAAGGCACCTAACCTAGATGTAGTTCAATACCCAGTCCTAGAAGCATATGCAATAGTTCCAGGTGGAATCATGAATGAACATAGCAAGCCATAGTTTAGATAGTGCAGCTGACAATCTAATCAGTATTGCAAAAACAACATTGCACATATAGAGTCAAATAATTTTCATAACATTTCAGGGTTGAATGGCTGATAATTCAATTTGTACACCAACGTACAGTTGCATTAGTTGAGTAACAATAGAACAAAAAAATCCTATCAAATTTACTGACATTTATTGCCTATGAGAAACCCCCTTCCTGCAAGCACAATAGATTTGATACAATCACATCACAAACACGATACCCACCTGGGCATCAATGCAAAAGGAATGATTTTATGAAGGCCTATAAAACATTGGGGTATATAAAACATTTGGGAAGAAGAGGAACATTTGGTTGGAGAAGGATTGTTGCCAGAATAGAGCCTCAAACCAGGTAGCAAAGAACTTTTGAAAAAAATCAAACCCTCAAACCATATATAGGAGCCAAGGCTACAATACACAAAAGATACCTGATTTGCAGAGAAGGTGAAATTTGTAGAGAGCGGTGGTTGATGACCTGATTTGCAGAGAGTGCCAAAATGGTGGAAACCCAACAAAATGTGAATGCAAGCGTGAGAAAATGGTGAAAACTCCTCTTTTGAAAACCCCAAAATGAATGTGGGAAGTTCTCAGACTTGACACATTTATAAAATTTGCTTCGATATTTTGGATAACCGGATTTTGTTTTCAGATTTATTTAAGCGTATACGAACCGTTGGGTTCACAGAATCTTATATAAAATTGATTCAGGACAAAGTTTCCCAAAGGACAACACTACAAATTATTATTATTAATAGAATTATAGGATTCAGAGCTACTTTTTTGAATGGGTCGCACACTAAAAACATTACCCAATGAGAAAAAAGACCTAAAAAAGTTTCAAATTTTTTGCAAAGGGAGATGATGTACCATGTAACACCAGCACAAGATGGAAAATGCATAAAAAACAACATACAAACCTCGTTCACACAAAACAAGTGACGGGAAAATCATGCCGAATACAATAAAGTAAGACCTCTAATAAAGGATGCCCTATGAATCTAAATGTTTTTAAAATTCACAAGCAAGAAGGGGTCCTAACTTGAATTGAATATTTCTTTTTTGAATGTGAAAAGAAGTCTAATTGTATTGGATACTTTAGTCAAACAAATAATTCCAGTCATCTATCCATTAAAACCGTAGCTTCTTAATTAAATTAATAATATAATTATATTATTAGATTGCAAGTTACATTATTGTATTATAAAATATAATTAAAATCTATAAAAACTAATTTCAATTTTTTTATAAAATTAAATATATTTAAATGGATAAAAAAATTGTTTGCAAAATTGATTTTTTAAAATAAATATTTTCATTTTGTTTTGGGTTTTTTAAAAAGAATGGACTTTTGTCATAAATTCATTTTAAATGAATCTGGTGGTAGGTGAGTTGGTGAGGTTTAGACTTTGATTATTTTAAGTAATTAGAGATTATCCTCTATGTCTTCACATTTTCCTGCACACATCACACAAAATGTCAGTAACATAACGACCAAGAAACTATTATGTAAAAAAAATAATAGACAAAACAAAGAATAATTTACCTGTACATGCCTCAATTAAAGGACTTGCTTGTAACAAACAAATCCCAATTGGTTTTTTTTTTCAGAAATTTTCAAGGTTTTATATAATTTTAAAGGCATCCAAATAAACAAAAAATATACAAAAAAAATCAAACTACATCACGATAATAAAGAGACATGGCATGTGAAGGACTTCATGATTTTTACTCTTCTTTCCATTATAGGCTTTACTTACATGAAGATTTGATCTCAGATCGAAAAGGCAACTTCGCACTGTGTGTACAAAAGTCTACAAATTGACATTATCTTTAGATTGACAAAATGCCTATCGTAGGCATGCTCGAATTCCTTTGCCAATCATCGTCTTCTAAATCTTTAACATGCTATGACTAGCTTCTCACTTCTGTTGTATTTTTAAATTTGATCTCTTTCTATGTATTTATAATTTTCAAAAGAATTTTGAAAATCTTAAAAATATCTAAATATTATAATATCATTTTAAAATATTTTAACATGAGATATTTTATAATTATTATTTTTTAAATGAAATAGCTTATCATATATACTAAATTAAAAACATAAAGACAATAATCAAATAATTAGATATGGGAGGAAAAAGTTGCTCCTCGAAAGTCTCAAACGAGCTCAACCCAAAAAATATTACCCACAAAATACTTGGGCATAGCCCAGAAATAGAGAACCTCTAGATGACGAATGCAGTACCAGTTGAAGGAGGGTCTGGATCATCCTTCTTCCCCCAATCATTTGTGGGGTTTGGTGTGTTAGGACCACTAAAACATTTATGAACATTGGGTCATTTTGAAAATTTAAATGTTCATAGTGATGCCCCTAAATCAAAAGTTTGGCCAAGTATAGATCCCCTTGGTAGCCTTTGGCATGTCTCACTATAACTTGTTGTTGATTGTCTTAGCCAGTAAAAAATCACTAAAGAAGGGTCTTGTGTCATTAGAAAACTGACCCCCTTGTCCTAGGTTGTCAACGATTTACCAATTAAAGTAATATCCTAAGTTACCCCATGTTCTTGTGTTGTAGTTTAGTAGATGTCAAGTCTTGCTATGGAATGGTGAGGTTGTTATTTCCTAGTAGTATATTGTCTTACCCCACTTCTCCGCAAGGTCTTCAATGGAATTGTAGGGTTGTTGAGAAAATGAAGTAGCAATGCTACCTCACATTTCCTTGAGCCAAGGGAGTACTCAAATGTTATTATCATGGAGTTGTAGGGTGAAAGATGTGTGTGTGAATTTTGTACCTAGCTATAGACACAACACTTCAGTAAAACATTAGTGGTTAGCATAAATCAAAATTGTGCAGTCAAATGGAAACTAATCTAACCAGGTGATTTACTGCCTTCTAGTAGGTGCGAGTATGATATTCTCAGATTGGACCGAGATTAGTGACCTTGACGACACCTAAATGAAGGATTTGAATGCAGAATCTAGATATGAGATGAATGCAAATTAATCTATATTTTTGGATTTTCTATGCAATAAGATGAGATGAACTGATATGAATCTATTCTATATGAGAAACTAATATGACATGCAATTAATCTAATCAAGGATATGCTAAATGATATGAATGCTCAAAAAAAATAAAAATCTCACAACAGCTTTGATTCACAAAGATGGACTCTTTGATCACCAATTCGTCAGCGTGAGGATGCAATTCATGGATGGATGCAAAATGAAGAGCTGAGGCCTTAATTTATAGAAATTTAGGACTTTGGAGGTGCATGGAAAAATCCAGAAATCACTCTTGATAAACTTAGGTTGATTTTTGAGTTATCAAGAATTTAGAGATAGATTAACTCACAAAATCATGCAAATCAACTTTTTGATTTAAATCAGAAGTTGAGATCAGCTTTCAACTCAAAGGAGAGTTGAGTTTATTTTTAAAACAACTTGAATTGATTTTCTAATTTAAAGTTCAACTGCTTTTTGGATGTGCATAATTAATTATGAATTAATTAAATAAATAAAGTGATTTATCCTCAACTTAACTGATTTTAAAAATAAAATAATTGATTTATGGGTTAATCAATTATTAAATCAAACTTTTATTCAAAAACTATATTATTAAATTTGACAATTGACATTAATTAAATAAATAAGAATTTAATCAATTAGTCATAGGATATTTGATTTATTGTCAAAATGAAACAATACCATTTAGGAATAAATATAATTAAATCCAATTAAATAATTAAGCGGTAGTATTAAATCTAATTAATTAAACATTTAGAATATTCAGTTAATCAAACTTTAGGATAAATAAGATTTATCGCCAAATAATCATTAAATTAAAGATAATTAGGATAAATAGGAATAAGGAATATTCCCCGATGTAGAATTTAGGATGATCAATTAAGATTTGATAATGTACCAATGTGCCTTAGGTTAGGACTTCGATGTCAATTTTATTCGAATTGAAGATGTAGGAGGTTAATGAACCTATAGCCCATTTTTGGGGTATTACATTTTACCCCTCTTTGAATTATTGTGCGAAGCGCAGTGGTTCAAAGACAATCTGTGTATGATGTTGAAACTGATGTTTGAAATTGAAATTGATACAAAACAGAAACTGATTGAAGTTGATATGAAGATATTAGGTCCTGACTGACCAAAGATAATGTTAACTATAATGGAAATGAACCGATGATTATAAAAAAGTGTCGAAACACCTGATTTTGAACCTTATGATTGCGAAGAAGTGAGTGACCGATTCCAGACCCAATTGTTGATAAGAATCACATTGGTATCACATCTAAACCCTTCAGTTATGAAGAACCAAGGAAATAACACTAATGAACCGATGGTTACAAAAAATTGATATAGTTTACAAGATTAGGAGAATACTAGATTGATATGGATCTTGATGAATCTGATATGCCCCAAGCGATGATTGATTTGCCCCAAGTGATGAGGTCTTTTTGATGAATTAGCAACTAGACGTGGTTGTTGTCTTGATTACTGAGGAAAGATTTGATTTCAAATTTAAATTATAGACTTTGAATGATATGCAATGTCATGCCCTCTTCGGGATTAAAATTGAAATCTGACAAGAAAAGTCAGGGTTTATAGTTTAGAAGCATGTTAATTGATTTGAGAAGTGGTTATACACGTTCGAGAATGCATTCTGCATTGTTTAGAGGTCCTGGAGACCAAGTTTGACTAGGTTTGACCATGAGTTGACCATAGTTAACCAAGTTGAAATTTTGATAGTTTGATGTAAGATAATCAGTTAAGTTGAATTCTAGATTTCTTTGATGATTGAAGGTTGATTATGCAAGTAGTAGACCATCCTAGGTCCAAAAATTTTAAATCATGATTTTGACATAGTAAATGATCTCAAATTTTGATTTTGATCCTAAAAATGGGTTCAGAACGTCGAAATTAGCCAGGGGTGCAATTTTCATGAAAAATGGAGCACTTTTAAAAATTAGGTCAAAAGCTATATAAAGACCAGAAGGGTAATTTTCAATTCATTTCAACCTTTTGACTTTAAAAATCTTGTGGAGCCCTCTGAGGGAGAAAATGGTAGAACCAAAGGTACCTATGAGTTCACATCAATTTGAGTGCAGCTGGAGACACTAGAGACCTCAGTGGTATGGACATCCGGTAGGTGGACCTCTTTGCTTCTCTGAAAAGTCAATTTTTCCATGATTTATATCCTTTTTAGCATTTTTCGTACGCTTTTTAAATTTTGAATTTTTGAATGCATGAAAACTCATACGACTCTCTGATGAGACTCATATGACTTTTGAACTGTAGATAGGTTGTCATTTCATTAACCCCCAAGACTCATATGAGAGGGACCCAAGAGTCGTACGACATTTCATCGGGACCCTCATAACTCGGATGATGAAGGATACAATGTCATGTCACTATGATTTGTCGTATGGTATGATGTAGAAACTCATACGACTTTCCATGCCAGTCTGAAGTGTCATACGAAAAATAGTGAGCCTAAAACTCATTAGTAGGTCAATTTTTTGAATTTCTTGATCTCTGAGCCTAATTGCTAACCTTTTAACCTACTTTTTGAAATACTAAACTACTCAATTCTTGCCCTTGTAACCTATTCTATAACCAAAGTACTGATAGGATTCCCTATTTCTGTGGTGTGTAGGTCATATATCCAGATGTTCATGTACACATTTCACATCTAGCCACCCAGAGACTGTGTATGTCACTACCTGACCTGATGAGGGTACACCTTGAATCCTATGGCTTTGAGTATCTCATACATTTACCCAAGATTAGGGTAAATCATGGACTTTTGACTGCTTTTCTCGAGCAGTTTCACTCAGAGACCCAAACCTTCCATTTACCGATGGGGGAGATTACTATGAGATTACTATGGGATGTGTATCGAATACTACGCATTCCATTCCATGTAGGATGACATCCAGAGTATGTGAGTTCAGAGAACTCAGGTCTATTAGCGTTCACACGTCTCTTTGGAGATGATACCCAGATGACTACCTCTATTTCCTGGGAGATGTTAGTACAGTGTTATGGACAGATGTACTGGCTAGAGTGTATTATTGTTGGGATGATAGGAGGGATTATCATGTCGAAGCATTAATAGAATGGTCTATTGATGGGTTGGGCCCTGATGGTTGCACGTCTGATGGTGACTCCCTCTAAGTTAGCTTGGGGTCAGTGTCTATTGGCCCATATGTTCTCTAAGATGCACGAGGTAGTGTATTAGGAGAGAAAGACTTTTGTAGCTGGAGCGTTAGTATTACAGATCTAGGTGTGGGAGCATATCCCCATTTTGAGATCAGTGTGTCAAGCATAGTGGCAGCCTCAGGAGCCTGTCATTTATACATATGCTGGATATGTCACACAGGTTCAGATGGGACATACTGAGTACCAAAGGTGATGCCTCGATGATATGACTTTTGTTTGATGGAGACCATATGTGGGTATAGATCCTTGGCCTACTGCATGTGAGCAGTTTAGTTTCTTCTTTCAAAGTTGCATGCTGATTGGGAGGTCATTCTCAACTTTAGAGATATTCATTATCACCGGGGTGTGGTGGCAGTATGGATGAGTGCAAGATGCACCGGAGGACTATGCCACTTATGCTCAGATAGCTCATGAGCTTAGACTTGGATGGACCCAGAGGCTTTCTTATGCTTTGTGTTCATAAGAGTACAGTGCTATCATCAGTAGAGATTGGGAGTACAAACCAGAGGTACTTGATGCTAGAGTTAAAGATGGATTCATTTCCTGGCTTGCAGACCATCCTACCCATAGGTTCTCAGATCCTACAGAGTTGATACCCTCCATGGAGGAGGCTATGGATGTTACCAAAGCACCGATGAGATAGGGTCCCAGACCCACACAGGTTCCTATTGTGAACCTGACACCTTTGACATTGAGAGAGATGGCTCCTCTACAGAGACCATCAGGATAGATGAGGCCTCCTCATCCCACTAGTTCTACAACAGATAGATCTACAAGTTCTCATAGACAGACTAGGGGAGAGGGTGGTACTTTAGGGAGTGTTGGTTTAGCTGAGGAGGTACTTGCAGTAGAGTAGGTTGTGGGTAGTGGTACTAATCTGATACAGGAGGATACAGGGTTTGATCTAGGTGTAGAGGTTAGACGTTATAAGGCACAAAGAGTAGAGACCACTGAGTAGACTGCCCTAGATACTGAGATGCCAGTAGCCGATGTTGATCCTACTATTCCTCTTACTCCATAGGAGACTATCAGATGGCTCAGATTATAGGTCAGGGACATGAAGGTTCACAATGCTTGGTGGGAGGAGAGATATTTAGACGTAGATAGACAACACACTGAGCTTCATGCAAAGGTACAGAGATTACAGGCTGAGGTGATTCATCAGACCACATGGGAAACTTACTATGTGTCCACATATTACATGATTGTTCCTGCTGCACAGAGAGTCCCTACGCACTCTTAGTATATGTTGGCATCAGAGGGAGCTAGAGCACCTAGAGAAGAGGCAATACCGAATGCACCACCTCCACCTCCACCAGATGCAGAGGATTAGGTTGACAGCTGATCTATCTATTAGTTGTGATATTTTTTATCTCTTGATGTTGATACTGTTCTAACTTTGATGACTCATTGAGCCCATTCTTTTGTATACTGTGCCAATAGCACCCCCGACTATTTCAAGTTTTTATGATATATGAGATCAAGATTTTGGTTATGACTTCATTTGTACTTGTCATTTTTTTGAGTTATGATGATATCATGTGATGCTTAGGCTATGAGTAGTGTAAAATGTATGTATGGATATATGCAATGCAATGATTTCTTTCATATGTATGGATGTAATGCAAATATGTTTTGATTATGAAAAGATGTGTGTATGATTTAAGCTTATGCAAATGGATGCATTATAATGCAATAGATGGTTATGATAGAAATGTAAATGTAATGATACACATGATATGTTTTGTAGGAATTGATGAAGACAAGTACTCAGTCTTGTGTGCTAAAATGTTGTCACACTTCTATGAATCATTACATCCAAGATCTCTCAAGAATGAGATCTCAAATAGCGACTCATAGCTCTCTATTCATAGAGTGCAAAGGTTTGTAATAGAGGACCTTAGATTTGACCTATGTTTGTGCCCATGCAAGTACACCATAAAATGAGAGATTCAAAGATGCATGAAAATAGAAATGAGATCTATTCTATATGATAACAATGCAAATTAATCTATGAAAGAAAATGTTTGTGCAATATTAATCTATGAAAGGAAATATGAATCTAATCTAATATGAAAATGAAAGATTAATCTAATGGATTGCCATGGGGCATGAGAGAAGAAGACAAGAAAAGAGAAGTTGCAATATCCAAGCTCAAGTGCTCCAAACTCTTCTCCAAAATCGCTCTCCAAACCTGCATAACAATATGAAAACCTAGATATCAAAATGAGAAGGAGAGGGCTCCTTATAAAGGAAAGCGGACAGTTAAGATTAAGAGGCAAAAAGAAATGAGCAACGGTGGAGATTAAATCTTGGTTGATCCACGTGCTCAAGATTCTCAAGAGGCAAAATCAATGGACATGGTTAAGAGGCAAAAAAATGTGTGGAAGAGATTAAGAGGCAAAAACCTTTTTCAAAATGTCAAAAGATTCTATCTCATAGGAAAGTGCACTTTACTTTATTATTTTTATTTTTTATTTATTATTTTTAGCAAAGTGGGTTCTAATATTTAATTAAAAGATTTTTTATTTATTTAAAAGAGATTTATTCTTTTAATTAAAATGAGATTTAAAATAAATGACTTGATGATTTAATTAAATGATTTTTATTTAATTAAAAGAGATTTTTATTTAATTAAAAGGGAGCAAGTTCTCTCAATTAAATAAAATTTGGGAAATATATTAATTTTTTTGAATTAATTACAATTTGATCAAATAAATTGATTTGAATTAAAAATATTAAAAATCATTGATTCAGAAAATTGATAAAATAATTCCAACATTGATAAATTGAAGAATGGGGCCCAAAGTCTAGGCGACCATTTTAGGGTGCATACATTTGCCCCTCTTTGGGTGATGTGTGATCATTCTGGGAACACATGTGGCCAAAGAAAAATTGAAATGTGAGGTCGATTTGGGATCACAAAATAATCCAGATGTGTGATCATTTAGGGAACACGCCAGGACAAAGATAAGCTAATTGAAAAAGACAAGGCCAACACCGTTGTAAATAGGTAATTGTCAAGTCTAAAATAAGAGATAAGAATCTCAAGCAAGAATTGAATTGATAAAACTAAATCAAAGATTGAATTTTGATAGGTACTGCCCCCTTGTGATCGAAATCGAAATGAGATAGAGGAGAAACAATAAATTGATAAATTTGATCAAATCAAACTAAACATAAGGTTCTTGATGCAAGATGAAAGATATAAGAATCACAGAACCAAGGTAGATCATGAAATATTATGCCCCAAGGTTGAATTAGAAGAAAAGAAGTGAGGTGAAAGTGAATGAAAGATCGAAGGTTGAAAGAGGTGAAAAGAAATGGAGAGAAGAAAGAGAATCTGCCTCAAGATAGAGAACGCCTCAAAAATCAATCAACTGTTTAAGATGGGGAATTTAGATTGAGATCATGAAAGAAGATAAAGAAATGAAGATCAGAACATGATCATAGCTGATTAAATGCCCAAAAGAAAGATTAAGGAAAACCCTCTCAAACTCATAATGCAGCCTAAAAATGCAAATTTAACATGAAGTCTAACAATGCAAGCTACATGAAAATGCAAAGGTGTACTTACAATAGAGAAACTATAGGATCGTGTGTTCATCATTCATTAGAGAATGTCAAAGAACTTATTTTCATCATTGGGCCATTATTAAAGGACATCGGAAAATCACACAACCATCACTAGTCACAAGCACAACTATGAAGATATGAATGCGATTTATATCAGATTGGAATGTGGAAAGATTCTAACATAAGCATCAAAGACATAAAGGTCAAGATGACTTCAATGTTAGCTTACCCAATTTAATGTAGCAAAACCACGCTCACATCAAGGTAAAGATGCCAGAATGACCATACGAATAGTTGTGCAAAACAGTCAAGGAAAATGCCTCAAATCTCCAAAGTGTTTCAAGGGAACAACAAGAGACACTCAAGATCTTCAAGAACACACCCACAAGCAAAACACAAATAAAAACATGCCCCATGAATCAAGTCCTCTAGCTATGCATCACGGAGAGACTTATTAGACAAGGACGCTCAATGAAAATCAATAACAGTCAGCACACAAAGAAAAGATCATGACATATCTCAAGCATCAAGTGTTGCGTTTAAAAATTTAAGTGTGTTAACTGATACTGAGTTCCAAGGATAAGGATCAAATGATTGCAAGAAGGTAAGATCGCATGACAAAAATGGGTAAGACCAAACTAATAAGTGTTGAAAAACACTCGATGTCAAGGGTTGTGTTGAAAAACACAATTTGGGAGGTGTTGAAAAACACCATTTGCGAGGTGTCTTAAAGACAAACGTATCCAAGAGACCAAAGCTAACACAGTTATGCCCCTAGACAAAGACAAAGACCAATTCCAAACCAAGGCAACAATTACAAAGCATGATGGAGAAAGGTTGAGTGTTGAGGACGCGTGCTCAGAAACAAAGGTGCAAAGGCCTCAAGTAGCGCTTGTTTCTAGGTTTTCACCACTTGGATTTATTGCATTTTTATTTTTTTATTTTTTTCAAGACTTTTTATAATTTTTTTGTGTTTTTTCTACCAAGGCGCCTGTTTCCAAGTTTTCACCACTTGGATATTTTTTATTTTTTCAATTTTTTTATATTTTTGCTACCAAGGCGCCTGTTTCCAGGTTTTCACCAAGGCACTTTTTCAATTTTTTTTGAATTTTTTGAATTTTTTTATTTTTTATTTTTTTGTATTTTTTCAGGACTTTATATGCTTTTTAGGATTTTTTTAGCATCATATATGAATTTTTTTGGAATTTTTTCAGGATCATAAAATATGTACAAGGGATGCCCCCAGACAAAATAAGCATCAAACTCCCAAGCAAAATCACATCATGTAGTCCCAATGTCTAGCAAGGTGAGGGACAATATAGATGGCAAGCTGGTGAATGAGATGGAGGAAAGGAGAATGAAGGCAAACGGAGGGAAGAAATCCTCAAGGTCAAACTCCTCAAGAGTACCCAAGCTAGGGAAAAAATTGTCATGTAAAGCACATTTGGACAAGCAATGAAAGGCCAGCATATGATAAGTCACAAAAGCATAATGTCAAAGAAGGAAAGGATGAACTCCAAAGGAGTAGACATGTTAAGAGACTTTATAGCATCATTTTTTACTCTTTTTTATTAGATCAAGACCAAAGAGGAAAATGATAGCGAAAGGATAGAGTAAATGGAGGAAAGTAAATATGAAAGCTAAACATGAATGAAATGAAAGTAAGATCATCATAAGATAGCTCACAAGATAGTCAAATGTTCGTGTATAGGTCAACATTGTCAAAATCAAAGAGAGAAGATAGAATGGATGAAATATGTAGAAGAACTACGCATGATGCTTAATTGCTAGGTTTTCATCATGGTACTTATCCAAGGTGCCACAAGGGAGTGGCTTTCACCATAGGATGAATTTATTTCTCTTTACTTTTGCTACCAAGGTGTCTGTTTCTAGGTTTTCACCATGGCACATTTTCAATTTTTTCATTTTTTTTTCATTTTTTTTTTTTTGAAGAAGACAAGCTTTTTAGATAATGCTCCTTGAAAGGATAAACCATGATATGCCAAGGATACAAAATGATATGCTCAAAGATGCTGATAGGGAAAGGAAGATGGAAGGGAAAAATGGAGGATAAGGTTTTATGTAAAGTGAGTGAGGTTGGAAGATAGGAGGAATAGGAAAATAAGGAAAAAGGATAGAAGGTAGAAGGATAATGAATGGAAGGATTGTGAAAGGGTAGATGAAAAAGAAGGCAAGATCAACATCAACACACACCTTGAAGGGTTGTGAGAGGATGGAGGAAATGTGAATGAAGGAACACGTGAAGGAATATGGTGAATGGATAGCAGAGGTTGCGGTTTAGGTGCATGGAATGGAAGAATATTTTTGGAAGAAGATGAAGTGGAAGCCTTTGGAAGCTTGAATGTCAACTTCACTTTTTTCTCAACATGAGTCTCTTTCAAGAGAGACTTTGGAATCCATACAGTTGTAGGCTTTTCATTTCTTTTTGATGATTTAGAGATAATATCTTCAATGATAGATGTCGGAACCCATACTTGTCTTGTAATTTTCTTCTTAGATATCTCTTTTAACTTTATACCTCCATGTCAATTAGAGGAGATATGGTGATCTTTTTTTGATGGATTTTGGTATTACTTCTTTTTCTTGTATTGAACATTCAATTTATTTCCAAAAGACTTGGGACTTGTGGAAGAAGAAGGATGATATGACTGGTTTAGATAGGTAGGTGGATGAAAAGGATTCAAGGGCATGCATCTATGTTGACCTTGAGGAAAGATATGAGATGGAGGGATGTAAGGACCCAAGATAGATGAAAAATTAGGAGAGTTAGGAGGGGAAAGTGAAGGGACATAAGGACCCAAGATGGAAGGAAGACATGAAGCCCTTAGTATTGGTGGAGGAGGTCCAAGGATGGACATGGAAGATGCAAAAGGATAATCAATAAGTTCATCAACATCTATATGACAACCAAGGACATCAGCATCTTTAGAGTGAGCATTAGGATTTGCAATAGGATAATGAACATCTTGAATAGGAGAAACTTCTTTGATAGGATTGTTCAAAGCTTGCAAAGACTTAGGAAGAGTAAAAAGTGGAAGCAAACATGGAGTGGTAGAACAAGAAGATGGAAGGCTTCGATCTTGACAAGTTTCTTTGGATAGCATAAGTGTAGGATTTTTATCTTGATTTTCAATAGGCTTAACATTGGAAGTAACAACACCATTTTCAATAATCTTAATGGAAGTATCATCTTCAAAAGGCGCAAGTGTAGTAAGGTTATTTTGATTGTCAATAAGCTCGATAGTGTAAGTAGTAGCTTGATCTTGCTTAGGAGAAGACTTAAGACATGGTGGAATGAATGAGGAAGGGTGTAGAGGATCAGAAGGACCATGAAATGGATAAGAGACATCATGAAAAGAATTGGATGACATAGAGGGTTCTTGATCTTGATCTTTCTTTATGTTCTTTTCTTTATCATTTTTAGAGTCCTCTTGACATGGAGCCACTTCTAAGGACAAGGAAGCATATTGGAATTGTATGGAAGACTTTGGAAAAGATGGTGAAGGACTAGCTGAAGTAGGCATTGTAGTGTATAAAAGCTTAGGCTCTTTAGGTTTAGCATTATTAGCTTGAGTTTCTTTAACAGGTAGCCCTTGAGGATAACTATAGGGAACCACGTGAAAAGTATTAGGATCTTTGTTGGATGAAGGATTTGTGAAAGATTTGGAAGACTCAGAAGCTTTAGGAAATGTATGGGTATTGGAGGAAGTAGGGGATGGAAGGGAACCATCACAAGACAAAGGTTCATCATTAACATGATCTTGCTTGGGAGTTTCATCTTTATTTTTAGCATTAGAGTTCTTAGAGGAAGAATTCTTATAGTATTGACATTTCAAATTGGCACAGTGCATTTTATAGTTCTCAGTAGTAGTAGATGGATCATAATCAAGGTATTGTTCACAGAACTCATCAAAGTCTTTTTCAAAATTAGAATCATACGGATCACCATCACGATCTACCCAATAGGATGACTCTTTAGCAAGCACGAGCATACGATGAGGAGGACTCTTAGGAATAGAGGTTTCATCAAAAATGGGCATGTCACTCTTTGTAGAAGAGGTATCACAAGGACTACCATATTGCTCATAGTGAGGAGTAAGACTCTTGGGAGAAGTGGAAGAGGAATGAGATTGTGAAGAAGAGGAAAGTGAAGACCTAGTGGAAGAAGAAGACTTAGATAATGAGGAATGCAAATGACGTCTAGAAGAATCATGGTAAGATTTGGAAGATGAGGAAGGATGAGAAGACTTAGAAGATGAAGAATGTTTGGAAGGAGGTCGGGATATAATCATGTTTATGATCCTAGCAAAGGCATCTGATTTAATCATCTTTTCTTTTATTTTTGCCTTAAGTATAACACCCATGAGATATTTAGAAGGACCATTGGAGAAATAAAACTCTTTGAATTGAGCAATGAGTTCAAGATCATCTATTCTCAAGAGAGGTTCCATAACAAGATAGTTGAAATTCATGGTTCTGGAAGATGAGGAATCAAGCATGGAAGGAATAAGAGAAAGGATGAAAATGGGAGACTAGGAAGACATGGAAGATGTGGAAGAAAGAAGACCAAGAGTCATTTTGTGCAAATTGATATCATTTAAGTTCATTTGGATGTTGAGAAACATGTCATAGCACTTTTGGGGAGATCTTTGAAGTTTTTACCACTCGGGAACTTAGATTTGTTCGTTTTAAAAGATCAAGTAAACACATCAACCAATTTTTATCATTGATCAAGCACATAAGACAACAATCAAGGAGTTCAAGCAAGAAATTGTCTTCAAACAATGAGAAAGGGGCAAAACAACCTTGCACATGAACAAGAATAGTGACTTAGTATGCTACTCCTTAAAGATTCTACTTGTGTATGTTCTCAAAATGTTTTTCCAATCACGCACATAGTCCTAGCAAAGAAAAAGTTGGTTTCACTATGGTTCTTAGTAATGGTTTGACTCTGCAAATTTTGTAATCTCAAGAGGGTGAACTCCAATCTAGGCACACCGGGGTTTTGACACATTCTGAGAATTTAATCAATCGGAGATGCTAAGGAGATCTGACAGCCCAACAAGAAATTACACCCGTAGAGATTTCTTCCATAAGGATATTTATATAGCGGTTGTCACTACCATGGTGAAAATGGCTATTACCACTTGAGGTTTCATCCACATGGTTTACCCAATAAAGGGAGTGTCCACTATGGTTAACCCTCTCTAACAAGGTGACTCACAAAAAGGACCACATGGGGACTTGGTTTATATTCAAGGATCTGAGTTTCTGATACTACCCAAAAAGGAAATAGAGTATAATCCTCTAGCCTCTTCACTTCACCCAAACATAGAAAACAAATTAAACTGACATGCTAAGACTGAAATTAACCTCACCAAGATCTGTGGTGTCAACAACTTGTGATCTATCAACCCCTCCGGAGAGAGAATGCATTAACCAAAAGATGAGGATGCAAATCAAGAGAACGTGAGATAATCTCAATATCCTCCCTACCTACAAGGGGATCTATCATCAAGAAGAGCTTCAATAGAAACCCAATCTCTCAAGATCACCAAAAATAGTGTTCGTAGGGCCTAATTACTATGTGAAACACATGTGCAAGAAAATGAATCTATGTTCTTTTTTAGAGCCCAAATTTGAAGTGTGATCTATGAAAGCAATAAACACTCAAGCCAAACACATGAGAGATTAATTTTATTCCCAAAATCTAAATGTTTTAGAGATGGAACAAAATACCTCAAGTCCAAAGAAACGTGCTTAGTAGATTTTTGTTGAGTTTTTTTTTTTTTGTGTAAGCAAGCCACGAACACTCCAACAAGTAAACAAGCAAACAAGCAAACAAGATATGCAATGTATATCCAATTTATGAAAACCCTAGGGTTAGATCTGAAAATAAATTGTTAGGAGCAATAATAGCCAACAAATAATTCAAATGACAACTCATATCATGCATTGAACAATGAAAGATAAGTGCATACTCATCACAAAATTTTATTTTTTTTGCATTTGACCTAGTCAACAAGATCTATTTTTTTTTATATGACTTCAGCCATAAAAATAGAAATAAAAAAGATAGACCCCTTCTAAAAAATAGAGAGCTTTCCAAAAATGTAAAAATTTTAGAAAAATCTCTTCATTTGTTCCCTAGAGACCCATTTTACCAAAATAGACCACTTTTTGTAAATCAATTATTTGAGCTATGATATTACATCCAAATTTAAAATACAAAGAATGGACCCCCTATATAATTTGAAGATCTCTCCGAAAATGTAAAATTTTCAAAAAAATATGCTAATTTGAGCTAAAAATTAGTTTTTTTATGAAAAATCAAGAAAAATTTATAAAAAATTGCAAATACTTTAGAAAAATTCTAAATTTTTTATTGGAGCTTCTCAGATATGCTACCAAATCGCAAAAAAAAATTTATACCAAAACACCAAGCTGTTTGGAAGATATGATTAAATCTTTGAAAATCTAGGGTTTTAGTCTCCAAGCAAATATGCACAAGGGGGTTAGCTCCAAAAATAATCAAAACCAGCATGTAAAAGTGGGTTGCCCCATGTTGGGTGCCAAAAATGTGTGCTAAAATACTATCACACTTCTATGAATCATTACATCCAAGATCTCTCAAGAATGAGATCTCAAATAGCGACTCATAGTTCTCTATTCATGGAGTGCAAAGGTTTGTAATAGAGGCCCTTAGATTTGACCTATGTTTATGCCCATGCAAGTACACCATAAAATGAGAGATTCAAAGATGCATGAAAATAGAAATGAGATCTATTCTATATGATAATAATGCAAATTAATCTATGAAAGAAAATGCTTGTGCAATATTAATCTATGAAAGGAAATATGAATCTAATCTAATATGAAAATGAAAGATTAATCTAATTGATTTCCATGGGGCATGAGAGAAGAAGACAAGAAAAGAGAAGTTGCAATATCCAAGCTCAAGTGCTCCAAACTCTTCTCCAAAATCGCTCTCCAAACCTGCATAACAATATGAAAACCTAGATATCAAAATGAGGAGAGGGCACCTTATAAAGGAAAGCGAACGGTTAAGATTAAGAAGCAAAAAGAAATGAGCAACGGTGGAGATTAAATCTTGGTTGATCCATGTGCTCAAGATTCTCAAGAGGCAAAATCAATGGACATGGTTAAGAGGCAAAAAGATGTGTGGAAGAGATTAAGAGGCAAAAACCTTTTTCAAAAAGTCAAAAGATTCTATCTCATAGGAAAGTGCACTTTACTTTGTTATTTTTACTTTTTATTTATTATTTTTAGCAAAGTGGGTTCCAATATTTAATTAAAAGATTTTTTATTTATTTAAAAGAGATTTATTCTTTTAATTAAAATGAGATTTAAAATAAATGACTTGATGATTTAATTAAATGATTTTTATTTAATTAAAAGAAATTTTTATTTAATTAAAAGGGAGCAAGTTCTCTCAATTAAATAAAACTTGGGAAATATATTACTTTTTTTTAATTAATTACAATTTGATCAAATAAATTGATTTGAATTAAAAATATTAAAAATCATTGATTCAGAAAATTAATAAAATAATTCTAACATTGATAAATTGAAGAATGGGGCCCAAAGTCTAGGTGACCATTTTAGGGTGCATACAAGTCTTATGTCAAAAGGATGTTGAACCCAGGAGGATAACTGCTTGCGATTCCATGAAGAGACCTTCGAGTTAAGTGTCAGCTCTTGTGAGATTTGAAGAGGTGATAGAAGAATCGTTTCAGCATTGAATTTTATGTAGCCATTTGTGAGATCATGCAAACATGCAAAATGCAAAGAACCATGTAAAATATAATGCAATCTAAGACCTAGGACCTAGTCACTAATCATGTGTCGGTCGATTTCATCATTGAATTTTTAGGTAATCGGATAAATCAATACAATGCCCACTAGTTATGAAACCATAGACATATGAATATCGATTTGTATGCGCAAGAATCAATACAACACCCACTGATTAGGAAACCATGGATATATGAATATTGATTTTATTTTCGAAATGTTGGATTAGATATAAGCACCAAGGCATAAGTGACAGGATGACCTGAATATCATGTCCATTTTAATATAGCAATTTGTATAAGCATCATAACATAAACGTCATGATGACCAGAATACACCTTGCATTGAAAACACATCAAGTAGTCAAGAGATCATTCTAAATCCAATGTGAATTACCCGTAGTGACCCTTTATTGTTCACATCCTTAGGTAAGATCACATTTCACAATAGGAGAAAGAACTCACTCAAAAAAGACAATAGTTAGATCAAACTTCTTTGAATTTTATGGGTATCAATGGTCGAGGTACGCATGGCCATCTAATTCAAAGATAGAGGCTGTTACAGTTAGACACCATTTCAATCCAAAATTTCCAAAGTTAGATTTTCACATACAAACATAAGACAAAGAAAAGATCATGCCCCCAGTCATCACTCTCTAAATCCTGTAAAGGACATCATCAAAGAGCTCAGGACACAATATGCAAAAATCTCAATGTGAATCAGTAAGCATACAAAGAGATAAAAGCATGTAAAAAGCATAGATTGTTTTCAGTTTATGTTTGATGTTTGATTGCATTGTTGTAGATGCAAAATCCTTTCTAGAGATGAAGCTTCAAAGGACTTTGACTGGATATGATACATCTAAGATACATTGGAGGCCATAGGATATGACATTGATTGCCCCCAAGTGTTAAGCATTGATAGGATACAGATGCTTGAGTTGATTAGTGTATAGACCGACTTATTGAAAATAGGAATGCGGGAACAAACCAAGAGATATGTACAAACTAAAGCAAGACTGAAAGCTGGGAAAGACCAAGATTGCACTGATAGATGGAGCATTTTGAAACAAGTGGCACCTTTTTGCCGAGTTTTCACCATCTTGGCAGAGATTTTATTTTTGCTACCAAGGTGCCTGTTTCCAAGTTTTCACCAAGGCACTTTTTCTTTTTCTCATTTTTTTGTATTTTTCATTTTTCCAAATTTTTTTTTTTTTTTGTACTTTTGATATTTTTTACTATTTTTTTGTGAATCATCAAAGCATCTATTGCTAGGTTGTCACCAAGATGTTCATTTTTTTAAGGACTTTTTTAGATTTTTTAGATTTTTTCAGGATATTTTACCATACACTGAATGCCTTAGGCATAGAATTTCTTTAGATGGAGAACGTTGATTAGTTCTCAAAGCTATTCTCCTTCAATTGTTGAGAGTTGATAGGAACCAGAGTCAAAAGTAGCAGTGATAACAAAGGGACCCAGCTAGTTGGGTTCAAACTTCCCCTTGCGTTCTTAATGTGATTGATTTTTAGGATTCTCTCTCAAGACTAGATCGCCAACCTAAAATTTTATATGTCTGACTTTCTTATTGTAGCCTCTAGACATTCTCTTCTGATATACTCTGAGATGATCATATGTTTCTTGTCTGTGCTCATCTAGTAATTCAAGTTCTTGCAACCTAGACACTCTGTAGTCATCATCAGTTACTATACCATGCATTCTGATTCTTAGTTATGGGATTTCAACCTCAATAGGTAGTACCGCTTCAAACCCATAAACTAAAGCAAAAGGTGTAGCCCCAGTAGGCATTCTGATACTTGTTCTATAGGCCCAGAGAGATGGATTGATCATGAGATGCTAGTCTCTTCCTATTTTATTAACTGTTCAGTGCAAGATTTTTAATAGATTCTTGTTAGAAGCCTCTGCTTGTCCATTCCCTTGAGGATAGTAAATAGATGACCAATGTTGTGTTATCTTGAATTTAGCACATAGATCATCTAAGTCTTTGTTCTTGAATTGTCCACCATTATCTATGATTATGGAATGAGGTATCCCATATCTACATATGATATAGTTCAATATGAACATAGATATTTTTTTTCTAGTTGCTTGTGTCAAAGGGACTGCTTCTACCCATTTTGTAAAATACTCTGTAGCTGTGATTATATGGGTATGTCCATTAGAAGAATGAGGATGTATAGCTCCTATAAGATCAAATGCCCATTGGTGAAAAGGCCATTGTGTAGTAAAGGGAATTAGATCTCTCCCAAGAGCATGAATTAAGTTGCCATGCACTTGGAACTTTTGACAGTTCTTAGCAAAGTTGATAGACTCTTTCTCCATTTTAGGCCAATAGTACCCAGCCCTAATAAGTTTTTGAGCTAGTGTTAAACCATTCGAGTGTGACCCAAAAATACCATCATGGACTTCCTCTAATGCACGTTGAGACTCTTTCTATTCTAAACATCTAAGTAGTGTACCATCTAGACCTTGTTTGTACAGATCATGACCAATGATGACATATCAAGAGGCATTACGAATAAGGTATCTCTTTTCATGGCGGTTGAAGGTATCAGGAATACTTCGGTCTTGGAGATAGGAGAATAGGTTTTTGTATCAGGATGAATCATGACCAACAATAGTGCAGATCATGCAGGTTTCAGGGGAATCATATGCAGGATAAGATAGTGCTTCCACCAGGATCTCATAGTGTAGCTCATGTTCAGGCCGTTGTAATAAAGTAGATAATGTTGCCATTGCATCGATAGCCTTATTCTCTGTTCTAGGAATTTTCTCAAATGAGATAGATATGAAATACTTCTTTAGATCATCTACTATTCTTTTGTATGGAATGAGCTTTTCATCCTTAGTCTGGTACACATCATTGACTTGATGGATAACAAGTTGGGAGTCTCCATGAATGTGTATCTCTGTTACTCTCCACTCAATTTCTATTTTCATACCATTAAGAAGGGCTTCATATTCTGTAATATTGTTTGTTCATGGGAACTTTAATCTGAATGCTTTTGGTATGGATTATCCTTGAGGAGTTATAAATAATATGCCTGCTCCTGATCCATTCTATGTATAGGAGCCATCAAAGAATAACTATCATTCTCTAGAAGAAAGAGTCATGATGGAGGAATCTAAAAATTCTATTTGCATTGGTGTATCATCAATCATAGGTGCATCTACCAATTGATCAGCAATAACTTGGCCTTTTATAGCTTTTCTTTCAACATATTCAATGTCAAATTCACTTAAGAGCATGACCCATTTAGCTAATCTACCTGTGAGGGCAGCTTTGCTTAGTAGGTACTTTAGTGGATCAATCTTAGCTACCAAATGTGTGGTATGCACCAACATGTAATGTCTCAATTTCTATGATGCAAAGATCATAGCTAGACAAGCCTTCTCAATCATAGAATAATTCTTTTCATATGCCACCAATGTCCTACTGATATAGTATATAGCTCTTTCCCTTTTGTTCTCATCATGTTGTGCAAACAATGCCCCCAGTGATGTATCTATAGCAGAGACATATAAGATCAAAGGCTTCCTTGGAATGGGAAGCATCAAGATAGGAGGATTTGATAGATACTTCTTGATATGGTTAAAGTTGTTCTTACATTCTTCATTCCACGCAAATGTCACACCTTTATGTAATGTTTTTGTAAAAGGTTGTGATATGTCTTCCAGTTGAGATATGAAGCATCTGATAGATTGAACTCTTCCTTGCAATGTCCTCATTTGACTGATGTTCTTGGGAGGTTTCATCTCCATGATAGCTTTAACTTTAGCTGGATCTACTTCAATTCCTTTCTTTGAAACTATGTATCCTAAGAGCTTTCCAGAAGTGACACCGAAAGCACACTTCTTAGGATTTAGTCTGAGACTAAATTTTTTCATTATGTCTAGTATCTTGCTCAAGTCATTTAGATGTTTAGCTCTAATCATAGATTTTGCTAAAGTATCATCAACATAATCCTCCATAGTCCTATGCATCATGTCATGAAAAATAGAAGTCATAGCTCTTTGATATGTAGCACCGACATTCTTAAGCCCAAATGGCATGACATTCCAACAGAAGGTGCCCCATGCACATGTGAAAGTAGTTTTCTCTTGATCCTCCAAAACAATTTTTATTTTATTATATCCATAAAAACCATCCATTAAAGAATACATCTCAAAGCCCGCAATCATGTCCACTATCATATCAATGTTAGGTAGTGGAAAATCATCCTTAGGGAATACTCTATTTACATCTCTAAAGTCTATACACCCTCTGATTGATTTATCTAGTTTTGAAATAGGTACAATATTAGAGATCCATTCTGCATAATCAATAACTTGGATGAATCTAGCTTTTAGGAGCTTCTCTAATTCAGCTTTTACCAAGAGTGCAACATGAGGATGCATCTTTCTCAATTTTTCCTTAACAGGTTTAACATTTGGAGCTATAGATAAATGGTGCATTATAAGATCAGGATCCAACCCTAGCATATCTGAATATTTCCATGCAAAGTTAATCTTCTTCTCTGTTAGGAATGTTATAAATTTTTTCTTTTCTTTCTCTGATAAAGATTGTGCTACATGGATCAACTGTGGTTCCTCTGTTGTTCCTAAGTTGATGGATTGAGTGGGCTCAATTTTAATTGGAGATATGTCCTATAAATGACTCAGAAGGACATCAAATATCTCATCCTTAGGTGCCTCAAAGAGGTTTTCACCTTCGGATACATCTTTTATTTTTACTTTTGTAGGTTCTGAGACTGCCACAAAGTGGTTTTCACCCTCAGAACTCCTTTTCTTTTTATTCTTATTCTTATTTTTCTGACTAAGATATTTGATGTCTGACTCCATCATGCTAATGCTCGGTTCACTGATGGAAGTCCTCATAGGCTCAACTACATTGTGGTAGCAAGCAAGGGTGTAGTCATTCGGGAAGGTATAAATACCATGGCCTGGGTTTGTGGAGGTTTGATCAAGAAGGTCAGGATGTTGGATAGTCAAAGTGGTGAAAGATTGGGAAAGAGTGTTTATGAATATGGATCTATCATCATCAATCCTAACCTGATGCTCAAGTTCAAAGGTGATATTACAACTTAAGACATTCAATTCGTGAATAGGCTCAATGTCATTGTGAAAGTCAACTTTAGCCATCGGTGGATCAGACTCAATAAGTTCATCATTTCTCTCTAGACTCACATTTGGTTTAGGTGCATATTGGTGAATAACATCAACATGTTTCTCTGTAATAAGCTCATCTTCTTTTGGAATGGCTCCCCATTCGTAGTCATTAGATTCTTCATCTATGCCTCTAGGAAATCTAAGAACATGAGTAAAGTCAGGATGAATACCCCAAGAAGGGGTACGCTTAGATTCTGATTTGAATTCATACTCATGGGAATCTATCTCAGAATAACTACCACCTTCCTCTTTTTGATTGCCTTTGAGATTAGATGGTTCTTGTGTTGTAACTATCTCTTGCTCTATAGTAGGTTCTTGTGTTTCTACTACATTAATTCTTTTTATTGGATCATCTTCAGCTTCAAGGAGGTCTTTGATTTCTTTAGGCAAATGCTCATAAGGAATGAGCTCATCAGAGGTGTCTGAATCATCAATATTAGATTGTTCAGTTATTTCCTTCTTTAGTTGATTTTCTACGGAAGGCTCAATTTGTTCTAGAACATGTGGGGAGCTCTTGCTAAGACATAAAGGCTTCTTCATGTATCCTAGACCTATTGTATTCTCGTTGGCTCAACCACGATGTTCAAGAGGTGATAGAAGACCTTTACCCTATAGTCCTAGAGGTCCTTTTCCTTTATATCCCATCTTAGCTATCAGTTTATCCCTTGGGCCATATGACTTAGAAGGAACCTTCGATACTTTAGAGTCACTAGGTGGAAAAACTTGGGATTTAGGTTCATCTTTGTAGAGCCATGCAAGAAAAACTTCATCTTCTTCAAATTCTTGCTTAGGTACTTTTTATGCGACAAATTTTCCTTTATAGGCCTCAAGAGGTTTCGTAGATTCTGATTTGAACTATTTTAGAGCTTGCCCATAAGACTTAGGTGAGATAGGGAGAGATGTCAAAGACAAGACTGGCTCTATAGTATATTCTTTGATATTGACCTCTTTTGCAATGTCTTCCATCTTAGATGTGGATGCTACATCTGTTTGCTTAGTGGAAGATTCTCTATTATTAGGAACAAGTTTATTCACATTTTCCTTCAATGCATTGCAAGTTGTTAACACGTCAACTGGAATGGTTACCTCTACTCCATCATAAGGGAATTTCAAGCACTGATGGTATGTAGAAGGAATAGCTTTCATTTCATGTATCCAAGGTCTCCCTAGAAGGATGTTGTAAGCCAAAGGTATATCAAGAACTTGACATATAGTATCTCTGATGACAGGACCTATTCTGATAGGCAAGACAATTGTTCCCTTGGAGGATCTTTCTTCTTCATCATATGCTTTGATAGTTATTTTCTTTCTAGGATCAATGGCTATTTCTAAAAATCCCAATTGTGTGATCAAGCTGTAAGAACAAATATCCAAGCCAGTGCCCCCATCTATCAACACACATTTGACATGACGGTTTTGGATCAAGACTTCAATATGTAAGGGCTGGTTGTGCGGATGACTCAAGGAGTTATCATCATCCTCTGAAAAGGAGATATACTATGGAGATGTAAGATGACCAACCATAGCCTAGAATATGTCTAAATCAAGGTTATTATGAACATTGGATCTAAGCAGAGCTTTGTCTAGAATAGCTCTATGACCTGGAGATATCCGAAGCAACTCAAACATGAAGATTTTAGTATTTCTATGCTGGATTTGTTGGACAATACTTCATGAAGTAGGCCTCGTGTCCTTAGGATTGGAATATTTAGATGTTTCCCTCTATTTAGAAGCATAAGATAGATTGAAAGGCACCTTAGGGACATTTGATTGATTTGGGATTTGTCCTTGTAGGTGTGCCTAAGCTTGTGATCGAGTAACTGCATTAGCTGATTGATTTTCTCTATCTCTTCTTACAATTGTGATGACATTGCACTGCTCATATAGGCCTGGTTCAACCATATTGATAATAGTATTATTTCTAGGATAGGCATAATTGACCTTAACACCCACATTAGGCTAAGAAGATGAATCTCCTTGGCGATGCTTCATAAATGGTTCAGTGAATGTTGTGTGATCATTATTGCTTTTAGGATTATCAATCATGATTTCTCCATTATCAATCTTATCTTGAATGGTATGCTTCAAGCACAAGCAGTTATTAGTTTTGTGACCTTTACCCCAATGGAAATCATAGAATTCATTCTCTCTCCACAATTTTGGCTTAGGGTCAGGATCAGATTGTCAGATCTCAGGCAAAGAGATGATGTTATTAGCTAGAAAAGTTCTCATGGCTGATTCCAAAGATTCTCCAAGAGGAGTGAACTTTTGTTTATTATCAGTGGACCAAGATTTGTATTCTGGCTTCTTTTGAGATGATTCAGACACCTTTTTCTCTAAAGCTTTGATGGCTTAGGTACCAATGGTTAGATTGAAAGTAGGTGCCTTGGATGGGGCATGGAGATTATCAACAATTCCATCTATGATGACGCCCTTATTCTTGTTCCAATTTTTGTTCTTATCCTTATAACTAGATTCATACTTGTCCTTTTGAAGTGTGACGTCTCCTTTTTTCACAAGTACTTTTTCAATTTTGATTGAATTGTCCACCATCTTATCAAAAGATGTATGATTTTGTATTTGTAAAGGGTAGTTGATTTCTAGAACAATATTTTTGATGAAGATTTCCAGCTTCTCAATTTCTAGAATAGGCCTAGCATATAAAGAGAATTTCTTTCTCCATCTTTTGAGAAATGTCAGGAAGGGTTTTCCTGGATATTGTTTGAGATTGTAGATATCAATCATGGTGACTAGATGTTAGATGTTGTAGGATTATTGCTGATAGAACAATTTGATCAACTCAAAGGTTTTGATTATAGGAGGCATCCTAGAGAACCAATGAATGGCTGCCCCTCCCAGAGATCGAGGGAAAAGATGCATTAAGTAGGTTGGTTCATGCATAAACTCCATAGATTGAGTACAGAATTCTCTGACATGATCTTGAGGATCAGAGTTTCCATCATACTTTCATATTTCAGCATTTCTACCCTCTTAGGGAATGGTGGCATATACAAGTCTCTATCAAATGGAAAAGGACATAGGGCCTCCATGGAGAACTCCTTAGGTTTTTTTTATTTCTCAAGTTTGTTAAGTTTGACTTGCATGGCATGCATCTATTTGATCATAGCTGAAATAGGAGTTTCTTCCTCATGTGTAATGATATCTTCCACATTAAATTTGGGAGGAAGTTTAGCTCCTTGATGAGCTAACTCTAGAAAGTATGTTTCTCTATTTTCTTTCAAGAAATGTTTCATCATTCTTTTGAAGTTATCATCATTTTGATATTGAGCAATCTCAGTAGGTGTAGGTTCTTGATCCATGCCATGTTGAGACTGGTGTCCTTGGAACCCATGATTTTTCCCTACTTGAGACATGTTAGGAGTTTTAGGACTCCCTGGATTAGATTGAGGAGGGGTTTGTTGACTACCTCCGTGGGTTGATGGAGGGGGTATGTAACTAGTTTTTAATTGAAAGTTGCCAAGACCGTCATCTTCATAAAGACCAAAATTGTAGAGTTGTTCCAAAGTTGGACCCTGGATATGAGTCAAAGGTAAGGTATGAGATGTTTCCTCAGATTTCTTGTGAGAGTAAGCTCTAGTTTCCACCATTAACCTTGGGTGAAGCAAAAGAATACGATGAAGACAACTGAAGAATGAATTGATTCAAGAAGATCAGATGATGCAACCTTGTCAAGGTTTGATTGATTGAAGCTTAGATTGGACATAAATGATGGGTACAGTGCCCTAGATGTATGGGTAGATGCCCAAAAGATAGAGGACATGAGTTCACAACACTTAGTCATTTTGAAGATGGATTGAAGATTGATAGTTATAACAAGGTTTTGACACAAGATGAAAAGACTCAAATTAATTAAATAGAAGGCTTAATCGGACTAAAGAGGCCACTTTAGGAAAATGATTGGATTCATTCTAGTTTTTGCTCTATTTCTGACACAGTGATTTTCTTGATAGACTCTAGAAATAGGTTGGAAAAGTTAGGTCTCTGACTATTCTGACAACTTTCTGGCAATTTTTCAAAATTTCTCAAATGACTTTTTGTAGGCTCATACGACAATGGGTAGGATATGAAATGACAATTGACAAACTTGTATGACAGTTGCAAAAATCACGCAATAGTTGATAGCAAGATTTTTGACTTTTTTGAATTGACTGGCAGCAAAACTCATACAACAATATACCAAATACCATGCGACAATCTGGGGGTTCTAAAATGACAATAGCCAAAAGTCGTATGACTTTCAGACTTTAAAAGATGACTTTTGACTCCAGAAAGGTGTTTGACATTAGATTTTGCAATTTTCAAATTTTCAATTTCAAATTGTTCACAAAATTGTCTATCCAGATTTGAAGATTGTACTGGATTGATTCGTTCTTAGTAACCAGATAGATAAATAGGCATGCAAAATAGCAAGCAAGTGATTTCAAGCACATTTGAAAACAATGAACAGGGGACAAAGCAACCCTGCACATGAACAACCAAGTGATTGAATGTTCTAATCCCTAGGAGTACTAACTCTGCAACTTTTGTGATCTCAAGAGGGCGAACTCCAATCCAGGAACACCGAGGTTTTGACACAGTCTGATAAATTAATCAATCAGAAGCTACTAGGGAGATCTGACATCCCAACAAGAGACCACACCTATGAAGATTTCCTCCACAAGGACATTTATATAGCAGCTGGTACTACCACGGTGAAAATGGCTATTACCGCTTGAGGTTTTGTCAATTTGGTTGACCCAAATAAGGGAATGTCCACTACAATTAACCCTCTCTAAAGGTGACTCACAAAAGATACCACATGGAGGCTGGTTCCAGATTCAAGGATTTGAGTTTCTGATACTACCCAAAAAGGGAGTAGAGCATAGTCCTCTAGCCTTTTCACTTTTAACCCAAACAAAGTAGATAGATTAATTCGACATGCTAAGACCAAGATTATCTCACAAAGATCTATGATGTCAACCACTTATGATCTATCAACCTCCAAAGATAGAATGTATCAATCAAAAGTTGAAGATGCACAAATCTAGTAGAACGTGAGATGCTCTTAGTAACCTCCCTACCTACAAGGGTTCCTTCATTGAGAAGAGTTTCGCTAGAAACCCACTCTCTCAAGAACAGCAAATAGTATTCATAGGGCCTATTTACTATGTGTAACAAAGATGTTGAAAAGCAAATCTATGTTCATTTTTATAGCCCAAAATGAAATCTGTGATATGAAAGCAATAAAAGGTCACACAAGCTAGACACGTGAGATGTTCATTTTAGTCCAAATCAAAATGTTATCAACTAAGAAGATTACCTGAATTCATCGCAATGCGCTTAGTAGATTCTTACCTATTTTTAGAAATTCTCACACTTTTCCCAATCAAAATCAGCAGAAATCAATCAGAAATAGCAAATTTCAATTGTTAATGTTAGCTATCAGTCCAAATCTGGAAATCAAATCTGGAAAAGTGAAATGACAATTGAAACCTAGCACTGAAACTCGTACAACAGTGGGTCACCTCCTAGACGACAGTCCAGAAACCTGTACAATAATGGGTATAAGATCATATGACAATAGAGCTTCCAAATGACACTATGTTTCTGATGGTATGATCCTTGATCAAATCAACTATCATACGATAGTGGGTCCTTCCTAGTATGAGTTTTTGACAAAACTTATACGAAAATTGTATGGACAGAAATTAAAAATTGTAGTTTTGGAACAAAAAATGACAAGAAGATGATAGAAATTGATATAAATTGAATGGAAACCCATTTCAGGGCCCCACAGTGGGCGCCAGAAATGTGTGTGTGAATTTTGTACCTACCTGTAGACACAACACTTTAGTAAAACATTAGTGGTTAGCAAAAATCAAAATCATGCAGTGAAATGGAAACTAATCTAACCAGGCGATTTACTGCCTTCTAGTAGGTGCGAGTATGATATTCTCAGATTGGACTCAGATCAATGACTTTGACGACACCTAAATGAAGGATTTGAATGCAGATCTAGATATGAGATGAATGCAAATTAATCTATATTTTTGGATTTTCTATGCAATAAGATGAGATGAACTGATATGAATCTATTCTATATGAGAAACTAACATGACATGCAATAAATCTAATCAATGATATGCTAAATGATATGAATGCTCAAAAATAATGAAAATCTCACAACAGCTTTGATTCACAAAGATGGACTCTTTGATCACCAATTCACCAGCGTGAGGATGCAATTCGTGGATGGATGCAAAATGAAGAGTTGAGGCCTTAATTTATAGAAATTCAGGACTTTGGAGGTGCATGGAAAAAGCCATAAATCACTCTTGATAAACTTAGGTTGATTTTTGAGTTATCAAGAATTTAGAGATAGATTAACTCACAAAATCATGCAAATTAGCTTTTTGATTTAAATCAGAAGTTGAGATCAGTTTTCAACTCAAAGGAGAGTTGAGTTTATTTTTAAAACAACTTGAATTGATTTTCTGATTTAAAGTTCAACTGCTTTTTGGATGTGCATAATTAATTATTAATTAATTAAATAAATAAAGTGATTTATCCTCAACTTAACTGATTTTAAAAATAAAACAATTGATTTATGGGTTAATCAATTATTAAATCAAACTTTTATTCAAAAACTATATTATTAAATTTGACAATTGACATTAATTAATTAAATAAGAATTTAATCAATTAGTCATAGGATATTTGATTTATTGTCAAAATGAAACAATACCATTTAGGAATAAATATAATTAAATCTAATTAAATAATTAAGTGGCAGTATCAAATCTAATTAATTAAACATTTAGAATATTTAATTAATCAAACTTTAGGATAAATAGGATTTATCACCAAATAATCATTAAATTAAAGATAATTAGGATAAATAGGAATAAGGAATATTTCCTGATGCAGAATTTAGGATGATCAATTAAGATTCGATAATGTGCCAATGTGCCAATGTACCTTAGGTTAGGACTTCGATGTCGATTTCATTCAAATTGAAGATGTAGGAGGTTAATGAACCTATAGCCCATTTTGGGGTATTACAAAAGAAATAAAAGTGATCTTGTTTAAAGAAAAAGAGTGTACCCTGGGATTCCACTAGATAGTTTTACCAAGGATTGTTGTTTGCGCGGAGCAGCGGGGGAAAGCAAAATGTTAATGGAGAAAAGTTACCTTGTGTTATCGCGGCTTGTTCCAAAGCTCTCATATCCTCATTACAAATTTGCGAGGTAATTATTTCCAAAGTACTAAGTGATGCCCCGAGGTTTTGTGGGTCACAAACCTGAGCAAAGTGTTTGGTAGTAGAAGTGCAAGGTGAATCCAAGGTAGAATAAAAGGTGGTGAATCTATATACCCTTTGTCTCTGTGAGGATCGATGAATTTAATGCAATAATAGTGTAGATGTGTGGGGTGTCTTTTTTTAGGTGGTATGAATGTCATGGTGGAAGTTGATTGTAGTCGTGTCATTCGATCACTGCCAAAGCTCGATCATCAACAGATGATATTCAAATGTTTCATGCCTACCTTCTCAAAGTAAATTGCCATAATTATGCAAGTCACACTAGTAACACAAAAGCATGCGACCTTAAGTTTGTTCTAAAGAGTTTTTCATTCATCCTTCTCAAGATTTTTCAAGAAAAAAAGTGTTGGAGAGGAGATTTTAGGGAATTCTCAGGTTGCAGAGACATCCCAGTAATTTTAGGCACAATAATTAGGCTAACCCATAGGTTCTATGAATTTCTTCTATGTGCTCTGTAATAAGAAGAATAGTTTGTATTTGCGTAGAGTTGTTGAAATTTATTGTCTACATAAGTATAAGTTGTGAGGCCTTAGGGTTTCACAATAGAGTGGTAATTGTGATATCAAAATGTCGAGGAAGGCAAGCTCGGTTGAAAGTTCCTTAGGAAAAGGAAAGGAAAAGGTTAGGCAACCTGCTAGGGGTAAGAAATCCAATGACCCACCTCAGGTTATTGTAGAGGAAGGAGTTGCAGAGGTTTTGCAACTTATAGAAGCTTCCCAACCCATAGAAGTCTCACAACCCCCACAATTATAGCAATAGGAGCAATGAAAGGCTCAGATTGAGAAAGTTGTTACTGAGAAATATCCCGCCAAGCCCAAGGTACAATGAAAGAGAAAGGTGGATACGACAGAACCCTCTGCATCTAAGGAGCATAAGCCTAGGACACCAAGAAAAAAGAAAGATAATGATCTTGCGACACAACTTGTGAATTTTGAACACATAGTAGTGCATGAGGAACTCCCTAAACATGTTAGGGGTCCTAGAGGTAAACATTGGAGCTCCCCCTGAGACCTGTGTTAAGTTTTCATTCCAAGGTAATTTTCTGAACACTCTCCCAGGTTCTTATATGAGAAACAGTGATGGAAATCTATTTCCATAGATTTGTGCACAATGTAGAGATGCAAAGGTACACAAAAGGGGGTGGAACATATTCACTTACCTCTATAAGAATAGGGATAAAGCTAAATTGCTAGTAAAAAATATAGGTGTCAATAGTCTAAAGAACTAATCAACTAAGGATAAGTCACCTCCACAAAACTACAAGGCAAGAATGTCTATATGGTAAAAGCTTCATCTCATCAAAATATAGCAACTACATCCAACTATTAAATAGGAACAAATATTGAATATGTAGCTCAATCCAAAGAAGAACCATGGAAGCATTAACACCAACACTAGAAACCCCCCCATAATACTATAAAGTGAGAACCATTAAGTGTCCACTAAATATTATGTCTCACCAAGTAGTGCATGAAGGATAATCTAAATGTGCACAAGAAAGTACCTGCAACTTGTTACCCCTATTTTTGCACATGTTCAAATTTTCTATAGTCTCCTTTCAAGAAAAAATAGAGTGCATCAATTCCCTTTCTATTGGTATTTGAGGCTCTAATTCATTGTTATTTTATTGTAAAATCTTTTGTTTTTGGCCATGGATACCGAAGTGTATCCTTTTTTAACCCTCCACTTGAACCCTTGTGTAAAGTTCAAAGAGTTTGTTGGTTAAAATTTCATCTTGTATGCATATGTCTGAAGTCTTCATTGGATGTAAATTTTCTATACATCAAAGCAATGATGGTTGATATTGAACTTGAACCATTGTACCCCTCACTTAGTTCCAAGTTCAAGGTTCATCTTATATGTCTAGTCTTCTTTTTATAAGTCCTTGTTGAATGTCAACTTCTAAATGATAAATAGGATGGTGTCATTGAACTCGAACCATTGAACCTTTTTTCTATTTTGGTTCAAGATTTACTATGTGAGAAGATGCAAAAGAAGCTGATAGATGACAAATAATGAATGAAGAGCAATGATTATTTGAAAAAGGGAATATTTTGGGCATATCGAAGATTTAAATTTTTGAATTTTTGTGAATGGAAAGCAATCATTGCATGGTAAAGACCTTATCTCAAAGTGACTAACAATTAATGCAAGTGTCAGAATTACATCATTTTAAAATTAATCCAGCACAAACAAATTAATGATTGAGAAATGAAAATCTTGTATCTAGATTTTGTGCCTTTTTATAGACATCGAATGAGTTGTTTCTTCATCGGGATGCCTTAATTTTTCAAGTGAGAAAAATGATGTTGGAGGTAATGACTTCTCTTCTTTAGGGTTAGCTGACCTAAAGATATGTCAGATCCCACAAGTTTTGTGGTGATACTGAATGCAAATCAAACTCAAGCCCCTCCAGACAAAGGTGATACAGTTCATACTCCTCAATGGATGGAAGCTTATAACAGAAAAAAAGAGGAATGTTGTGCCAATATCTTTTCGGATTGAGGATATGGTAAGAAAGTGTTTGGGAAAAACCCCCAAACCCAAGAGGCTGAAAATACTACAAGAGTGGACTACGATTAGAGTATAGGAAATTTGGTTGTAGAAGTTTCTCATCCATTCACTAATAAAGAAGTGGGAAACTCTATAGCTAAAGACTTCTCAATAGAAAATATTGATCTAGGAACTACTTCAAGAGTCACAGATGCACACCTCTTGTAGGCCTTAACCAGAAAAATAGTTGACAGGTCTTGGAAAGATGAAAAGGATAAAAAGGAGTTGAAACAAAATGTGCACTTGATGGTAGAATACATTGAATCCATTCATAACCCCAACCTATAGCCTCTGTCATAACTTCCTATAACCTTTGTTCCTAAATTCCCTATCAACCAAAAGATGTTGGACCAGATCCAAAGAAGCAAAATGATAGCTAAGGTATTCCATGGTTGGTCAGAATGGATAATTTAGGGAGGAGCTGAGTACATCAATGATCTAAGCAAAGTGTACAAGGACACTATGACAATAATCAAATAACTAGAAATGGAAATGGCATCTTGGAAGAAAGAAGAAGCTAAGTGGATTGTAGTCATCTCTCAAATGAACAAGGTCCAAAAATATGGTGTAATCAAATTTTTAGCAAAGAATGATGTACCCAGACTAGATGACAACATATTGTATGTATGTAAAAAGAGAATTGAATGGAGGAATTCAATTGTAAAATAAGGTCATGAGGAATCAATCAAGTTGTTGAAAGACTTGACAGACCTCACTCTGTCAATGAAAAATTATTTCAAATGTGTCAGCATCAAATGTTTGAAGGATGATGGGAAATTTGTGGAGGTTTCCAATAGCATAATTCAATCTTTCAAGGAAAATATTGATTATGTGAAAGAAGGAAAAGTTCTAACGAGAGGATTTTTCTAGAGTAGCTAAAATTTAATCCTTGTTATTTCTCTATATGGGTTAGCTGGAGAATCATGTTGATAAAGTGTCACAGGTTAGAATGGACAAAGAAGTATGGAAGCAATGGGCTATGCATATTGGGCTCCCTAATTTCCTGGTAATTCAAAGTTTCTCTACGGCTCATTTGGAGTGGAAGCAATGTGTCATTATTGTAGGCTAGAACCAACCAGGTGGTTCCACGGTGCAACAACAACCTTGATCATGCTATCAAAGTTCTACATTTTATTTTAGTTCCTTTAGAGATCATAGATTAGTTTTAAGTTACGTGGAAAACTAAATCTTACCTTGGGGCAGAGTTAAGTAACTCTGTGTTTTAAAGACAATTAGCCTAGTGATGGCTATTTATATGTTTTAAAATGACTTTGAAAAGGTCTGAGAGTTTTTGAAGCTTATAGGCTTGATACTTCATTTTGATATATGATACTTTAAAAAAGACTTTTATCAGAAATATAAATTGATGAATGATTATCACAAACTTGAATTTGTGTGTTTGAGTTTATGAAAATAAATTTTTGTGTGAGTTTATTTTGCAATGTGATAGTTATTTATCTTTCTTTTGAAGATTTATCATATGTCTCAGCAGATATCACTAGTTTATAAGTTCAATTTGAACAAGTTTATTGGAAGAGAAATTGAATATATGTGCTCTATTTAATTGAGGTTATTTACATTGAAGATCACATTAATATCATGTTTATGCGTGAATGGTAGTTTTCCTTTAGTACTTTCTAGTCAAAAGTATGATTGCAAATTTATTTTCAGTATAAATCATTAATTAAATATTATTGAAAGTGAGTTATACCTTAACTCAAGGAGAAACTAATTCTAGTTTTCCCAACAATTGGTAATTGAATTTGATCCTTACAAAGGCTTATAGAGTCATAAATATATGTTATTATTGAGGACAAATCTACGAACCAACAGATTTTTGGTGACTTCATTGGGGAGATGAATATTTAATATCAGTCACCTTTAGATGGGGAAAATGGTGCTAACCCATGAAAATATATTCCATGTTCTTTAGCCTAATCTTGGATTTCATGATGAGCACGAGGATATAATTAGTCAATTGAACACCTTAGCTTGGCCTACACATAGAATTCTAGAAGATTATAGAAGGGAAACCCAAGTATTAGAGAGAGAGAATAATATTTAGTTGCAAACTTAAGGTTTTTATTAGAGAGGCAAAGGAGAAGACAAGAATTAAATGCAATTAGGAACCACACACCTAATCAAATTCCTGAGGCCCCATGAAATCAAGAACATCCTAGAAATCAATAAATAGTGGTGTGATTGTAATTTAATATCATTGTTCAATCCTTTGAGTCATTCCATATTTCTCACAACTAATGGAAAACCAATCAAGTTGCTAATGGCCTTGCTAATATTGGAGCCAAAAGTGAGATAATTCAAAAATGGTTTGGTAATACTATCAACAATGATGCTATCATCTCATCTATTAATTATGACAAAATTAGACATAAGGAAGGAGTCATTAATAGTAACATTAATGATACTAGTTAATTCAAATCAGTTTAGGGTGATTTCGGAGGTCATTCAAAATCTTGCAAAGTACATAACTAAGATGTAGAATTATTTTCCCATTATGAAAGCTCAAAATTTGATGTGCTTCATCATCATCATCAGTAACTGCTGCCAGTTTGCGCATGTGAATAGGACTGAGAACCAGATTAATAGCCTTTATATGCTTAAGAGCCATTTTATCGATAGCATTGTCTTGTCTAAGCATAACAATCAGATGAAAAAAGACCAAGGTGATTGTTTGGCTATGGGTGGTGATCTCAGAAGAGAAGAGCTAGTGGAGTGCAAGTGGAAGTAGGACAAGGAAGTCTGGAGTGTTTTGAAGAAAGGCCATGTCCATTAGTATCTTCAGAGACTCCATGGCTTTGATAATGAAATTTTCAAAGCCTTTGCGGATGGATGGGATAAGGGCATGGTGAATCTTGCTGGCAAGTCCTTTAGCCTCAGCCTTGAGCTCCTTTCCGAAATCATTGGTCTTCCTCTGGATGACATGAAGTACTCAAAAGAGATCAAGGTCAGAACCAAAGCTTACTAGTCATTTCCTATCATTGACAAGGAGAGGGCTCTCATGGTTAAAGGTAAGAATGACTATGTGGATATGGATAATATTGATAAAATTTGGGGTTCTATCATTAAGGTCATGATGGAGTACTTCACTCTAGAAGGGAGATTTTCTAGGGTTTATAACTATCATTTTGTCCTAGCTAATCATTTTAGGCATGACAAAAGGATTTCCTTTCCCTATTTTCTCTTGTGTTCACTCAACCAGAGCATTTCTGAATATAGAGTGAAGAACTTCCCTATTCTTCATGTTGGGCATATTCTCCTTATAGTTGATTATGCGAGAGACCATATTCCTGATCCTATCCTGGCCCAAGTCAAAAAAAGGAAGAATATGGGTTCTCTGTCCAGGAAAAATAAAAATAAGAAAGCTCTTCCTCCCACTGAACCTACCTCTTCCGAGCCCAAGGATGGTTTGAAGTCTACTAAGGACACTTCTGAGGACAATGCCTCTATCACTGCTAAGAACAATATAGATCCCCCTCTGATTCTTTCCAATTCAGAGCCTGATTGTGTGAAGCCTATTTACACGGTCATGCTTGATATTGATCCTGAGGTTGGTGAGAATACCCAGGTGGGCCATAATGAGTTGTCCAATTCCACCACCTAGAACCCTGAGGAGAATGAGATAGAGAACCTGGATGTCACTACCACTACTATTAAGGGTAATTTCGGGGATGACTAGGATAATCAAAATAGTGGGGAAAAGCCCAACCCTATTTTGGAGACTAGCAAAGCTGATGGAAAAGATAATATTGTGAATGAGGTTGAGGTTGAGGAAAACAAAGACAAAGATGTCGATACCAATGTTGTTGATAGTAATGTTGATGATTCGAGTAAAAATAGCTTCAGGGTTATGGAGGAGGAAAATTTGGATTCCCATGATTCCCCTAGCTCTAGGAAGGTGAACAAGAAGGATGACAGTGAGAGAACCCCTGGCAACAATAGGTCCCAACCTCTTTAGGATGACCTTAAAGAGATGGAGTCACAGGTCAAGAGATCTATCATTATGACCCCCCTTCAAATTGCTAAGAACAAGTGTATCTATAGCTATAATCTAGATAAGTGGGTGCAGAATGATTTGGTTGAGCTAAAGAATAGATGTATCAAGTTGGAAAATAAGAACATCATGCTTGAGGAAATCATTGATAATATTAGGAAGGAGAATTCTCCCAATGCTAAACCCTATGTTTTTTATTATGGTTCTGAGATGGATGAAAAAATTAAAAAAGTTGTTGAGATAGCCATGGTTCCCATTCATGAGAAGACTAGCAAGAACAAAGCTATGTTGAAGAATTTCCTTGGTTTGGAAAATTTAGGAATGAAGTCTACTCTAGAGAACTTGAACATGCTAAGAAAAATGCTGGAAGGGAACAAAGAGGGCCCTCTGATCAACAATATTGATCTGACTGGTTCCAGTTAGCAGATGGGACCTGGTACCAGAACTAGGTCCAACACCAAAAAGAAACTCAAGGTCAAAGATCAGGACATTCAGAGGCTAAAAGATAATGTCAAGACTATGCAGGCCCAGTTGGAGGACTCTGAGGGCTTCTTGAAGACTCTGTCATGATCTTGGTGCTAGTGGTCTTTTTCTCTATTTTTCTTCTAGCATCTTTTACTTTTTTATTGTGTAGGTGTGTATTGAAAATCTGGGATATGTCCCTTTGTAGTCTACTCCCTTTTTAGGGGAAGCTAGCTATTCTTTTGTTCTTCCATTCTTATCTCTATCTTTCTTTGTTAAAGGGTTTTGGGGCCCCTTCAAAACCTATTTTTACCATAATCAAAAACAGTCTGGAGTGTAGAACATACACAAGATCCCAGAGGAGAGAATGAGTGAATGATCCTATTTTACAAGCACTGCAAAATCTAAAATTTTCAGCTAATCCTACTCCCACCTACATCTCTTATATGCCAAGCTTTAACCCTACATGGTATTGTCTTTCCTATTACTGTAAATCTCACACCTTTTTCTCTTTCAATGACCCAACATTGGGGAGCAGCTATATGACCCCTGAACCTAGGAACTAATATCAATGCCCTACCTAAAGGAGTAAGGGAATATCTTCCAAAATTTAATGGGGATGGAAAAGTATCAATAGATGGACATGTAAATGTCTTTAATGTAGCATGTGGTGTACTAGGTGTTCAACACCAAGATGTAGTTGTGAGGCTCTTTGTACAAACTCTAACTGACGTTGAAGCATAATGGTTCTACCACCTTCTTAATGGTTCAATTTCAAATTGAAATAATATGAGAAATGCATTAAAAAATTGGTTTAAAAGTGTTGAGGATGAACATTCTCTCTAGGCTCAATTGACCCAACTTAAGAAAGAAATACATGAACCTACAAGGGATTTCATAGAAAAATATAACTAAGGCATTAATAAAATCCCAGCCACTAAAAGACCTACTGCTGAAAATAAAAAATGTTTCTTTCTAAATTCCATGCCCCTTGATATTAGTTTTCATCTTAGAAGGAACATGGTAGTAGATTTGGCAGCAACACAAACACATGCAGTTGATTTAGAAGATGATCTTATCACAACTGGAAAATGGAAAAAAGAAGTTCAAATACCCAATGGAGATCCTTCATCTTCTTTCGATCCTATGCTTCACGAACTAGCCAATGACATCATTGCTCTTAAAAGATAATTTCCTAAAGCTAATACATCTTACTTGCAGCCATATCAAGACATTTCTAGGAGGAACCCTAGTCAACAAATAAACATTGGTAACAAAATGTTACAATTCCCCCTAATGCAACAAAGGTTGGTGATTGAAATTCCTTTGGGAAAGGCAATATGTGTATATTTTATTTGACAGATGATCATGAAGGAAGTTCTTTATTAGAGATGGTCAAACACATGAAAATGGCTACCACAAAAGAAATGGTAGAAGAAGTTGAAGACAAAAGGAGTCTTGAGCAACATGACGACTCTATAGTTCATTTCTTGGAGTATGAATCATACTCAGAAAGAGGAGGTGATATATTGATTACTCTCAAATATCCTTTGTGTGTTGTGCTAACCATAAATCAATGCAATCCTAAGTTCTTAGGTAATATACCTTCTCCATAAGTACTATTCAAGGGTAAGGGACCTCTTGCTGGAACCCCTGGTATTGTTTCAAAGGTTCAATTTTTAAAAAGACCTGACATTGACTCTTCTTTTGGTATTTTTGAATTTTGTAAGTCCTCAAGAATTCAAATATCTCTCATTGAATATTTTAAGTTGAACCCTAAATAATTAGATAAACTAGTAAAGTATGTCAAAGGTGACAATTCTCAAACTGAGCCTAGTAGTGAACAAGTGGTCAATCTTGAATCTTCTAGTGTTGAATTGTCTACTTCCTCAATTGATTCAGTAATGTCTAGGTTTAAATCAACTGCTAATACATCTAATGATTCTCCTCATACTTATGACCTAAAACCTGATCCATTTTTTGCATCCCTATTCATAAATGGTCATAAACTCAATAATTGCATTAAGATTCAGGTGTGTATGATAATATCATGCCTTCTTCTATAGCCAAATCTCTGGATCTACCCCTTACTAAATTTTTTGGTAGATACTACTCTATGGATTCCAAACATGTTCCTTTGCTCAATCAAGTCAAAGATGTTCAAGTTGCCCTTGTAGCCCATCCTAGTAAAAGATTGAAACTGACCATTGTAGTGGATGATATTCCTACCAATTATGAGATGTTACTAAGTAGAACCTTTTGTAAATACCTAGGTGGGGAGATTAAAATGGATTGGTCTCAAGCCACTATTCCAGTTGGGATACAAAAGGTAATATTACAACATAAAAAAAAATCCAAATTCATCATGTTCCCTTTTGATGATCCTAGAGCACAAGTATTGTATCAAGAATGTGACTTTGATAATTACATGATATTCTTTGGAGATGAGGAAGTCAAACAAGCAACTGAACCTGATTGTTCTGAAGACCTCTAGATTATGGAGTTTGATGTTATTTTCTCATTAATAGGCTCTGCAATGGGAGTAGTTATAATCTCTCCTAGGGATGAAAAATTCACTCATTCTTTCAATTGGAGTTTAAGAACGCCAACAATATAGTAGAATATGAATCTCTATTATTGGGATTAGAAGAAGCCAAAAAGAAAGGAATAAGGGTACTCAGGGTGAAGGGTGATGTTGAATTTATTGTTAAGAAAGTAAGAAATATATTTACTGTAAAGAGTGAAAGATTGAAGCATTATAGAAATAGATTTTGGAATGAGATTGAGAATTTTGAGGCTTTTTCTATTGAAGAAATTCCCAGAGATCATAATACTAGGGCAGATTCACTAGGTGTATCAACTTCCCTTTTACCTCCTCACCTTGATTTCAAAAAAAGACACATACATAATAGTTGTGATTATCAAGCCAATGTCCCTGATAATTTTGAATTTTGGTATATCTTTAAGAATGGCAAATAAATTTAGAACTTTTTACAAAATGCATAAATATTCATGACAACTTTCTTTGAAGGTTCTAAATCAAAATGCAATGAATTTTGTCTTGATCTAGAAGATGATCGAAGTAAAGATGTAATCCAATTAAAGCGGAACAAAATTCCAAAAGGATTAGTGTCGTTCGAACATTTTTAAGATAGATATATTAAAGATAGAAATACTCCAATTGTCAATGATCCAAGAGATTTTGAAAAAGTTAATATCGGGGATGAAGATGACCCATAGCTCATTAATGTGGGTAAATGTTGTACACCTAAAGAGAAGCGTAGATTTGTTGAAATTTTGAGGAGCTATAAAGACATTTTTTCTTGGTTCTATGATGAATTTTAAAAAAAGTAGGGGAGGCTAGTTCCAAAATCATATTCCTTTAAAACCCCTTTCACACAAAAACTCAGAAATTATAATCATAAAGTTGCAAATTCTATCTTTAGAGAAGTGGATAAGATGTTAAAGGACAAAATTATATATCCAATTCACCATTCAACTTGGGTGCAAAATATTGTTCCTGTACATAAAAAGAATGGGGAAATCCAAATTAATTTAGACTTTAGGAAACTAAACCAAGCAAGTTTGAAAGACAATAATCCCCTACCTATCATGGATCACATCCTATAGATGATTTTTGGATCTGAGATGATGTCCATGTTGGATGGATTTTTAGGTTACAATCAGATAAGTGTAGATGAAAAAGACTAGCATAAAGCTACCTTTATTACCCCATGGGTAACTTTTTTGTATAACTATATGCCTTTTGGCCTAATCAATGCTGGTGCAACCTTCCAGAGAGAAATGAATGTATCTTTTGGTCATCTGAAAGATAAGATAATTGTCATTTACCTAGATAATTTAACCATTTTCTCTAAGAGGATGAAACATCATTTGAGAGATTTAAAGGCTATTCTGCAAAGATGTAGAGATCATGTAATCTTCCTTAATCCAAAGAAGTATGTTTTCTATGTAACAAAAGGAAAACTACTAGGGTATATAGTTTCAAAGGAGGAAATTAAGATTGATCCAGACAAAATAAGGGCCATTCAGAAATTGACCCTTCCATCTAATAAGAATGGAGTCAAATCCTTCTTTGGGCAAGTGAAATTTCTTAGGAGGTTCATACCATATTTTGCTGAAATTACAAAATATATTGTAGGGATGATGAGTGAAAATTAGGGATTTAAATGGAATGAGACAACAAAGAAATCCTTTGAAGATATTAAAGGATCCATTACACAAGCACCAACCATGGTAAATCCAAACTTTAGAAAGGAGTTCATCATCTATTGTTACACCTCTGAGCATGCAATGTCTGGTATTTTACTGTAGAAAAGTGACCAAAATGTAGAAGCCCCTATAGCCTTTATGTGTGTTCCACTCAAAAAGCGTGAACTTAAATATTCATTGGTAGAGAAATAGGATTTTTATGGTTAAGGTTGTGAAAAAATTTAGGTATTATATCTTGCATTATTGCTCTATTATTTTTGGGGCTAGCTCAACTGCGAAAAGCATCTTGACTCAAAAAGAAGTGGGGATGAACAATTGGGCCACCTGGGTTTCTAAAATACAAGAGTTTGATCTATAAATTAAGCCAAAAAAGTTAGTTCAAGGTCAAGGCTTATGTCGACTAATAATAGAGAACAAAGGAAATGGAGATGAATAACTACCACCTGCTTTGCTAGTTAGCCTAAAAGACCCATGGTTTATAAATGTGGCACACTATTTGACATATGGAGAATGCCTAGATCATTTGTTCCTGAAAGGGAAGATGAATCTAAGACTAAAAGAAACAAAGTATGTAAATTTGATGATGTGTTGTATAAGAAAGGGCTTGATGGAATTTTTTTGAGGTGTGTAGATAAGCAACAACATGAGAAAGTTTTGAAGACATTCCATGATGAGGCTTGCGGTGGTCACTTCTCTTCCATGGTCACAACTTTTAAAATTCTTAGGAATTATTACTATTGGCCAGGTATGTTTAAAGATGCATTCAAATGGCTAGCTAATTGTGAAAAGTCTAAATTATTTTCAAGAAAGCCACAAGTGGCGATGTTACCACTTAGGCCAGTTGTCATAGATGAACCCTTCAAGCAATGGTATTTAGATTTCATTGGGCCACTCACACCTCCTTCAAGTGTGGGACACACTCACATTTTGACAACAATTAGTTATTTTACAAAATGGGTAGAGGCAATCTCAGTGAAGAAAACCACCTCATAAGTTGTTTGCAATTTTTTGAAAGAAAACATATTGGTGCATTTTGGAGTACCCCAGAAGATTGTAACAAATAATGCTACTAATTTTTATTCTTCTAAAATAACTATGTTTTGTTATGATCATGGAATATCACTTTCACATTCATTACATTATTATCCCCAAGGCAACGAGAGGGATAAATCCAACAATAAGAATCCGGTAGCCATCATGAGAAATTTGGTAAGTGATAATTCAAAAGATTGGAATATAAAACTATATGAAGCACTTTGGGCTGACAAAACTACACCAAAGAGAGCAATTGGGATGGTACCTTTTGAATTAGTAAATTGGATAGGAGCTCAGTTGGCATTACCTCTAGAGTTAGCTAACCTCAAGTTACAAAAGGTGATCGAAGATCAATATTTCCAAGATTCTCTAGAAAAGAGGGTAATGTACTTAACTAAGATAAATGAAGAGAGAAGTGAACTAGTGGACCATATTATAAATCATCAAGCTTGAGTTAAAAGGATATTTGATCAAAGATCTAGGCCCATGCAGTTCATGCAAGGAGATCAAGTATTGTTGTGGGATAAGAGGAGAGAAACCAAAGGAGCTCATGGTAAATTTGTGTTACAAGTAGCAGTTGTCATTGCACCAAAAGATCGACATGCCTGATACAACCACTAGACTTATAGAAGACACAAGAGGCATTTAAGCCATGTCACAAACCTCGTGAGGGATGCTGGCCCACTGCCAACAATTCCCCTCCCGGTGTCACTCATCGTGGCTTGCATGGATTCAAACCTATGACCAAGCTCTGATACCAGTTTTTACAAGTAGTGATTGTCGTTGCACCAAAAGATCAACCTGTTAATGCATGATACAACCACTAGACTTATAGAAGACACAAGAGGCAGTTAAGTGATGTCATGAACCCCACAAGGGATGTTGACCCACTGCCAACAATTTGATTCTCTCTAGAAAAGACCATTCAAAATCCATCAAGTATTGGGCCCTAACTATTTTAAATTGGAATATCTAGATGGAACCATTATACCTTTGTCTTACAATGGATAGGTTCTTAACCTCTATCAATTGTAAAATAGGAGTTCCCTATTCCTATACATACTAGTTTGATGGGTTTAGTGTAGTCAATTTTTCTTCTATAAGTTTTGATGTGTCTCGATTCCTTTCTCTATATATTTTAAGTTTTTGTGTAATCAGAGAATCTAAGTTCCTTTCCTAGCCCTTCATAGTCATGGTCCCTAATCAGAGTCGATTATTACCCAATATTTTTGAACATGTTCAATTTTTCTCTAGTCTACTTTTGAGAAAAAATAGAGTTTATTAATTCCCTTTCTATTGGTATTTTATGCTCTAAGTAATTGTTATTTTATTGTAAAATCTTTTATTTTCAGCCTTGTATACTAAAGTTTTTCCTTTTTGAACCCTTCGTTTGAACCCTTGTGTAAAGTTCAAAGAGCTTGTTGGTTCAAAGTTCATCATGTGTATGTATGTCTTGATTCTTCATCATATGTAAATTTGAAATGCATCAAATCAATGATGGCCTATATTGAACCTAAACCATTGTACCCCTCACTTAGTCCAAGTTCAAGGTTCATCTCATATGTCCCATCTTCTTTTTATATTTCCCTCTTTAATGTAAACTTCTAAATGATAAATAGGTTGGTGGCATTGAACTCAAACCAGTAAACCTTTTTTTAAGATTTTGGTTCAAGGTTCAAGGTTCATTGTGTAAGAAGATGCAAAAGTAGGTAATAGATGGTGAATAATGAATGAAGTGCATTGATTATTCGAAAAAGAGAATTTTATGGGTATATAAAAGATTTAAATTTTTTAATTTTTTTGAATGGAGAGCTATCATTACATGTTAAAGGCCTTATGTGGAAGTGACTAACAATTAATACAAGTGTCAAAATTATGTCATTTCAAAATTAATTCGGCATGAATGAATTGATGATTGAGAAATGGCAATCTTGTATACAGATTTTGTGCCTTTCTATAGACATCAAATGAGTTATTTCTTCATCAAGAAGCCTTAATTTTTCAAGTGAGAAAAATGACACTTGTAGTACCCCGCCCCTAGTCTGATTTTATAAATGTTATGATTATTTTAGGATGATAGATTATATGTTAGGAGATCATTGATGCTTATGATTTTACTAACCCCATACTTGCATGTGTATGGTCGATGTGTTTATTTTATATTTATGTTTGACGTGCCTGATGTGGTTGAGGGACGGAGTCGTAGTTACTTGCTTGTGAGATCCACACGATCGGCCGATCCCCGCCATTGTCTATTATATATATTATATATACATGCTTCATCTTGTGATGATAGGTTTGCAGGTATAGGGCATCATCTTCCCTAAATTGGCAGGAGTGAGCGTGCCCACAAACATTCATCTCAATGGTAAAGAGGGGAGATAATACACAGACCCAAAACCCTAACCCAAGCCTAATTGTCCTAGGATTGGACAAGTGTCAGTCTTACTACCCTACCCGAATTCACCTATTTGGCATGAATTCATGGGTCCCGTTCTTGAGTTTGTGCATGGTTTTAGTTTGCTTGATTTATTGTGCTTGATTTTACTGTGCATGATTCAGTTGATTTATGATTATGTAGGTGATTTTATATGATTATCAATGTTAGGATTATAGTTGAATTTAATGATTTAATTATGTTCCTGTATTTAATTTGGAAAATTATCTAAAGTCAATTATTTGATTAATTGGAATTAATTGATTATTTAATTGAAATTAGGATTAATTATGTTTGAGTGTATAATTAAATAATTGAATATTTAAATGCATGTTCTAGGATGTATTAAATATTTAATTTATTTAATTTGGGTTTTAATTATTAACATGTGCTTAATTGGAAAATGATTTGAATTATGCTTGTATATTTTATTGAATGATTAAATAATTAATTGTATGAATTTATGATGCATTAAGTATTTCATTTATTTAATAATGAATTTAAATTATAACATGTGCAAAATTGAATAAGGAGTTTATTTTCAAAAAGATAACTAGTTTTCAAAAGTCTAAGTTGGGTTGTGCATTTTAAAAGATATTTTAATTAATTAATTGTATTTACTTTCAATTTTGGTATTAGAGTTGGATTAGGAGTTGTCTTATGAGTCAAATCTGATTTGGAGTTGAACTGTGAGTTAGCTTTTGAGTTGTCTTTTGGGATTGCATGAATTTGGGAATTGAATTCCTATTAGGGATTATTGCATTCATTTTGAAGGAGATAGGTTTTGGAGAGGGCTTGTGTGCTTGGTATTTTGGAGATTTGTGGATTGTTGTGGCTGCATGTTGATTTGAGTTTCTTTGTGCATCTGGATCGAGCACCTGTTTGCAACATAGCTTTTAGATTTGCAGGTGGGGTTTGAATTTGGAGAGAATTTTGTTCTCAGACCTACAGGAATTTTCATTGTTCAGTTTCTGGCATTGGATCTAAGGTAGGCATTGAATTTTGCTTGTTATCTCTATTTTCACATCCTTTTTGTCTTTCTGTGTTTATATTAGATCTAGGTATTCAGAAACCCTGGTGTAGTTGTTTTGTTTATTTTATTACTACTTGGCATCATAGTGTTACTCTGGCAAAATTTCATTAAATGATTGTTTATAGTTTTCCTTCAAATTGAAATATTAAATCTGGGTAATAGTATAACTATAGGGTTTGAAGAAATAAATTTACCTTTGAGGAGAAAATCTCATTGTTGTTAAAAAAAAACCCAATTTGGGTGTAAAAGTCAAGGCTGGAAAAATATAATTTATTCCCTATTAAAAAAAAATAGTCAAATAATGATGCACCACTTAAAAGTTAAAACTTGAGGTATGAATATAGTGTATCTTTTTGATAAAATATATGTCCTCTTCAAAAAGGAATATATTCTTTTGCATAGGTATCTAAATTTAAGATTGTTGAAAATTATATTTCCATAAACAAATAGGTCTATAATTCCTATTTTGATTTTTGTGGTAATTTCTGAATTAATTAATATATATGTGTGTGTGTGTGTGTGTGTGTGCATCAGGAGAAATGCATTGTTAAAATATTTATTAATAAATTTTTATTAGAAAAAATATATATATATCAAAAGACTATATTAAGGATGGCATAAAATTTGTATTGTTTTTTTTTAAAAGAAAAAAATGTATTAAGGGCAGGGACCACTGTCCCCTACCCCCCCTCTCTATCATGCATAGCAGGTAGTACTGCTACGGCAGTACTACATTGCTGAAGGCAGTGAGTACTGCTATAGGCAGTACTTACTGCCAGCACAGTGGACAGGCAGTGCTCGGGGTAAGTGCTCGGTGGGGGATCTTGGTTAACGCGCAAGGCTTAGGGAAATGGAGTGTGGGGCCCGCAGGGTCCCCCCCAAAAGTATTTTTGTTTTTAATAAAAAAAATTTAAATGCTTTTTGTTAATTTAATTTATGTTTGTTAATTTATTCTCTTTTTAATTAATTTAGTTTATTTAATTAAAATAAGTTAGTTTAATTAATATTTAATTTTTGTATGTTTATAATTGTTGTGGATTAATTAATTAATTGTAATTTATCTTGTTTATTAATTCAATTAAATATTGGATTAGCTAAATTAATTTTGTTTGAGATTTAGTTTAGATAAATATATTTGTTAAATAATTTATTTGTATTTTAACTTAGTTTTGTTTAGTATATATATATATATAGCTAATTGGTTACTTAAAAGAGCTTAAGTAATTGGTTTATTTAATGTGATTACTAGACAAATTGGGTAAGACATATTAGTTAGTCTTTCGGATTAAGATCTAATTACAATCTTAATTCATTTGTGTCAATTTGCATAAACTTTGTTATAAAGATTTAACGTGAACATTAGATTTAATACTCAAAAATTGGTAGTGAAAAAATGTAAGTCGGTTGATCTTTTATAGAAACAATTACTTGATAAATGCTCATGCATGTACCAAAATTGGGCAATTATTCTATTGAATTCCTAGAATGTTATTAGGGAATATTCTTTTTATTAGTGACATTAATATGCTTGTTATGTCATGATTCTTTTATCATTATTATGCGATCTATATTTTGCTTGGTTTATGTTCACAATGAAGTTTACATGCTTGTAGTTCCCTTTTAGTTCTTTAAGATGTGAGTGTTGTCTTCTTGTTTCTGAACTGCATTCTTGTGCATTATGTGATGTCAGGCATTAGAATGACCTAGGGGAAACAGAGGCAGGGATCTTTGTCTGTTAGATTTGTTTTCAGTATCATGTTTATTGTGTGTGCTTATTCTGAATTGTCATTCCTGATTCGATCTTATGGGCTCTTGTTGGATATTATCTGTTATTGGTATCTTCGTAATCATTTTGGTTTCTATGTGTGAAACTGCATCTAGGATTACTTGGTTGTATACCTGTTTGATTTTTATGTGATTATGAGCCTAGGGGAGATTGATTAAGTGCATCTTAGGGGAGTGGCTTACAATAGGGGCCAGGACCCAAAGTGGTCAGTACTTGAGTAACCTATCGTAAGTTATGTAATTAAGTGATAACTTAGTAATTAAAACTTTTTAGATCATTTAAGAAGATAATTTAGAGTATAGTTATGATTAGAATTCCTCATACCTATGAGAGAGAATTTTAGTCTCACATGGATCGTATTGAGGGTTCGGGGCCCAGAGTGGCCAATCCAGGGTAACTCAATGCTTGAGGGTCTGGGGTCTAGAGTGACTAGTCCAGGGTAATGCAAGTAGATAGATATGTGATGACACTCCCATAGCATGTAGCCTAAGTCATCTCCTGAGTTTTTTCTATGCCTCTATATTAGTGTGTCTCATCTTTCACTTTATTTTTGTACACCATGAGTAGAGAGCTTTCAGGATTCCTTGCTCAGTGGTTTTATCCTTGTTTGGTTTTGGTCATCTGATTGGGGTTTGTGGTTATCTCCTCAGCATGATGGGGTAGACCTTTGTGGTTCTACATGGACGTGTGGTAGTGGTTCTTTACCATTTGAGATTCAATGTCCTGGTGTCGGTGTTGTTGATACTTCTGTAGTTGGATGCCTTTATGGTTCTTCATTGATTCTAAATTGTTGGTTTCTTATCATACCTTCATTTATGTAGTCCTATATTAGATTATCGCATGTGATACCTAATATGGACATTGTACTTCTTTGATTAGATTTATTATTACATACCCTGCGACATGTGCAGTGGGTGTTAGTTTATTAGTTATCATGGAAGTCCATGAGGATTGTATTTATTGATGCAAGTTGTTATTGTATCATTTATGTTATGGAATCTTTTGTCATCTTTCTTTAGTTGTAATTTGTTCTTAAGTAATTCTATGTCAAGGGACCCTCGAGATTTTTATTATGTGTTGGATGTTGTTTCAATGTGAATAAATGGTAATTACTTCCGCACTATTGTGTATCTTGTATGTTAACTTTAGAAAAAAAAAAATATTCACCAAACTTAGTAGCATGTTCTAGGTTAAATTCTCTTGGGTTCCCTGGCGGGGCGTTACAACACTAGAGGTAATGACTTCTCTTCTTCAGGGTTAGAAAATAATTTGGTTTCCATGATAGGTGAGTTCATAAATCCATTACCACCATCATTATTTCTTAGTTGTAAAAGGGAGTTGTTTGAATTTCTTACATTCCTTAGCTGGGTACATTATTTCATTTTGTGACTAATTGCGATTGTTTCCATGAGACCCACTAGTAAAATCTTAGGGGGAAATTACGCTCTCATGTGCTCCTTCCCAGAATTTGAGGATACTTCATTAGCTAATGCTAGTTTAGAAGACCTTTTAGAAAGAGATAGAAACCCAAAAGACTCTTCAATGATGTAAAAAATAGCTGACAATGGCCTTACAAAAGTAGTTGCTTTTCCCATGGTAGTACATTACCCAGAACTAGTTTTTGAGTGCATGAATAGGTATGACCCAAAGCACAGATGCATAAGGTCTATAAATATTGATGTGTTACTACCTATTAATAGGGAAACTATAATGGTAGCAATGAAAATTCTGACAAAAGAACCTTATGAAAATTGGAATACTACCACATCTTATTGTTTCTTTTCCGAGAAGGTGACAAAATATAAGAGTGTAATTTCTATAAAGTGGCTCCTTAAATTTTAGAAAGGTGGTTCACAGTTACCCATGCCCTTAACCAAAGAGAACCTCATAAAGGAGGTTAAGGATATAGTAATTCAGTTGCATAGAGTTAAGGGTAGCCAACAAGTGTACTTATAGGAAGATTGGATGTACCTTTTCATTTAAGTAATTCTACAAGGATAACAATACCTAGACTGGGTAAAAATCATTGCTAAAAAGTTACATGAAAGTTTAAGCAATTGTATCAGAAATAGAAATGTTTATATGTCATCTTACCTTTTCTAATTTTTAGCCTCTACAAGACAATGGAAGGGGTTGCATCATGAACCGTTGGTTGATGGAATGAAAATTTATGAATACCATTCTCACATGCAAAAAAAAAAGATGTCATGAGAATTTCAGAAGGGTTAATGATGTTTTCTCTGGAAGATTGTTTCATGAATTACAGGGGAACATTAATAAGAGAATAAAATATGAGGCTATGCAGCTGGTGAGTGCTTGCAATAATTATTTCATTCAGTTTCCTAGGTTCACATATATCAAAGATGGTGGCTTTGAAGGTGAGCCATTCAAGTTTCCATGATATGCCCTAGACCGCTTTATTCTTATTGACCTTTGTAGACAATTGGCACACATCAATAATAAATTAGCAAGAAGGAAAGGTCCAGGTATCTCCTTCTCTATTGAACTAGGTCATTATCTTTGTAAATCTATTTTGGATGTTTTGAATTTGAAAAAAAAGATGAAATGGTTCGATTTGCAATATTACATAGCTCGGCCTAAGTTTGATAGTAAAGACTATGCACAAGATCATTTGAACATAGGAGCTGATTTTTTGCATATCCCTTAGTTATAAAGCTTCTAGGAAAAATTTTATGATGAGTTTAAGGTTAGAAGAAGGATGTGGTCCAGGTTCACCTTGAACCAAATAATTACTCTTAATTTGAAAATGAACATTACCGGGATTAAAGATGATGGAAAGGATGTGATAGACCCACGGTATAGTGAGAAGGTACATGAGCACCCTATTCCTAAGATTGATTGGGACAAATATGAAGAAGATCAAGTTTAGATCATAACTTTCCTACTAATATGAAGGAATGAGAAATAGTTAAGGGATCAAAGATTAGGAGAAATGATAATCAATAACTCAGAAACATCTACAAGCACAAACATTGATTCCCCCTCATAGATCCTTATTATTCCTTCTAATGAACCTATTCAAACTTTTATTGAAGGCACCGCCAAAGTTAAAATTGAAGGTTCAGTTTCCAAAAATCAAAGAAATCTTCTAAGAACCAATCCCATGTTCACATTACTTGGTCTAGGAGTCAGAGTAAAAGCAAGAAGAGTCCTGACAATAAAGTGATTGTGGATTTGGATGTCATTGAGGAGGTTGAGAATACAATGGATGATTAGAGCCTGAAAGTACCCATGATAGGGAATGTTGATACAGAGAAGCAACCTAAAGATATGTTAGATCCCACAAGTTCCATGGTGATACTAAATGCAACTCAAACTCAATCCTCTCTAGAGAAAGGTGATACAGTTAATACACCTCAATGGCTAGAAGCTTCTATTAGGAAAAAGAGGAATGTTTTGCCACTATATTTTCCCATCAAGGACATGGTAAGCAAGTGTTTGGGAAAAACCCCAAAACCAAAGAGGTTGAAAACTATTGCAAGTGTGGACTATGATCACGGTACAAGAAATTGGATTGTAGAGGTTGTTCATCCATTAACTGATAAAAGAAGTGGAAGACTCTATAGTTAAAGACTTCTCAATAGAAAATATTAATCTAGGAGCTACTTCAAGACCCGCAGATGCATACCTCATGTAGGCCTCAACCAAAAAAATGGTTGAAAGGTCTTAGAAAGATGAAAAAGATAAAAAAGGAGGTGAAAAAAACTGTGAGCTTGATGGAAGAATTTACATAGAAGCCTTTCATCACCCCAACCCACAACCTCTATCATAGCTTCCTATAACCTTTGATCCTAAATTCCCTATCAACCAGAAGATGTTGGACCATATCCAAAGAAGAAAAATCATAACTGAGGTATTCCATGATTTATTGGAAGGGATAATTTAGGGAGGAACCGAGTGCATCAATTATCTAAGAAAAGTGTACGATGACACTGTGACAATAATCAAAGAACTAGAAATAGAAATGACTTCTTAGAAGAAAGAAGAAGCTAAGTGGATTGTAGTCATCTATCAAATGAATGAGGTCCAAAAATATGGTATAATCAAATTTTTAATAGAGAAGGTTGTACTCATCTTGGATGACAACATATTGTACGTATGTAATAAGGTCATTGAATGGAGGAATTAAACTACAAAATAAGGTCATGAGGAATCAATCAAACTATTAAAAGAATTGACATACCTCACTCTATCAATGCAAAATGATTTGAAATCTATCAACATCAAATATTTGAAGGATGACAGGAAATTTGTGGAGGCCGTTGATACCATAATTCAATCTTTCAAGGAAAAGATTGATTATGTGAAATAAGCAAAAGTTCTAATGACAGTGGATTTTTTTAGACTAGCTAAAATTGAATCCTTGTTGTTTCTCCATACTGGTCAGTTGGAGAATCGTGTCGATAAAGTGGCATAGGTTAGAAGGGACAAAGAAGTGTGGAAGCAATGGATTATGCACATTGGGCTCCCTAATTTCTTGGTAATTCAGATTTTCTCCATGGCTCATTTGGACTGGAAGCATAAATGTGTCACTATTGCAGGCCAAAACCAACCAAGCAGTTCCACGGTGCAACAACATCCTTGATCATACTATCAAAGTTCTACATTTTATTTTAGTTCCTTTAGATATCATAGATTAGTTTTAAGTTACGTGAAAAATTGAATCTTACCTTGGGGTAGAGTTAAGTAACTTCATGTTTTAAAGATAGTTAGCTTGGTGATGGCTACTTATATGTTTTAAAATGTCTTTGAAAAGGTTTGAGAGTTTTTGAAGCTTACAGGATTGATACTTTATTTTGATATATGATACTTTGAAAAAAATATTTATCTGTGAATACAAGTTGATGAATGATTATTGCAAACTTGAATTTGTGTGTTTGAGTTTATGAAATAAATTTATGTTTGCGTTTATTTTGCAATGTGATAATTATTTATCTTTCTTTTGAAGATTTATCTTATGTCTCAACATATATCACTAGTTTATAAGTTCAATTTGATCAAGTTTATTGGAAGTGAAAATAAATCCATGTGCTCAATTTAATTGAGGTTATTTACATTGAAGATCACATTCATATCATGTTTATGTGTGAATGGTAGTTTGCCTTTAGTACTTTCTAGTCAAAAGCATAATTACAAGTTTATTTTCAGTATAAATCATTCATTAAATATTATTAAAAGGGAGTTGTACTTAAATTTAGAGGGAAACTAATTCTAGTTTTCCCAACTATTGGTAATTGAATTTGATCCTTAGGAAGGGTTACAGAGTCAGAAAAATATATTATTATTGAGGAAAAATTTGTTAACCAACACAACTAAAAAAGGGTGTGCATCCAATGCACATGCATATGGAACAAGAATCACTAGGATTCAATGTCGCCATGGAGGGACACTCACCCAACCAAGGTGTGATAGAAAAATAAAGGTACTACATAGCCCCCCCCCCCATAGAACTTTATAATATAGTGCATTTTAAAAAATAAGGCACAATAGAATGTAA